>JAIUJO010000098.1:72500-602500 GCA_023846275.1 Vanilla planifolia
TAGGGATTAGAGTTTTGGTATTATGGATTAGGGATTGAGGAGGGAGAGACTAGGGACTAGATGCTAAGGATTAAGGACTTAGGATTTTTTATCAGTAATTAGGGATTAAGGATTATGGATTAGAGAGGACAGATTAAGGAATAAGTAATAAAAGTTAAGGAGTAAGAAGTAGGGTTAATAGATTAGAGATTTGGTACTAAGGATTAAGAAATTAATTACTAAAGGTTATAGATTAAAGATTTAAGATTAGGGATTATGGATCATGAAATAGGGAAAAAGGATTAAGGATTCAAGATTATTGATTAGGGATTTGGGATGTAGGATTCAAAATTAGAGATTAAGGATTAATGGTTTATGAATAAGCAACTATAATTAGATTAGAGATAAGGGATTAAGGATTTGAGTTTGAGGGAGGGATTAAGGATTTAGGAATCCAGATTATGGATTAAGGAAGGAGGGATTGGTGATAAAAGATTAAGTATTAGGGAATAAGGATTAGGGATTAGCGATTAGGAGGGAAGGATTAGGTATTAGGCATTAGTGATTAGGGATTAGAGATTAGCAATTAGGGATCAGTGTTTAAGGATTAAGGATTATAAATTAAAGGGTAAAGATTAGGGTATAACTAATTAGGATTATGGATTAAAGTTTAAGGATTAGGGATTTGAGTTAAAGGAATTAATGATTCAGAATTATGGATTAAGGATTAAGGATTAAGGGATTAATTATTAAAGATTAGAGATTTAGGATTAGGGATCATGAATTAAGGAATAGGGATTAACGATTAAGGATTAGAGATTAGTTATTAAGGATTTGGGATTTAAGATTTAGGATTAGGTATTAGAGATTAGGGATTAGAGATTAAGAGATTAAGATTAGAATTAAGGATTAAGATTTGAATTAGGGATTAGAGATTAGGGATTAGTGATTAAGGAATAAGGATTAGAGATTAGGGATTAAGTGTTATTTATTGTAGATTAGGGATCATGGATTAAGAATTAGGTATTAAGGATTAAGGTTTATAGATTAGAGATTTAAGAGTAGAGATTAAGGATTATGGATTAAATATTAGAGATTAAGGATGGATTAAGAATTAATGATTAAGGATTAGGAATTAAAGAAAAAAGAGAAGGAAGAAGAAAGATGGAAGAAAGAAGAAAGAAGAAGGAAGAAGAAAGAAGTAAAAGAAAGAAGAAAAAAGAAAGATGAAGAAAAAAAGAAGAAAAAGGAAGAAAAAAAGGAGGAAGAAGAAGAGGAAAAAGAAGAAGAAGTGGAAGAAGAAGAGGAAGAATAACAAAGAAAGAAGAAGAAGATGGAGGAAATAAAAAGAAAGAAAGAAGTATGAAGAAGGAAGGAAGGTGGAAGAAAGATGGAAGAAAGAAGAAGAAAGAAGAAAGAAGAAAGGAGAAAGAATGAAGAAGAAGAAGAGTGAGAAGAAGATGAAGAAGGAGAAGAAGACAACGGAGAAGGAGGTGGACATGGAAGTGTTTGTGTGCATGTGCATGTGTGTGTGTGTGCATGCACACGTGTATCAATGTGCATGTATTTGTTTTTGTGTGTGTGCATGTGTGGGTGAGCATCCTTGTATGTGTGTGTGTGCACGTGTTTGTGCAAGTGCATATGTGTGCAAACATGTGTGTTAGGGTGTAACCATGTGTGCTAGTGTGTGTGCATATGTGTGCATGTATATGTGCATATGGTTGCATTAGTATATACAAGAGTGGATCTATGAGTGCATGCATTTGTGTGTATATATATGTGTGCATGCATCTATGTGTCTGTGTGCATGCATGTGTATTGGTTTGTGTACATTCATGTATGCAAGCATGTGCATGTATCTATATGCATCTACGTATGTGTGTGTATATATATGCATGCCTTTATGTTTATCTTTATATGTCTGCATGTGTTTGTGTGTATATGCATTCATTTGTGTGTGGGCATGCATTTATGGGTGCATATGCATGTGTGAGTGCATTATGTTTGTGTGCATGATGTATGTGTATGTGTTCGTGTGTTTGTCCATGCATGTGCAACTGTATATAAGTGTGTTTTTGTTTATGTGTGTGCGTACATGTGTTTGTGTGATTATGAATGTGCATGTTGTTATGTGCATATGCACGTGTTTTTGTGTGACTAAGCATGTGTGTGTATCTTTTTATGTGTGCATGTTTGTGTATATGTGTGCCTGTGTGTGTGTAAGTGCACATGTGTGTTTTTATGTGTATTTGTTTATTGGTGTGGATGCACATGTGTGTGCATGAGCGTGTTTGATTGCATGTCTTAGTGTGCATGTGCTTATATGCATTTGTGTGTGAATCTGTATGTGCATGTGAGTGCATGTATGCATGCTTGTATATGTGCATTTGTGTGAGTGTGTGAATGTGTCTTTATGTGTTTATGTATGTGCGTGCCTGTGTGTGTGAGTGTGGGTGTGTATACGTGTGCATGCTTATGGATGCACTCATATGTGCATACATACGTGAGGGTGTAGTTTTACGTGAATATATATGTGTATGTGTGTGTGTATGAGTATTTGTGTGCTTGGGTGTGTGTGAGTGTGTCTATGTGTGTGCATGTGTGAGTAAATATGTGTGTGTGTTCGTGTGCATGAGCACATGCATGTATATGAGTGTGTTTATGTGTGTACATGTGCTTGTGTGTGTGTGTGTGCTTGTGTGTGTGTGTGCTTGTGTGTATTCATGTGTGTGCATGTATATGTGTGCCTATGAGTGTGTGTGTGTGTGTGTGATTGTGTGTGCATGAGTCTTTGTGTGCATGGATGGTTATGTTTTTGTGTATTTATATTCATGTGTGAACGTGCTCGCATATGTGTATATTTGTGTGTGCATGTGCATTTGTGTGTAGGTTTGTGTACGTGGATGTCAGTGTGTTTGTGTACGTGCCTGTGCATGTTTATTTTTGTGTGCATTTGTGTGTTCAAGCACATGTTGTCCATGCATGTGTGTGCATGTGTGTATGTGTGTGTGTATGTGCTTATTTTTATGTCTTTGCATGTACATGCTTATTTTTTATCTTATATGTGCATGTGTGTGTGTGTGTATGCTTGTGTTTGTGTCTTTGTGTGTACATATTTATTATCCTATGTGTGCATTTGTGTGCATCTACATGTGTGCGTGTTGGTAAGTTTCTTTGCTGCATGTGCATATCTACTGAAGTGTGTGAGTACACGTATGCATGTGTGTATATGTAAGCACATATGTCCTTGCATGTGTGCATCTATGGGTGTGTGCATGTTATGCGTGCGTTCAAGAATGCATATATGTGTGTATGCATGTTCACATGTCTGTATATATGTGTTTGCATGTTTGCATGCATGTGTGTATTTGTGCATGTGTGTGTGTTGGTGTGTGTGTGTGTGTGTGTGTGTGCACCAATATGGGTGTATGCAAGTGTGTGTGTGCATGCTCATGTACATAGGATTGTGTCTGCAAGTGTGCATATGTGTGTGCTTGTATGCATGTATGAATTTTTGTGTAAGCATGTCCATGTGTGTGTGTGTTCATGCATATCTAAGTGTGTGCATTTGTGTGTAAACATGCACATGCATGTGGGCTGCTATGGCTATGTTTGTGTGTACACACAAGTACAAGGGTATGCATGTGTGTGGTTGTGCATGTGTGTGTAGGTGTGTGTTTGTGTCTGTGTGAGGCTGTGTGTGTGCATATGGGTGTGAGCAAATATTTGTGGGTGAGCATGCATTTGTTCATGTTTGTCTTTGTGCATATTTGTGTGTCTATATGTATATGTGCATGTTGATGTGTGTGTGTGCGTGCGTGTGTGTGCTTTAGTATGACTTTGTGTGGATAGGTTTTCATGGGTGTGTGAGTTTGTGTTTGCATGTGTACATGGGTGTGTATATATTTGTGAGTATGCATGTTTTCATGTGCATGTATTCATGCATGAGTTTGATGTTATTACATATGTATGTGTGGGTGTGTGTGTGCATGAATTTATGTGTATGTATGAATGTGGACATGTGCATGTGCATATGTGTCAATATGTGCATGTGTGTGAGTGCAAGTGCATGTGCTTGTGTGTGTGTATATGTGTGTCATTCATGCATTAGTGTGCATCTATGAGAATGTGTATGTGCATGTGCATGCATGCACATGTGTTTATGCATGTATTTACATTCTTAAGCCTTTGTGTATGTGTATGCCTATGTGTGTGTGTGTATGCGTGTTTGTACATTTGTGTGTGCATGAGAGCAAATGTGCCTACATGTGTGTGTGTGTATATATGTATGAGTGTGTGTGCATTTATGTGGACATATGTATGTGTGCTTGTAAATGTATATGTATGTGTGTGCATGCACATGTGTGTGTGCGTGCATATTTTTGTGCATATGTGTGTTAGTGTGCATGTGCATTTGTGTGTATGGGTGCATTTGTGTGTGTAGGTGTATGCGTGCATTTTTGTGTGTATGCATGTGCATGTGTTCATATGTGTCTGTGTGTGCGTTTGTGTGTTTATGTGTAACTATGTGAGGTTTTGTGTGTGCATGCATGTGTGAATGCGTGGATGTGTGTATGCATGTGCAAGTGTACATGCATGAATGTCTATGTGTGTGTGCATGTTTATTTATGTGTATGCATGTGTGTTAATGTGCATGTGTGATTGTGTGTGTATGTATGGGCATGTGTACATGTATGTCTGTGTTGGAATGTGTGTTCATGTTTGTGTACATGTGTTTATGTAGGCCTGTGTGAGTGTGTGTGTGCATGCATGTGGGTGTGTGTCTGTGTGCGTGCATGTGGGTGTGTGTCTGTGTGCACAAGTGTGTTGCTTCTATGCATGAATGTGCATGTTTGTATTATTGTGTGTATGTTTGTGCACATGTCTTTGAGCATGTGTGTGGGTGTGTGTCTCTATCCATGTATGTATTTATGTACATTCTTATGTATGTTTGCATGCATATGTGCATGTGCATACATGTGTGTTTGCATGCATCTTTCTATCGTGTGTGTGTCCATGCCTTTGTGCTTTCATGCATACATGTATACGCATGAGTTTGTGTGCTTTTGGCTTGTTCGTGTGTCAGAGCATGTTCCTATGTTTGTTCGTATGAGTGTATGTGGGTTTGTGTTTATGTGGGTGCATGCAGGTGTGTGCACGTGCATATGTGTGTAAGTTTTTTGTTTGTGTTATGAATTTTTGTGTGCGTGTATTTGTTCATGTATGCAAGTGTGCATGTGGCAATATATGTGTGTGTGAGCGTATATATGTGTTTGGGAGAGGAGGGCATGTTTGTGTGTATGTGTGTATGCTTATGTGTTTGTCTGTGTGTGTGTATCCATATGTGTGGGCATGGGTGTGCATATGTATGCATGTGCTTATGCATGCAATTGTGTGCATGTGCATGTGCTTTCTCATTTGCAAGTGTAAGAATGTGTACACACATGTTAGTGCATATGTGCGAGTGGGAGCATATGTGTGTGCATAAATGTGTGTGAGAGTGTGTTTGTGTGTGTAGATGCATGTAGGTGTGTGCGCATATGTGTTGGTGTGCGTATGCATGCATCTGTGTGTGCATTTGTATGTATCTATGTGTTTGTGTATGTGCATTCATACCAGCATGTGTGTGTTCTTACACATGTATTAGTGAGTGCTTGCACATGCATTTATGTGTGCATGTGCATGTGCACATGTCTATATGCGTGTGTGTGTGCGTGGTGAAGTGTGTGCATGTGTGTGGGTGTGGGTGTACCTACTTGTGTGAATGTGCATGTATGTCCATGTGTATGTGTGCAAATGTGTGTTTGTGTATGCATGGTTGTGTTTGTGTGCGTGTGTATGCGTGGGTATCATTGTGTGTTGATGTGCATGCATGCTTGTGTATACGTGTGCATGTTCATTTGTCTTTGTCATGTGTGTGCATGACTGTGTATGCATATTTGTGTAATTTTATAAGTATGTGTGAGAGCATGCTTGTGCATGTGCATGCAGGTGTGTGTGGCTGTAGGCATGCTTGTTTATTTGTGCATGATTATATGTGCATGATTGCAAATGCATCTGTTTGATATGTGTGTGTAAACATGTTTTTACAAGCATGTGTATTGCACATGTATTTTTGCACATGTGTGTCTATGCATATGAGTGTGTGTGCATGTTCTCGCATGTGTGCACACTATAGTGTGTGTGTATATATGTATGTGTTTGTGTGTGTGCAAGTGTGTGTATTTGGCTATACTTGTACATGTGTGGATGTGTGTATGGTTTTGTTTTAACAAGTGCGTGTGTATGGATGTGTGTATGTCTATGCGAGTGTGTGTATTTTTGTGTGTGCATGGGAGTGCATATGTGTGTGCATTGGTGTGTGTGGGGTGGTGTGTGTGTGCGCATCTGTTAGCAACCATGTGTGTGTATGTTTGTACTTACATGCAAATGTGTGTGAGCATGTGATATATGCTTGTGGGTGTTGAAGTTTGTGGGATTGCATGCTTTCTTGTGTGCATTTGCACATTTGTGTGCACACATGCGTGCATATGTATAGATATGTGCAGGTGCATGCTATGTTGTCTTCATGTGTATATGCCTTTGTACATGCATATATGTGTATATTTGTGTTTATTTAAATGTGTTAGTGTTTGTGCATATGTGTGTGCATTGCACTTGCGTTTGTGTGGATATGTGAGTGTGCATGTATGTGGGTGTACATTTGTTTGTGTGCTTATGTACGTGTGTGTGTGGGTGTGTGTGCTTGTGCATGCACTCACATGTTCATGTGTGTGTGTGTGTGTGCATACATATGTGTGTGTACATGCTTGTGTGTGTAAGGGTGTGTGTGATTGGTTGTGTGCATGCGTGTGCACTTGTATTTGTTTGTGTGTACATGTGTGTGTGTGCAAATGTGTGTGTTTGGGGTGGTGTGTATGTGGGTGTCTATGTGTGTGTACATGCGTGAGTGCGTGTGTGTGTTGCACTTGCATTTGTGTGGATGTGTGCAAGTGAGTGTGCATGTTTGTGAGTGTGCTTGCATGTTGGCTCATGACTCTATGCAAACCTTTGATATGTGCATTTGTTTGTGTGGCTTATGAGTGTGTGATTCTGTCTGTGTCACTTGTTCATGTGTGTGTACGTGCTTGTGTGCGGTTGTGTGTGTGTAAGAGTGTGTGTGTTTGGTTGTGTATGTGTGTGTCCACTTGTATTTGTTTATGTGTGCATGTGTGTGTGCATGTGTGTGTTTGGGGTGGTATGTATGTGGGTGTATGTGTGTGTGTACTTATGTGAGTGCATGTGTACATGTGTATGTCTATGCATGTGTGTTTGTGTATATGCAAATAGGAGTGTGTGTATGTGCATGTGTGCATATGTGTGGGTATGTATAGGTATTTGCATGTATGCTTGTTTGTGTGCATGCATGCATATGTCATGGGCTTATGTGCGTGTGCACATGCATGCATATGTGAGGGTGTAGGCAAGTGCACGATGTGTGTGTCTTTATGTGTGTGTGTGCATGTATTCATGCATGTGTTTTTGTTTGTGCAAATATTTATGCATGTGTATTTTCCTTTGTATGTGTGTGTGTGTGTCTATATGTGCATGCTTGAGCGAGCATGGGTGTGTTAGCATGTGTTTGTGCAAGAATGTGTGTGTGTGTTTATTATTGCATGTGTATATTGATTTGTGCTTGGGTGAGCATGTGTGTGGGTGTGTGTATGTGAGCATGTGTGAGTGTGTGTTTAGGTATGTATTTGTGCATGTGTGTGTGTGGGTGTGCTTGTGTGCATTTGTTTGTGTGCTTGTGCATGTGTGTGTGTGCATGTGTGAATGTATGTGTGTGTGTTTGTATTTATATGTGTACAAGCATGCATGTTTGTGTGTGTGTGTGCCTATATCAAAGTGTGCATGTGTGTGTGGTTGTGTTTGTGTTTGCATGTGATTGTGCGTGTGACACACACAAGAATGTGTACACGGTTGTGTTTGTGTGCATGGGAGAGTGTGTATGTGCCTTTATGTGTTTTTGTGTATGTGTACAAATGTGTGCATCTGTATGTTCATGTTTATGCAGGTGTTAGTATGTTTGCATGGGCATGCTTATGTGTATGTCATGTCAGTGTATGTGTATCTACATTTTGGTGCATGTCTGCATGTGTTTGTATGTATGTGCTTATGTGTGTGCATCTATGTTTGCATATATTTTTGTGTGTTTAAGTATTTGTGCACATGTGTGTGTAGGTTGTCCACATGTGCATGAACACTATGTATGTGTGCGAGTTTTCATTTGTGAGCACATGCACATAGATGAATGTGTGTTTGTGTGCATTTGTGTATATGCATATGCATGCAAATGTATGAGTGTATGTGTGTGTATTTGTGTGTGCATATGCATAAACTTTTTTTGTACGCATGTTTGTGTATTCATACATATGAGTATGTGTGCATGTACATGCACATGTGTGCATAGGTGTGTTTGTGTGTGTGTACATGTGTGCATATGTGTTAGAGTGTGTATGTGTGTTTGCATATGTATGTATGTTTGTACTTTGTATGTGCATATGTGCATACATGTGTGTTTGTCTTTGTGTGCATGTGCAAAGGTGTGAATGTGTTTGTACCTATGAATGTGCACATGGTCATTCATCTTTAGGTGTGTGAGTGTCAATATATGTAAGTGCTTGGGTGTATGAGTGTGTGGGTGTGTGCATCTATGTGTGTGTGCATGTTTGTGTGCTTGCATGTATATGTGTGCTTGTATGTAATTGTGTGTGCATGCATGTGAATCTATGTTTGTGCATTTTTGTGTACTTATGAGGCTGCATATGCATGTGAATGTGTGTGTGTGTCTGTGTATGCATGTGTATGGTCATGTTTTTATGTGTACTTGTATGTGTGAATGTTTTTTGGCCTATGTGTGTGTGTGGGTGAATGTGTTGATGTGTGTGTGCTTGTGTGTGTGCATGAATGTTTGTGTGTGTGTATATGTGTTTACATGGGTTTGTGTGGATGTGTTTGCATACAGATGTGTAGGTTTGTGCATGTGTTTACATATGTGTGCTTGTGTGTGTCTAATTGAGTGTGTGTGATTTTGATTGGAGCATATGTCTATGTGTCTACATGTGCTCATCCTGTGTTTGCATGTATCTCTACATGTGTATGTGTGTAAGTAGATTTGTATGTGTGTGTATCTATAAGTTAGTGTGTTCTTGTGTATATGCATGTGTTTGTTTCTGTGTGTGTATGCCTGTGTAAGCTCATGTGTATCATAGCATGTTTGGGTGCATGTTTGTTTATGTGTTTGTGTGCTTGTGCAATTGCATACATGTGCATGATCTAGAGGTGTGTCCAAGTGGTTCCACTTGTGCAAGTGCTAGTGTGTTTGTGAAAATGTTTGTGTAAGTGTGTGTGTTCACGCATGTGCGTGTATGCAAGTGTATGCATGTGCGGTTTGTGTTTGTGCATATGTGCATGTGCATGTGTGTGCATAAGTGTGTGTTCATGTGTGCCTATGCATGCATGTGTGCAGGCATGTTTGTGTATGTATGTGTGTGTGTCTGCATATGCTCATCTTGTGTTTTTGTGTATCTCTACGTGTTTATGTGTGCAAGTAGATTTTTATGTGTGTGTATCCATAAGTTTGTGTGTTCTTATGTTTGTGCATGTGTTTGTTTCTGTGTGTGTATGCCTGTGTAAGCCCATGTGTATACACACACACACGCACGCACACTCATGTAGTCACACATGCACATACACACACACAAATGCACGTACGCATACTTGCATGCATACACACACATACAAATGCTTCCACACATCTACACATGCACACAAGTAACCACATGCACAAGAACACACAGAGACACACAAACATGTCACATTCACACACATGCACACACAGGTAATAACATACACCCACACACACCCCCACATAGACACACATGCAGTTACGCACACACACACAAAAATAAATGCATAGACACACGTGCCTACAATCACACATATGCGAAAACACACTTGTACACACACATGTGCACAAACACATGGCCACACACATGCAACATTCATGCTCGCTTGAACCCACACATCTACAACTACACGTGTATAGACACATATACAAATGCATATGCATGCATACAAAAACACACACTCACTCAAGAACGCACACATGAATAGATGTAAATACACAATCACATCATATACACAACACATTCACACAAACATGCATGCACACACAAGCACACACGTGCACATGAACACAAACACATGCATGAACATGCATGCACTCTCACATATGCACAAAAACATGCATATGTAGGCACACATATTTACACACACACACAAATGCATGCACACACGTGCTCACATGCACATTTATGTTCAAGTACATGCCTAATCACACACACATATGTGTGCACACATATGCACAAGCACACAAACACACATACACACACACACACATGTGAACAAGCACATACAAACATAGACACATGCGCACACATGCACGTACACACATGCAAGCAAATGTTCATGTATAAATACATAGACATAGACACATGCACAGACATGTACACATGCACACAAGCACATACATAAACTTCAAACACATATATGCACCACACACATATGCTCACACTTGCACACACACACATACACACGCACACAGACATACACAAGCACATGCACATGCACATATGCAGACAAAAAAATACATAGGTGCACATGCACACACAAACACACACAAACATTCCCACATGTAAAATACTATATGGGCACAGACATACACATGCAGACACACACATCCAAACACGTAGGCATACATTTGCACACACATGAGCTCACACATATATGCAAATGGTCAGACATGCAAACACACACAAGCAGACAAATGCACACACATGCATTGACACATGCATGGATGCATGCCCAAACACTCAAATGCACAAGCACACATAGACGTGCACTCACAGAAATGCACATGCACACACACACACACACACACAAAAGCACTCTAGCATCCATACATGCATGCACACACACATGCATACACATACACATGCACACAAGCACATATACACTCACACATGTGCAAGCTCACAAGCATAAACACACAAGCACCCACACAACTAGACATGTGTGCACACATACACACAAATGTAGAGACACATGCACACACAAGCACTCATGCACACACATGCATAAATAGGCGCACGAACACCTAGAAACATATGCTTGTGCAAACCCACACTAAAACATCCATGCATACATGCATGCACATAGAAACACATGCATTCACATGCACACACACACACAAAAGTACATTTCCTCACACAACCATATACAAACGAAAGCATACATATATGCATGTAGATAGTCACACACACACTCGCACACACACACACAAACCCATGCACATGTAAACATGCACACACACACACACATATGAGCACTCACCTACCTATGCACACACACTCACAGTCACTCAGACACATACATGCACACATAAACATGCATGCATAGGTAAACCTACACCTACCTCTGAAAACACAAGCACGCATGCATGCACACACACACACACAGCCCCATATGCAGACACACACAAGCATAAATATATACATGTACACACATACACACAAAAATACCTACAAATGCATGCATTGATGCACACAGGAAGACATGTGCAAACACAAATAGATACATTCACACACATGCAAATGTTAACACATATGTGCATGTAAACATATACAAACATGCACATGTACACTAACACAAGAACACACACATGCCTTCATACACACGTACACACACATTTGTACAAACACACACACTCGCACACATATGCATGCATACTCTTATATGTATATATTCATATACACATATATGCACTCATGCATGCACACGCACACACACACATATATACATGAAAACACATGCTCACTTGCATGTAAAAGCATGCACACACATGCACACACACGCATACATGTGCATTGGCACATGGATGTTCAGGCACACACATGCAACATGCACACTCGCATGCATGCACGCACTCATGAACAAATATAGATGCACATACATTTCCATATGCACGTGTTAGCACACATACATTTAGACACACACACACACACACTCATATGTACACATGCATACACACACACACACTATCACATGCATGCACACATGTACACACATACTCATATACATGCACCTAGCACACACATATATACACACATGCAAAAGCATGGATCTACACACGTGAATGCATGCATGAAAACACATGCAGAGAAACTTATCATCATATAAACACATGTGCCTGTGTATACACCCACATGCACATCCACATACACAAGCATGCATGCATGGAAATAAGAACAAACACACACCTACACACATAAACACAAACACACCACTGCACTCACCCACACACACATGTGCATATGTCTACATAGACCCACATGCACATACACATGAACACATCCTTGCACATGCACACACATACCAATGCAAACACCCCCATGCACATATGCATGCACCCAAGCAACTATAAACATGTACATACATGTGCACACTCACTTAAGCCCAGACACATATGCACATGCTCACACACAAACACAAGCTTGCACATATGATCAACTTGTACACACATACATGGGCACAAACATACACATACATACACATAAATACAGACACGCACATGAACAAGTTGACACACATGCACTCATAGCTACACACAAATGCATACGAACACATGCGCACACACACACACTTAAACATAAACATGTATTAACACACAAATGTACTTGTTTGCACGCACACACGCACACACAAACTCGCACGCTCACACTAACCTACACATGCACCAATAAACACATCACCATTCACATATATGGGCATATAGACACATGCACACATTTACACATAATCCAAAAAACATAGACACGTGCACACACATGTAGATGCATGTAGGAGCACATAATCACACGTACATAGATTAACCATGCATACAAAAATGAATAAATATGCACATAGCACACATGCATGCACATACACAAGCACACTTATGCACCCACACACAAAAACACATGCACACAGGTCCATGCACTTATGTACACAAACACAAATATGCACTCACACACATATGCATGTAAGAATGTAAATGCACGCACGCTCACACACACACATCAACACACATACATGCTCATAGGCATAGACCTAAAAACATGCATGTATACACACATGCACACACACATGTATACACACATATACATGTATATGCATACATGAAAACACACACATAGACAAATGCACATACACATGCACACACAAGTACAAAGAGTTGTACACAGACCCAGATAAACACACATGAACTTACACACACTTGCACATACACACACATACATGCACTCACTCACACACATTCCTATGCACACTCATTCACACATTCACAGACATTCCCATGCACACTCATTCACACACACCTACACATATGTATGCACACAAACATGTACACACAAACACACAAAGACACATCCCCACATGCACACACATACATGCAAACACACACAAACACACACATGCACACACATACATGCAAACACACACAAACACACACATGCACACAAACTAAACAAGTGCATAGACGCACAAACACACACATAAATTCACACGCACATGAATGCACACAAAGACATGCACAAGCACATAAATAGATGCACACGCACACCCCCACACATTCACATAAACACACACACACACACACACTCACATGCACATAAAATCACATAAACACACACATACACTTACATACATACAAATTTACATGTGCACACAAAAACATGCACACACACACATACACTCACATGTGTATGAACTAGCACATGCACATGTGTACACGCACACATGCATGCACACACACACACACACACACACACACACACACACTTGCAGACATACATGTTCAATCACACACATGCACACACACATGCACTCACATGCACACACTCACACATATATAAGCATGCATGTGCACATGCACACACAGAGATATACACACACACAAGTATGTAAGCATACATTCACATGCAAAAACCCCACCATACACACACACACAAATACACTTGCACAAACATGCATATGAGAACACATAAGTTACACACGTAGACATGCACACCTTCACATGTACTCACAAATGCACATACACACAAACACAAACATATAAAGGTACACAAATGCATGTGCAAAAAAGCATACAAACACACACACATGAATAAACACGCACAGGCATGCACGTGCAAAGACAGACACAAACGCACATGAACTGCTATTTGTCAGAATCAATTTCGTTGCACTATCTCAACAACTTCTAATGAAGTAGGCTTTGTTTATACTAACTTCCTTGAGGTGTAATCCAGTTTTGGACTTTGATCATGCAAGGGTTTGCACAACCAACCTACACACATATACACACACATGGTACACAAACACATAGACACTCTCATACACATGCACATGCACTAGTGCATAAAAATACACTCATATGCACATATTGATCCACTTACATAGGCACACATGAATATTTACACATGGACTCATGCGCATGCACACACACACATAGACATGCACAAACATGATCGCATGCCCACAAGCACACACATGCACCAACAACCATAAGAACACATACATACACATACACATACACACACACAAGTACACATCTACACAAATATACTCAAACATATACACACACATGCACATAAACATGGATGCACTCACACACTTACACACCTATGTGCACCCTTAAACACACACGTACGCACTCAACCGAACTTACACATACATGGACAAACACTTGGACAAGCACATTCACACATATACATAGAGGTGCACACACATGTGCACCCACATATGTGCACACAAATGTATACACACACATACATGCATGGGCACGCACACATGCACACACAATCAAATAAGCACCCTCATCTACACACTCATTGCACACTTAGATGTACACAAACACATACAAATGCACAAGCACATGTACATACACACATACACATATGCACACATAATGGCATGCACATGCACAAACATGCAAGCACAGAAGCATGCATGTGCACACACATGCACACATGTGCATGCACACATAAACAAATGCATGAGCATGTAAATGCACACATGCATGATTGCATTGTCATTTACACATCTGTGTATGGTCATAAATACAAAAAAATGCGCAATACATAGATGTTAAAGCACACACACATGCACCTACAAACTCACACAAGTAGATATGCACACAAACACATGTGCACAAGTGCATGCACACACACACACACACACACACACACTCTCTCTCACAAGCACTCAAACTCATACACATGTACACAAACATACATATACACCAATTAGCATGCACCCTTAAACAAACAAATGCATGTATATGCAAATACACAGATAAAAGGACATATATATGCATAAATGTTTCCAACACACACTAACACCCACTCACCACAGGCACATGCATACACAAAAATGTGCACACACACACAAAACATAGAAATACATGCACACGTACACATGCACACTCACACAAACATACAAAGATGCACACACACACACATTCACCAATACATACATATATGTGCCAACATGCACACACACACACATGCACAAAGATACTCAGTCATGAGCACACACCACTGACACAAACACACATACAAAAATATTCACATGCATCTACACACACTCACAAACCCACAAACAGACCCACACACACTTATACAGACATATATATATGCTCACATATCCACCCACTCATACACATGCAAACATTCACACATGCACACATACAGCCAAATCCATGAATGCATGTCCACACATAGTTGCGCACACATGCATTCCAATGCACAAATATGCACACATTAACACATGTATCTTCACTTGTACACACACGTAAGTACTCACACACATGTGCATAAGCACACACATGCACACAAAAAGGTACACACAACACACACATGCACATGTGCACACAACACAAACCCACCCACTGACCCACACACACATGTGCATGTATGCTTGCACAAATGCACAACATGCACACACATGCAACCACACACACAAGAACACATGCACACAAGTGCACGCATAGGCATGCATATGCACATGTAGGCACACGCACAAACATTCACTCACAAATACATGCATATGTGCCCATGTACACACATGCACAAATGCATTCAGACAAGAACACAACCATGCATAAGCACATGCACAGGCATGGGAACACACTCACACAAGCCACACAGAAACATAAATACAAATGTGGACACATATTTATAACATAGTTGTGCACACACACATGTGCATAAGCTTCCAAAGAAGCACACACACACACACAAATGCATATAAATATAAAACATGCATTCGCACACTTGTACACATGAATGCACACATAAACACATGTGCGTGCATGTAAATATATAGAAACACATGCACAAACACACACAAACATAAACACATATACACATGTACACACATACACATATATATGAAAGAACAACACATGCATGCATATAGGCACACATCCATACATGCAGAAACAAACACATATGTATGCACACACACATAAATTTGCACATGCATACAAACACAAGTGCACAAATTCACACATATAGACACTTACACACATGTGCATGCATACACAAAAATGTATAAACTCTTGCACATGTACACACACATGTGCAACCACACATGCATGCACACATATACATTTGCCAACAAACATTTGCACAACCACATACATGCACAAAAGCATGCACAAACATGCATAGGTGCACACACACACATGCAGACATGTACATGCACATGTATACACACTAACACTTACACACATGCACACACACACACACACCTAAACTAATGCTCATAAACTCTCATTTGGACATATGCACAAATGCATGCATGAACACATACGCACATGGCCACTAGCATGCATGCACAAGTGTTTAATTAGCATAAATATGCATATACAAACATACACATGCATATGCACACCCATGCTTGAATGCACATGCATGTAGACAAAGTCAAGCACATGCTCCCACACACCCACACACATGCACACAACAATCACATGCACTTAGTAAAAAGACATCACACAAATGTGCACACATGAATAGACAAATGCACACATGGGCACACACACACACACACTTGCATGTATACACATGCATATTCAAACATGCACATATGCACCAATACACTTGCTTGCATACATGCAAACGTGAATGCATCCACATGCACTTGCATAAGCACATGATCATAGAGATACACACACATTTATGACAACAAACACACATACACACACAAATGTATGTACAAACACATACACAATTGCTCATGCACATATGCAATCACACACACACACTCACACATAAATATACACACACACATACATAGACAACCACACACATATACACAAATGCACACACCCCTACACATAGGTGTGTGGACATACACACACATGCACCTACAAACATACGCAAACCCACACTCATATGTACAACTACACAGTTATAGAAGCATGCTCACACCCACATAGAAGCATGTACATGGAAGTGCACATGAAACCACACATACATAAGTGCACATGAATGAACACACAAGCACCCACACACAAACATGTATGCATAAGCTTTCTCACACACACATGAACATGAACGTGCATGCTCACAAACATGCACAAGTACAAATGCACATATACAAGCATACACACATTTAGGCATGCACACACACAAGCAAAGCATCCAAATAGATGCAGACATGCATGCTCAACCATGCATACACATATACATATACACACATGGACACACATAGCACAATCACATGCATACACACACATGAACACACATTCACACAAAGGCATGCACATATGCACACACATACACACACATGTATTCACACACATATGCATACACACACATGCATACACATGCACATACACATGCTCACACACACATATATACTCAAACATTCATTACCATGTAGACACACATGCTCTCATATGCATACACATGCATAAGCACACATGTGCTCACAAATTCACACACATATGAAAAATATAAGAACACAAGAAAGCACACACACATGCATAAAAATACGCATGCATATGCATAGAAATGTAAACATGCACATTCACACCCACCCATGCTATTACACAAACACATGCCCCCAAACATTCATACACATTCCCACACATACACACACATACACAAACATACACACACACAAATGCACATATATGTATGTAGACATATGTACAAAGCACACAAACTTGTATGCACACGCACATGCACACACACACAAAAATGTATGTACCAAGATAGACACATGTTCATGCACACATACAAACACGCACACACTCATGCAGTCACACATGCATGCACACACAACACAAATGCACATACACATACAATAATTCATGCAATCAAATTGTGCTTGCACTATCTTCTAAGCTTTAATGGCTAGATTTTTTAAAAACATATTCAAGCTATTAGGGGAGTTACTTTTGGTATTTTTTATTTTAACTATAAATAAGGATCATTTACCAAACATAAATATTATTTAATCAAGTTCGAAAATTTTCATTCATCCAACTAAACTTTAAACAGTGAGCAACAAATTTCTATGCGATTATGAGAGCTACAAATTTTTTGTTGGTCTCTATTTATCTGCTTCTATTAATAATCATTTATGCATTTCCTGATAACATCTTTTTCATTCATTACTAGTGCCATTATTGTTTGAAGAATTGAAGTTGTAAGAATTTTGTAAGTAAGAAATTGTAAAGTTTTGAATTTTTTTGAATAACCTAAATTTCTCTGATTTTGGTGCCTCATTAGAGCACTACTATGTATTTGGTTTACCTTTATTGGCTTCAACAAAAAGTAGTGGTCAGTGGAAGCCCAATCGAAGATTAGGTGTGGATGTAGACATAAGTTTTAGCCAAACCACCTAAAATATCTCGTGCGTATTTCATTTATTGTTAAGAAATTTTTTTGTCGATAAAAGAAAAATATTTTAAGTTCAAAACTTTTTCCTTCTAAGTTCTTAAATAAAACAAATTTTTTAAATGCATAATTTATCCCACTTCTCTTGTTCATTTTACCTCACACATTTTATAATGCACATACACATACACATACACAAGCACACATGTATGCACAAATGCATACACTCACCCACATGCACACACACAAACACAGATGCACTTGTGCAAAGATGCAAACACATTTTGAAACACACAAGCACACAAATGCACACATACACATACACAAACACATGCACACCCACATGCATGCACACAAACACACACACAAATGATCGTGCACACACACGCATGCATACACACAAGCATGCTCACACACACAAAAGCACATGTTCACACAAATACATCCACATATGCACACATGCACACAAGCAGAAACACACAAATGCACATACACACTCATAGGCACCCACGCACATAGTCCCACAAGCACGTACACATGTGCATACATACAAACATAGACATGGACATATGTTTACACGTGCACATTTGCACCTAAAACACACACATATACACAAGCACACAAACAAATGCACATGTACACACACACCCATACACACTCACTCATGCACTTATGTCTACACACATACACATAAGTAGGTACACAAATGCACAAATAAATATACTTGCACACACATGTACAAGAACACATGCAAGCACATGCACACATGCAAAAGTGCACGAACATGCATGCACACACACACATGCTCATGCACAAGCACATGCGTGCACCGACCACACATACCTACCTACACACGTACACACACATGTGCATACACACATGCATGCACACATAAGGACACACAGGAATGCATGCAACCACACATACATGCATGTGCATGCATTAATGCACACACATGCATGCATGCGCATACAAATGCACACACATGAACCCACAAATACATTCATATACACATGCACACACAAGAAAACACAGACAAACACATGTGCTCATAAGCATACAGATAGCTATATACATACCCACACCCACATAAGCTTGTAACCACACATATATGCCTACAAACGCATGCACGAATTAGATGCACACAAACATATGAACACATATTCCTAAGAAAAAGAACACTCATGAAAAGGCATACAAGCACTAAGACACACATGTAAATACACACACACACGTAAGCACATAATCGTGCCCACACAAGCAGGTACATGCATGCACACACATGCACATTCTCACACGTACACGAACACACACAACATACACTCATTTGCACAAAGATACATGCACACATACACAGGAACACAAGAACACAAGAACACACGTGCACAGAAACACAAGCTCACACAATCATAAATACATGCACAAATGTATATACGCATAAGCAAGCATGTGCATAAATAGTCACATGCACACACAAACATTCTAACACACATACACGCAAACACACATGCACGCATAGGAGCGCACACATACATTAATACAAATACATACACATGTGCACATACATACACACACATGGATATACACTTTTACATACTCATGCCTACATGGATATCTACTCGCACACACAAACTCAAACACAACTACATCCACACATGCACACACATGTAAATGTGTACACACAAATGCACATGCATTCTCATAAGTACATACACAAGTACACATACAGGCACACAAAGAAGCACACAAAGGCATACACACATGCACATCCACTTGATCACACACACAAATGCACATGCATATGCATGCACCCACACATACACACATATGTGCACTCACATTGACCTGCACATACACACACACACACTTATACAAACACATATACATGCACAAGCATACACACACATACACAAATACATGCACACACAAACATAAAAATGAACACATGCCCACACTAATTCACATGTGTACATGCACACATACAAGCACATGCATGCATTTACAAGTATATAAACACACACATATACACACATGCAAACACTCATGCACACACTCGTGCATGCACATACACAAGCGCAAACACACACAGATGAATCTACATGTAGTTCTACAAATATGTATGAATGCACACATGTCCATGTGTATGCACACTCACATGCACGTACACACAAAGATGCACAAACACACAAGAGTACATTGGCACACTCACATACAAAACATATGTGCACACACACACACACACACACACCCACACCTATAATCACACCCATGCACACATGCATACACAGTTATTGAAAAATACATAAATAGACTCACAAACATACATACACATATACACACAAAGCATATGGATACTTACACTCATACAAATAAGCATGCACACATATGCCTAATACTCAAACAACAATACCAACACACATATGCACATGAACCCATGTGCACATGCATACATTCACATGCACAAACACACACACATATGCTCACATGCTCACACGTGCACACAAACACACATACACACACATACGTACACACACAAATATATACACAAAGTTGTGCATGCACACAAACACACACACATGCACTTATGTGTGCACAAAAGCACAATGACATACATGCTTATATACACATGTGCACACATACACACAAACATGCACCTACACTTATATTCATAAAAAGTCATAAAAACACAACACACACACATGCACATATTGAATGCTCACACATTCATACACACAAAAACAAAATATTTGTTTAAATATTCTTAAATATTTTATTTTCTAAGATTTTTGCATGCTTCAACTGGTATACTTATTTGCACATTATTTGATGGTTGAAAATATTATGCTCATTCTCTTATGTATCATGCAATATAACTTCTTGAATAATTTATCTTATTTTTTCCAATTTTGCACTTTAATTTCGTCATGTTATAATGTAACTATAAATCTCCCATTATATGACATTTACATGTCTTAGATTTCATGATATCACATTGCTTTAATTTATTTCACTTTAGCTTTCATATATATATATATATATATATATATATATATATATATATATATATATATATATATATATATATATATATATATATATATATATATATATATATATATATATATATATATATATATATATATATATATATATATATATATATATATATATATATATTTAATATTATAATATTAATTTATTATTATTTATTCTTATTTATTTTTTTAATTTAGAATAATTCAAAAGAAAGCCTCATCAAGTCCAAACAAATATTGTTGTACTATTGCTAACGAGCTCTACAAAATTAAAATTTTAATTTTATTCTCTTAAATTTTTATTTTCTATGGATTTTGCATTCTTGAAGAGCTATCCTTGATTTGTACCTGATTTCATGATTAATGATGTTTCATCTAATCATGTTAGCATCTTTGAATAAAGCTTTCTATAAATCTAAACTCATTTTGATTACATTTTTTTTACTTTGAATAGGTTTTATTGCATTACTTCAATTTACCTCATTTTTGCTTTAATATATCCTCAATATTTATATGGCATTTTTTATTTTCGTTTACTTTGGTTATTCATAGTAATTTTAAATGAGTTTGAATTAAGACAATACATATTGTTAACCATGACCAGCTCAAACAAATTAAATGTTAATTTTTATAATTTTAATTATTATTTTTTATAAATTTGACACTCTTTATGAGACATTAAGACTGGCATTAGATTTGATGATTGAGATTGTTGCACTTAACATTGTTAGTATTATTGAATACAACTTCATAACAAGTTATCTGATTTTTGCGAATATCTTGATTTAATTTGGTTATATTACTATGAAACTCCAATTCTCCTCTTGTGTGAACCTTACATCAGTTTGTTTTGTTTATATTATACTTTCTCATTTTATCTAATTTCATATTTACTATCAATTTATCTAATATTTTAATAAAACTTTATTACTATTTATTCTTATTTTTTTACTAATTCATAATAATTTAAAATGAGATTTGATTGAGACAAAAGAAATATCACTAAATTGATCTTGATGAGCTTTATCCAATAAAATATTTATTTTAAAATTTATACATATTTTATTTCATACAATTTTTTGATGTTTATGAAAACTTTTGATTTGTATCTTATTTAATAATAAAAAATATTAAGCTAAATCTCTATAATATCATGAAATGTAACTTTCTTATATAATTTATCTCATTTCATTGAAATTATCATTTTGATCTTTCTATAATACAGTTTAACTATAGGTTTTCTTTAGTATAATCATTACATTGTTTTGATTTAATTGTATTATGTTCATTTTACTTATCAAATCTAAGCTTTAATATATATTTTATTATTATAAAAAATAATTTATTATTATTTACTTTTATTTGATTAGGTAATTCGCAATAATTTTGATCGAGGTTTGATTGATATGAAACAAATATCATTGGAGTCAACTCGTTGAGCTCTTTCTAATTTAATATTTATTTTTATTATTTTAAATGTAGTATTTTTTAAGATTTGGGCATATGTTTTGAAATCTTTTAATTAATACATGATTTAATAATCGAGAATGTTACACTATATGTCCTGAGTATCTTAGAAAACAACTTTCTTATATATTCTATAACATTTTATTAACTTCTATTATTTTGATTTGGTTATATTATAATATAAATCTAAGTCTCTTTCATGTGACCTTTACATTGGGTTGATTTAGTTATATTATATAATTTTAATTTAGCTAAATTAATGTTTACTATTTATTTACTTAATATTAAAATAGTATTTTGTTATTATTATTTATCTTTATTTATTTTTATAATTTGTAGTAATTCTAAATGATGACTTATGAAGATAAAACTTTACACTCATCTTGACAAGGTCTACCTAATTAAATAATCCATTTTATATTTTTATAAAATATTTTCAAAAGTATTGGCATGCTTTACATGATAATTTTACTTATACCTCATTTGATAATTAAGGATGTTACACCCAATCTTCTTATTTTTCTTAATACAATTTTTTAATATAATTTATTTTTTTAACATTTTTTTCACATTTTTTTGGATATATTATTATGCCAAGATAAATCTCCTCAAATGTAAGGTTTACATGCTATATAATTATTTATTTTTGTAGTAACTCTAGATGTGGTGTGAATGAGACAAAATATTCATTATTTAGCTCATCGTAATGATCTCTATCTAATTAAAGTTCTTTTTAATAATTTTAAATATTTTATTTTTGATAGTTCTTCATGCTTTACTAGATATTCACTTCACACCTGATTTGATGACTAAAGCTGGTACAATTCATGAGCTTTACATCATGAAATGCAACTTTCCTAAATAATTTGTTTCATATTTTTTCAAAGTTTCTACTTTGATTTGATTATATTGTTATGATAATCTAATCCCCACCTCAAATGACCTTTACGTCACATGATTTGGTTATATCATATTGTTTCAACTTATCTCATTTTTAACTATAGCATATAGTTTCTTAATATTTTAATTATTTAATTTAGTTATTTGCATTAATTTGATTTGGCAATAGATTAGGGTACAAAAACATCATTAGATTTGTCCTTACAAGATCTATCTATATAAATATTTATTTTATTTTTTAGTATTTTATTTGTTAGAGTTTTAGCAAGCTTTATTAGATTTTTAAATTCATACCTAATTTAATGATTTATAAGCCCATACTTTATCTCTTTAGTATCTTATAATGAAGATTTACTATGTAAGTTTAAATCTCCTCTCTTATAACATTTGCATATCTTTGATTTGAATAATACATCGTTTTAATTTATCTCAATTAGTCTTTAATATATATTTATTTTATAGTAAAATAGTATTGTGTTATTATTTGTGCTTATTTAATTTGATTACTCATTATAATTCTACACAATTTTTGTATGAGATGAAACAAATGCCATAATGCTCATCTCTATGAGCTTCATCAAACTTTACATCTTGAAATGTAGCTTCCACATACAATGTCTCATTCTACAGAAGTTTACCTTTTAATTAGTAATATTAGCATGTAACCCTAAAAGTTTTATCATGTCATTTTTTGTCTTTGATTTGATAATATTGTGATGATTTAATTTAACTTATTTTTACTTTAATATATATTTAATTAAAATTATAAAAAAGTTATAATTATTTATCTTAGATCATATATCAGTCTAAATCTCATCTCATATGATTTAGATAAGATTTTGATATGGTTATATTTTATTATCACAATTTAACTATTTTTAGCTTTAATATATATTTATATAATGTTAAATAATAATTTATTATTATTTAAGCTTATTGACATTGATATCTTACAATAATTCTAAATAAGTTTTGATCGAGAGAAAAAACATCATTGGCATTGTGTAGAAGAGTTCTATTCAATTAAATATTTATTTTTATATTATTTAAATAATTTTTATTGGAGTTTTTCATGCTTTATGAGAAGGCATTTAGAGCTACATTGTAATATAACCAAATAAAAAGGAAAACATTTAAGAAATTATCTAACTTAAACAAAATAATTCTACTCAAAGATACTAAGGAGATTGAGTGCAACATTGTAGTATAGATCATCTAATGAAATAAGAATTAAATTTTCTCATAAAACATTCCTAAAATTTTTAAAAATATTTAAAAATACAAAATTTTAAGTAGATAGCTCATCTAAGTGAGCTTGATAATATACATTTTATCTTTGTAAGATGTCTTTTATAATTACTATAAATTATAAAATAAAATAAGCATAAATAATACAAATTTTTTTTTTTAATATTAAGTAAATATCTATTAAAGTTGAAATAAGAGCATTTGAAAAATTATGATATAACCAAATCAAAGATATGTAATAATAACATAAGAAGAGATTTTAACTTAGTAATATAAGTAAATCAATGTAATAAATTTGAAAAATGACAAAAGTGTGTTTGAGAAAGTTACATTCAAAGATACCATGGAGAACGAGTGTAACTTCATCAATCATTAAATTTTGTACAAAACTAATAATCTTGTAAAGCCCACCAAAACCTTAGAAATAAAGGATTTAAAAATTTTAAAATGAGTGTTTAATTAGATAGAGCTTGTCAAGGTGGCTCTAATAATAATTATTTCATCTATAATAATAATTATTATCAATATAAAGAATTATCAATAATAATAAAATATTATTGTAATGTTGTGTAATATATATCAAACCTTAAATAAGAAAAATAAAAGATATGTTACATCCAAACAAAATCAAATCGATGTAATGGTCAGGTTACAGGATATTTAGAGTTACATAATAATAAAACAAGATAAGAGAAGAACATTTTAAAAAATAAATAAGCATACATAATTATAAATAAATATTAAAATATTTAGTAAATAAATGTTAAAGCTAAAATAAGATAAATAAAAGGAATATAAAATAATTAAATTAAATCAATTCAATTCAAGATTGAAACCACATGAGATGAGGACTAGCATAGTGTTATAATAACTCCAAAGCAATAAATTTAAAGAAATAAAATGAAATTAATTGTATATGAAGTTGCATTCTAATATACTATTGAAATTGAGTATAACACCATTGATCATCAAATTAGGTATAAGAAAAAGACCTAGTAAAATATGCAAAAACATAGGAAAAAATTTTAAAAAATATAAAGTAATATATAATTGTTATAGCTCATCGAGATGTGTCTAATAACATTTATTTTTTTAATGTAATATATTGAAAGCAATGCAAGGTCACATGATGAGAGAATTAAGGTTTTGTAGTATTATAATAATATCAAGAAAACTTTTTAAAAAATAACAAAAATTATATGAGATAATTGAATTTTGAGAAACTAAAGAGAGTGTAACATCCTCAAGGCAAAATATGATACAGTTCAAAAGACTTAAGAAGCTATCAAAACATTAAAAATAAACATTTTAAAAATATTATAATGAATATTTGATTAGATTGTCCCTATAGAGATGCCTCTAATGAACATTTTTTTATCTCAGTTGGACCTCCTTTGGAATTATAACAAATTACAAAATTAAATAAGAATAAATAGTAACACATTACTATTTGAAAATTAAATAAATATATATTAAAGCTAAAATGAAATAAATTGAAGCTATATAATATAACCAACTAAAAGTGATATAAATGTCAAACACGAGAAAATTTAACAATGAATTGAAAAAATGACAAATTTAAAAAATGAGACAAATTATAAGATAAAGTTTCATTCTATGATATTAGTGAAATAGAATGAAACATCACTGATCATTAAGTTATGTGTAACTCAAAATATCATGCAAAGCATACCAAAACCCAAGAAAACTAAGTATTTAAAACCATAAGAATAAATATTAAAATAGATAGAGTTCACCTAGATTAGATCAATATCATTTTTTGTCTTGATGAGGCATCATTTGGAATTACTATGTATTACAAAAGAAAATAAATTTAAATAATAATAATAATTATTTTTAATTTTAAGTAAGTATTTATTAAAAGTTGGAACAAGATAATTGTAGTAATGTAATATAAGAAAAGTCAAAAGTAGGTAAGGGTCACACAAGTGGAGAATTAGAGTTACATATTAATATAATCAAATTAAATAAAGAACATTAACGAAATTAGATAAATTATACAAAATATTTCTATTCCAAGAAAATTGAGAGAGAGCATAACATCATGGATCAAAATGTGTGCCAAAATCTCAAAAATAATATATTTTGAAAAATTACTAAAAAAATGAATATTTAACAAGGTATTTATTTAGAATTGATAAGGCCTCATTAGCAAATGTTACAAAATACAAAATTAAATAAGTATAATAATAACAAATTACTTATTTAATATTAATTAAATAAATATTAAAACTTGAATAAGATATATTAAAAATTATAGTAGCACTAAATAAAAGTAATTTGAAGGCATATGAAAAAAAAGAGTTAGAGTGACATAGTAATACAACCAAATGAAAAAAAAACATTTATGCAAAGAGATTAATTATGATAACAATTTCACTTCCAAGATAGAATGAAGATTGAGTTTATAATCAAGGATTACCAAATAAGATAAGATTAAAAATTTAACAAAGTAAGTAAAAATTTTTAAAAGCAAATTTAAAAATATAAAAATAATTATTTAATTGGTTATATCTCATTGAGATGAGACTAATAATTTTCATTTCATCTCAATTAGACCTCATTGAGAATTATTATCGAAGATTAAAAAAATTAGGTTAAATAATTTAAAAAAATATTTTAATATTAAATAAACATTTATTAAATTTTAAATGAGATAAATTGAAAAATCATAATATAACCAAATTAGAGCTAAGTAAAGGTTATGTAGGAGTAGATTTATAGTCACATAGTACTGTAACTAAATCAAAGAAAAAAGTTTCAAGAAATAAGATAATTTATACTAAGAGGATTGAATGTAATATCCTCATCATTAAATATGGTTGAATCTAAATGTCTAAAAAGCTTTAAAAAATCTTAGAAATTATAGTACTTAAAAATACAAAAAATAAATATTTAATATGATAAAACTTGTTTAGGCCAATCTAATGATGTTTATTTCATCCCTATTAAGAATTAATTAGAATAAATATTATTGTAATATTTAAATATGTAAAAAAATAACAAAATAGTTTTTCAATATTAAGTAATTATTGTTTGAAGTTGAAATAAGATAAATTGAAGAAATATAATGAAACCAAATAAAAATAAAGTATGGGTAAAATGAGAAAAAAATTAGAGTGACATAGTAATATAATAAAATCAATTCAAAATAATTTCAAAAACCATAAATTGCACAAGAATGATGTATTACAATAAATTAAGGAGGTCAAGTGTAACATCATTGATCATTAAATTGGATATGAATTGATACTCATCATAAAAATAAATATTTAATTAGATATAACTTGTCAGGATAAGTCCAACTATATTTGTTTGATCTCAATCAGACCTTGTTTAAATCACTATGAATAACAAAAATAAATGAGCATAAATAATAAAAATAATTATTATTAAATTAAGCAAATATATATTATAGCTAAAATAAGATAAATTAAAATAATATAATATCAGAAAATCAAAGCAAGGTAAGAGCATCCTAAGAATAGAAATAGAATAACATAGTAATATAGCTTAACCAAAGCAAAGAAATTGATGCAAAAAGATGAAATTAAATAGTGCAAAACAAGATATACCTTAAAAATCTCACAAAGCCATCGAATAAATTTTAAAATCAAAAATTAATATTTAATTCATTATAACTAATCAAGACAAGTATAATGATATTTATTTAATCTTAAACTAACCATGTTTGGAATTATTACGAATTAACAGAATAAATAAATATAAATGATAATAAATTGTTATTTTAATATTAAGTAAATATATAATAAAAAGGAAATGAGATGAGTTCATAAAGTATAATATAATACAAATAAAGTGATGTCAAAGTAACAAGTGAGAAGATTTGAGTTTCTTATATTATAAAAAAATCAAAGAAAAAATATTAAAATAAAATAAGATAAATTGTAGTGAATAATTTAATTTTAATGTACTAAAGAGAATGAGTGTAATATCTTTAAACATCAAATAAGATATAATGTGAAATGAATCAAAAAGCATGCCAAATCCATAAAAATTAAAATATTTTAAAATATAAAAAGAGTACTTAATTTGATAAAATCAATGAGATATATCCTACAATAATTGTTTCATCTCTATAGGACCTTGTTATGAATTACTATAAATTACCAAAGTACATGAGAATAAATATTAATTAAATATTAAGAAAATATATATTGAAGTTAAAATTGCATAAATTGAGGCAATATAAGATAACCAAATCAAAGGGATGTAATGATCATAAGAGAGGAGATTTAGGGTTACATAATATAGACAAATCAAAGTGAAACTTTTGAAGAAATTAGTTAAATTATAAAAGAAAATTCCATTATAATGTACTTAAGAGGTAAAGTGCGACATCCTCAATGAAGAAATTATGTATGAATCAAAATGCCTTGCAAAGCATGGCCAAATTATAAAAAAGAAAATATTTTCTATATAAAAATGAATATTTAATGTCATAGAGCTTATTAAGACTAGTTGAATGATGGTTATTTTATTATCATCGAATATGATTTGGAATTATTACAAATTACCGAAGTTACAAAGCACAAATAATAATAAATTTTTATTTTAATAATAAAAAAATGGATATATTGAAAATAAATGAGATAAGGTGTACCAATGTTGTAACTAAAGTAAGGCATTGAGAAGGTCATAAGAGAAGAGAGTTAGAATAGCACAATAATTTAATCAAATCAAAGTAAAAAAATTTAAGCAAATGAGATCTGTTATACGAGAAAGTTACAATCGAAGATACTAAGGAGATAGAGCATAACTTTCTTGATTGTCAGATTAGGTACAACTCAAAATATCTGAAAAGTGTATGCCAAATCCTTAGAAATTAAATTATTTTGAAATATATAAATGAAAATTTAAAAGGATAAGTCATAAAGATCAGTTTAATGACATTTTTTGTCTTGATAGAACCTGAGTAAGAATTACAATGATTTAATAAATCAAATAATCATAAATAATGATAAATTATTATTTTTAATCTTAAGTAGATATCTATTAAATCCAAAATAAGATAAATTAAAGCAATGTAAATCAAGGCCAAAAAATTAAAGAGATTAGATAAATTGTAAAAAAAATTACATTCAAACATAATAAAGAGATTGAGTGTAACATCCTCAATCAAGAAATAAGATATGTATCAAAATATCTAATAAAGAAATCCAATATACAAGAAAACTTAATTAAAAATATAGAAATAAATATTTAATTCAATATATCTCATCAGTTGAGATCAATAATTTTTGTTTCACCTCGATCACACCACATTTGGAATACTATCAACTACCAAAGTAAATATGCATAAATAATGTTAAATTATTTTCTTAAAATAAAGTAGACATATGTTAATGATGAAATAAAAAATGAATCAATATAATATAAACAAAAAAACATGTACAGGTTAAATGAAAAAAAGACTAAGAGTAACATATTAACCTGGCTAAATAAAAGTGAAAATATTAAAAATTTTAGATAAATTGTATGAGAAAGTGCTATTAAAATACACTAAGAAGGTTGAGCATAACTTCTTCCATCATTAAACCAGGTATAGATCAAAATGTCTAGTAGTGTAAGCTATAACTTCAAAAACATATATTTAAAAATATAAAAAAGAAATTTTAATAACATAGAGCTCATCAAGATAGCTAAACAAAGTTTTTAACTTCATTATACTTTGTTCAAAATTACTAAGTACAACCAAAGTAAATGCATCAAAATCATAACAAGCTATTATTTAATTATTAAATAAATATATTTTGAAGCTAAAATTAGATAAACATAAGAATCATAACATAACAAAATTAGAGTGATGTAAATGTCATACGAGAGAAGATTTAGAGTAACATAAAAATATAAAAATATCTCAACAAAACATTTTAAGAAACAAGAAAAATAGTATCAAAAAGTTTAATTCCAAGATACTAAAAAGAAATTATAATAACTTCAAACTACTAAATTAAATAAGTATAAATTATAATAAATTATTATTTTAAATTTAAGCAAATATATATTATAACAAAAATAATATAGATTGAAAAGCTATAGAAAAAAAAATCAAAGTGTTATGAAGGTCACATAATAGAAACGATAGAGCTACATAGAAAAATATAACCAAATCAAAAGAAAAAAATTGAAAAAATATGTTATAAATTTTATAAGAAAGTTGAATTCCATGATACAAACGTATAAGAGCTGAACACCTTTATAATCAAATCAGGCACGAATCAAGTATTGTTTATTCATATCTATCAGAACTTATTTAGAATTATAGTTAATTAAAAAATTACATAATCATAAATAATAGAAAACTATTTTTTTTAATATTAAAGAAATATATAATAGAAGTTAAATGAGAAAAATTGATGCATCATAATATAACTAAATTAGAGCGTTATCTAAGTCATGTAGAGAAGAATCAAAGTTTCATAGCCATATGGCCAAATAAAAGCAAACCTTTTGAAGAAATGAGATAAATTGTATAATAAAGATACAGTCAAAGAGTTGAAGGAGAATTAGCATAAAATCTTTAATTGCCAAATCATATTCAAATCAAAATGTCCAAAAAGCATAAAAATTTTGAGAGAAAAATACTTAAAAATTAAACATGCAATTGGATAGAGATCATCGAGATGAGTTCAAAGATATTTATTTTCTCTTGATCAGACTTTATTAAAAATAAGTATGAATTACTAATTAAACATAAATAATAATAAAATATTATTTTAATACTAAGTATGATTATAATTAAGATAAATTGAGATAAATTTAAACATGCACAATGACCAAATCAAAGCAATGTTATTGTCACATGAAAGGAGAATTATAGTATCTTAGCAACATAAAAAAATCAAAGCAAACAATTTGAGAAAATGGGATAAATTGTACCTTAATGATGCATTTCATGATTCTAAAGGGATCAAGTGTAACACTAAAATTATATTTGGTATGAATCAAAATGTCTCATAATGAGTACAAAGTTCATTCGAAGAAAAAATGTAAGAATATAAAAATACATATTTAATTAGATAGAGCTCATTGAGAAGAATTTAATATGACTTGTTTCATCTTGATGCAGAATTCATTAGAAAAACTACAAATAACAATATTAAGTAAGCATAAATAGTAATAAATTCTTTTCTTAAAATTAAATAAATATATTTTAAAATTTAAATGTGATAAATTGATTCAATGAAATACCACCAAATCAAAGTAATTTAAATGTCATATAAGAGGAGATTTAGAGTTAAAAAGTAATATAATAAAATTAACTCAAAATATATGGATAAATGAGATATGGGTTAAGGATTGTATGAGAAAGTTATATTCAATGGTACAAAGGTATTTGGGTGTAACATACTCATTTGTTAAAATCATATATAAATCAAAACATCTCATAAAGCATGCGAAAATACTAAAAAAAGGTAAAAAAATAAAAATTAAGATTTTATTTGATAAGGCTCTTCAAGACAACTCCAATAACATTTATTTCATCTCAATCAACTCTTTTTTTTTCAAGAGAATTTAATTACCAATGTAAATAATTCAAATAAAATTAATAGAAATCAAAATAATATAATGTAACAAAATCAAATCTATATAAAGGTCACATGAGAGAAAAGATAGAGTTATGTGGAAATATAAAAAATTAAATAGACAAATTTGAAAAAAATATTATAAATTATATAAGAAAATTTGATTTAATGATACTATGATGACCTAGCTTAACTTGATAATGAAATTATGTATTAATTAAATTATCATGGTATGCTTACAATAATATTAAAATAATAAATGTTAATTAAAATAAAAAAAATATTTTAGTATATAGAGCTCATTGAGATTACACTAATGGCATTATTTTCATCTCTATCAGACCTTATTTAAAATTACAATAAATTTAAAAATTAAATAAGAATAAATAATAAAACATTATTATTTTAAAAAATATATAATAAAATTTAAATCAGTTAAATTGAAGTAATGTAATATTATCAAATGAAAGCAATGTTAATGCCACATAAGAGGAGAATAAGATTTCAAAATAAGATAACCAAATTAAAGTAATAAATTTGAAGAAATTAAATTATGTTTTCAAAAATGTTGTATTTTATCATACTAAGATGATTATGTGTAACATACTCATTTATTAAATTAGATTTGAATTAAAATATTTAGTTAGATAAAACTTATTAAGATGAGTTTAAGGATGTTTGATTTATCTTGGTCAAATCTAATTCAATTATAAAGACAATTACAAAATTAAAAAAGCTTTCATAATATTAAAATTTTGTTTTAACATTGATTAAATATATAATATAGCTAAAATGACATAAATTAAAAAATTTAATATGACCAAATCAAATCGATGTTAAGGTCACAAAAGAGTAGAATTATAGTTTCTAGTAATGTACAAAAATAAAAGGAAATAATTAAAAAGATGAGTAAATTATATGACAAAGTTGCATTCTAAGATACTAGGTACATCAAGTGTAATATCCTCAATAATAAAATCAAGGATTAATCAGAATCTCTTATAATGAGTGCAAAAATCATAAAAAAAATATACAAAAAATGAATATTTAATTGGATAGAACTATTCAAAAATAGTCCAATAATGTTTATTTAATATCGATTGTATATAATTTAGAATAACAAAAAATGACTAAATTAAATAAGAACTAATAATAATAAATAATTATTTTAATATTATATAAACATATATTATAATTAAAATGAGATAATTTAATTTAATATAATATAACCAAATAAAAGTAATGTAATGGTGACATGAGAGAAGATTCAGAGTTACATTGTAATATAAACAAATTTAAGTAAAAAAGTTTAAGAAATTAAATAAATTATATGGAAAAGTTATATTTCAGGACACTATGGATATTAAATGGAAATATTATCAGAATAAAGAAATTAATATTTAATTTGATAGAGCTCAATGAGATAAGTCCAATGACATTTTTTTCATTCTAATCAAACCTTATTTATAATAAATTATTATTTTATACATATATTTATATATATATATATATATATATATATATATATATATATATATATATATATATATATATATATATATATATATATATTTAATTAGAGAATGCTTGCTGAGATGAGTCTAACAAAATTTGTTTTGTCTCGATCAGACCTCATTTAGAATAATTATGAATAACCAACATAAAGAAGATTAAATAATAATAAATAAATATTTTAATATTAAGTAAATATATATTAAAGTTGAAATGAGATAAATTGAAATAATATAATACAATCAAATAAAAATGAAATAAAGCTTAAATAGTTGGAGATTTAGAGTTAGATATTAATATAGCCAAATCAAATGAAAATATTCCAATAAATGAGATAAGTTTGACACTAAGTTGCATATGAAGATGCTAAGGACATTGTGCATAATATTATTAATCTTTAAATTATGCATGGATTAAAAAAATCTTATGACACCAAAAAATAGTAAAATTTATCAAAAAAAGATAAACTTCAATATTAAATTAATTAAAGCTCATTGGGTTGAGTCCAATGATCTTATTTTTGTCTTGATCAAATCTCATTTGAAAATAATAGGAATTACTAATATAAATAAGATAAATGATAATAAAATATTATTTTAATATGAAGAGAATATACAATATTTGATTTGTATGAATGAAAATGTCTCTTAATAAAAGCAAAAACTACAAAAAAGTAGTTCAAAATAAGATGAACATTTTGTTGGATAGAGCTCATCGAGATTAATCCAATAATCTTTAAAATTAATAAAAATTACAAATGAAAATAAGAATAAATACCAATATATTAGTATTTGAATATTAAGTATATAAATATATATATTGAAATTGAAATGAGATAATTTTAATCAATGGAATAAATTCAAATCATGTCAATGTTAGAACAACGTAAGAGAAGAGTTAAGTTTCAATGTAACATAACAAATTCAAAGCAAAATATTCTAAGAAATAAGATAAATTGTATAAGAAATTTGTATTCTAAAATTTTGAAGAGATCGAGTGTAACATCCTCAAATAATAAATTAGATATGTATCAAAATATCTTATAAAATGCCAAAATGTTCGAAAGAAGGCCTTTAAAGCATAAACATTAATATTTAATAGATATATCTCATCGAGATGAGCTAATGATATTTGTTTCACCTCAATCGAACACTGTTTGGAATAGTGACATATTATGAAAGTAAATGAGCATAAATAATAAAGAATCATTACTTTAATAATAAGGAAAAATATATTAAAGCTGAAAATGACGTAAATTAAAAATTTTTAAATTAACAAAATCAAATCGATATCAGGGTCATCAGAGAGGTGAATTAGACTTACATAAGAATATTACCAAATCAAAGCAAAAATTTGAAATAATTAGAAATTATACTAAAAAGTTACATTCCAAGATACTAAGAAGTTCAAGCAAAGTATACTCAATCATCAAATAATTTACAAATCAAAATGAACCATAAAGCATGTTAAAACACTTACAAATATTTATAATTATAAAAATGAATATTTATATAGATAAAGGTTGTCGAGATGACCCCAAGGATCATTATTTTGTTATTAGTACAGCCTCATTTAGAATTATTATAAATTAATAAAATAAATAAACATGAAAAAAAGAAAATTATTATTATGATATTATGTAAGTATATATTAAAACTAAAATTAGATAAATATAAATAATCACATATATCCAAATAAAAATGATGCAAATGACACATGAGAGGAGAATTAGAATTTTGCAATAATATAACTATATTAAAGAGAAACTTTTGAAGAAATGAGATAAAGTTTACAAGAAAGTTGCACTCCTAGTTACTAAAGAGATCAAGTATAATATCCTTATTCATCAAATCAATTATAAATCAAAGTATCTTATAAATCATGCCAAAACTCAAAGAAATAAAATATTTTAAAATATAAAGAGATAATTAATTGGAAAAAGGTCTTAAAAATTAGTAAACAACAATTATTTCTTCTTGATTGCACCTCAATTGGAATTACTAAAATTTAAAAAATTAAATAAGCAAAAAATATAGTGAGGTTGTATTTAAATTTTAGGTAATTATGTTAAAGTTTAAATGAGTTTAATTGAAGCAACGTAATATAACCAAATCAAAGGGATGTAAAACTCACAAAAGAGGAGACTTAGAGTTGTTTAATAATATATCATTTTTAAAGCAAAAAACTTTTATAGATGAGTTACATTATACAAAAAAGTTGCATTCAAAGTTGCTAAGGATAACGATTGTAAAATCTTTGATCTTTGAATTAGATAAGAATCGTAATTTCTTATGAATCATACCAAAACCCTATAAAATAAAATTTTTAAAAGTATAGAATTGAAAATTTTAAGTTCATAACTCATTGAGACGACTCAAAAGACATCTTTTGTCTTGATAAAAATAAGTATGGAAATTTTTATATTGAATTACCAAAAAAATAATGATAAATGAAAAAAAACTAATATTTTAATTAAAGTAAATATATATTAAAAAATTAATTAAATAAACTGTACTAATGAAATATAACAAAATCCTAGCATTATTAGGCTCACACAACATGATAATTTGAGTTTCAAAGTAATAAAACTAAATAAAAGCATGGAATTTGAAGAAATAAGAAAAATAAGATGGGAATTTACACTCAAAGATCTATACGAGATCTAGTGTAACATCCACAAATATAAAATAATGTATAAATCAAAATGACTAATAGAGCATTCTTTGAAAATGAAAAATAAAATGTTTAAAAATAAAAAAGTGATTATTAAATTATATAGTGATTGTTAAGACAAGTTTAATGACTTCTATGACATCATTATTAGACCTCAATTAAAATTACAATGAATTTAGTAAGATTATAATCTATTATTATTTATGTTTAGTTTATTTGATAATTCAGTATGATTCAAAATGAGGTTTGATGGAGATGAAACAAATATCACTAAGCTCATCTCCACGAACTCTATCTAATTAAATATTTATTTGTATTTTTAAATATTTTCTTTTGTATGGCTTTAGCTACCTTTATAAAACATTTCAATTCAAACTAGATTTAAAGATCAAGAATATTACACATAAGCTCTGTTCTATGTTAGAATGCTACTTATTTATACAGTATTTCTTATTTCTTGAAAGGTTTTTCTTTGATTTTGTTATGCAAATCTAAATCTTCTCTAGTGTGGCCATTGCATGTGCTAGATTGTGTTATATTACATTACCTCCATCTATGTCATTTCAACTTTAATATGTTACATATATTCATAAGATAACAATTTATTATTATTTATAATTATTTACTTGAGTAATTCATATTAATTTCAAAAAAGATATGATCAAGATGAAATAAATGTCATTAGAATAACCTCAATGAGCTCTATAAAATTTAAAAATCAATTTTATATTTTGAAATTTTTTGTTTCTAGTTCTTTGGCATATCTTTTCTCATAACATATGTTAAATTTTAAAGATTAAATTATTAAACAATATTAAATTTGAATATTTAATTATAAAGAATTTTTTTATGCAAGTCTAATGATATTTATTTTGCCTCAGACAAACGTTATTTAGAATTAAAACTATTACAAAATAAAATAATCATAAATAATAATAAATTATTTTTAGATATTAACTAAATGTAAGTTAATGCTTGAAGTACATCAATTAAAGGAATGTAATAGAACCAAATCAGAGAAATGTAAGAGTGACATGAGAGGAAATTTAGAATTTAATAATAATATAATAAAATCAAAGTGAAAATTTTGAATTAATGAGATAACATATGCAAGAAAGTTGTATTCTAATATAATGGGAGATAAAATGTGATATTCTTGGTCATGAAAATTATCACGAACCTAAATGACTTAAACAATAAGCTAAAATCATAAAAAATAAAAATATTTTAAAATAAAAAATGCATATTTAAATAATATAGTTCATCAAGATGAGTGTAACAATAGTTAATTTTTGTTTATTGTATCTCATTTGAAATTTTAAAGATTAACCAAAGTAAATAGTCATAAATTAAAAATAAATTATATAAATAACCATCAAATCATGTTTGAATTAAAATGTCAAGCAAAGTATTCAAAATCCTAATAAATAACCTAATTAAAAATATTAAAATTAAAGCTAAAAGGCACAATAGAAAAGACAAATTTTCATAATAATATAATCAAATAAAAGAGAAACATTCCAAGAAATAATATAAATTATGTACGAAAGTTGCATTCGAATGTACTAAAATGGTAGAGTTTAACATTCTAAATTGTCAAATGAGGAACGAATCGAAATAACTAGAAATTTTTTTTAAAATTTTAAAAAATTAAAAAATAAGAAAGTATAAAAATATAAAAATAAAGATTTAATTAGGCAAAGTAATTTGAGACAAATCTAACAACATTTGCTTTGTCTCGTTTATACCTCATTTATAATAACTACGAATTATGACATTAAATAAGTATAAATAATAATAGATTCTTTTTAAATAATAAGTAAATATATAGTAAAGTCAAAAAAAAGATAAATTGAAGCTATATGATATAACAAAATCAAATTGATATAAAGGTGACATGAGAGGAGACTTAGAGTTAATGAGTAATATAAACATTTTAAAGTGAAAATTTTGAAGAAATAAAATAAATTCGATGTGAAAGCTACATTCCAATATATTAAGGAGGTTTACTGTAGCATCCATGACCATCTAATCAGATAAAATAAAAAGGATTCTTTAAGTGTGCTAACATCTTAGCTATATTTAAAAATATAAAAATAAATATTCAATAGAGTAGAACTTATTGAGTTGAGTCCAACGATATTTGCTTTGTCTTCAATATACCTTGTTTGGAGTTATTAAGAATTATTGAAGAAATTAAACATAAATGATGATGAATTATTATTTTAATTTTAAAATATATATATATTAAAGATAAAATAAGGTAAATTAAAATAATGTAATATAACAAAATGAAAGCAACTAAAATATCCTATGAGAGCAAAATTAGAGTTTCTAGAAATAAAACCAATTAAATATAATGACATTTGATGAAATGAGGTAAATTGTATGAGAAAGCATAATTCAAATACATTAAGGAGATCAAGTATGGCATCATCGATCATCAAAATAGCAATGAATAGAAATATCTCATTAACCGTTCTAAATTAATAGAAAATAAAATATTTAGAAATATAAAAATTATTATTTATTTACATTGAGCTATTTTAGATGAGTCCAATGATATTTATTTTGTCTCGATCAGACCTCGCTTACATACTATGAATTATGAAATTAAATATGCATAAAGAGTAATAAATTTTTATTTTAATATTAAGTGGATATGTAATAAGACTAAAATATGATAAATTGATGCAATTCAATATCCTATACTAAAAGTAATGTAAAAGTCTCATACGAGAAGAGTTAGATTTTCATAGCAATATAACCAAGATAAATTAAAATATTTCAAGAAATGAGAAAAATTTTATTGAATAGCTATTTTTGAAGATAATAAAGAGGTTATGTGTACATTCCTGATCATCAAATTAACAAAAAAATCAAAATATCTCATAAAGTATGTCGAATATCAAGTAACTAAATTACATCCTTAAAATTTGTTAAATTGTTGTAATGTAACATAACAAAGTTAATTGCATGTAATGGACACATAAAAGGAGATTTAGAGTTATGTGATAATATAACTAAACTAATGACAAAAATGCTAAAGAAATGAGATAAACTATATAAGAATGTGACATTATAATATACGAAGAAGATTGAGTGTAACATCCTCGATTGTGAAATAAGGTAGGAATCAAAATTTCACATAAAATAAACCAAAAAACTAAGAAAAATATTTTAATTTAATATAAATCATGGAGCTATATCACTTAGAATTTGTCGAGAATCATAATGAATTAGAAAAGCAAATAAGTATAAAATAAAATTAACTACTATTTTAATATTTAGAAAATAAATATCAAATTTGAAATGACAAAAAATAAAGTAACATATTATAATCTAATAAAAAAATATAGAGGTCACATTGGAGGGGAGGATTTTGTTGTAATTCATAGAAATCTAAGCAAAATATTTGAAAGAATGAGATAAATCTTATTAAAATGTTCCATTAAAACATAGTAAGAAGCTTGATTGTAACATCGTTAATCATCAAATATAGTATGAATTAAAATTTTTGTAAAGATTAGCAAAATGTTAAAACATGAAATATTTAAAAATACAAAAATGAATATTTCATTGGAAAGAGCCTATCAGAGTAGTCGAACAATATTTATTTTGTCTTAATCTGATATCATTTAGAATAACTATGAATTCTAAAGTTAAATAAGAATAGATATATAAAGTATTAATTTAATATCAAGCAAACATATATTAATGCTAAAAAAAATTATAGAAATGTAATATAGAAATATTAAAGCAACGTAAAAGTCACAAGAGGGGAGATGTAGTGTAACATAGTCATATAACAAAATAAAAAAAATGAAAAAATAAGACAAAATGTGTAGGAAATTGTTATTTCAAAATACTAAGGAGATTGACTATAACCAACTATATTATCAAATTTATTATGAATCCAAATATCTCATAAAACATGCTATTTCTTATGAAAATAATAACTTTTAATTTGTAAAAATTATTATTTCATTAATAAAGCTCATTAGGATGAACTGAATAATGTTTTTTTATTATTTAATTGACAAGATTTGGAATTACTAAAAAGTATCAATTAAATAAGCATAAAAATAATAAATTATTATTTTAATATTAATTAAATATATGCTAATTATGAAATTATATATATATATATATATATATATATATATATATATATATCGATGCAATATAATATAAGAAAATAAAACAAATGTAAATGTCACATGAAGGAAAATTTAGAGTTCTATTATAATATAACCAAATGAAAGTGATGTAAATGTCACATAGGATGAGATTTAGAGTTAAATAATTGCATAATAAAATGAAAGAGAAACAAATGAATGAATAAGATAAATTATATAAGAAAGTTGAATTCCAAGATTTCGAGAAGATCAAGGGTAGCATTCTTAATCATTAAATTAAGTATGAATCGAAATTACTGATAAAACATGTCAAAATTATAAAAAAGTTAAAAAAATATTAAAATAAATTTTTTAATTTGATAGAGCTCATACAAGCAAGTCTAACAACATTTATTTCATCTCAATTAAACCGCATTTAGCATTACTATAAATTATTAAAGAAAATAATAAAAAATAATAAAAAGTATAATTTTAACATTAAGTAATTATACAGTAAAGCTGAAAATTTGATAAATTAAAGTAATGTAATATGACCAAATAAAAATAATGTAAATGTCACATGTGAAGAGAATAAAAATTTCATATTAATATAGCCAAATTCAAAGAAAAATATTTTAAAATATAAAATAAATCATTTGAGAAGGTTGTATTCCATGATACAAACTATATTAAGTGTGAATTATTAATCATCAATTTAGGTATGAAAGACATCTCTTATAAAACATACCAAATTCTTAGAAAATAAAATATTTATAAATATTAAAAATGAATATTTAATTTTCTATCTCAACTTTAGCCTTGTTTATTGACATTTATTTTATCTTAATCAAACCTTATTTTGAATTACTATAAATTATTAGAGTAAATAATCATAAATAATAATAAATTATCATTTTAATTTTAACTAAATATTTATTAAAGTTGAATAAAAAGAAATTAAAGAAAAGTAATATAACCATATCAAAGATAATATACATCATATTAGAGAAGATCTAAAATTACATAGTAATATAGCCAAATCAAAGAAAATGGCTTGAAGAAATAAGATAAATTATATGAGAAGCATGCATTCTAAGATATTAAGGAAATTGAGTGTAACATCCTCGATCATTAAATCATTCCAAAATACTACAAAATAAAATATTTTAAAAAATAAAAGCATTTCTTTAATTATACAACTTATCAATACGAGACAACGACATTTATTTCATCATAGTTTGACATCATTATCATAAAAAATAAGCATAATTAGTTATAAATAAATTTTTTAATATTAATGAAATATATAAAAAAGTTAAAATGGAAAAAACTAATGAAATATAATATAATACAATCATAGTCATGAAAATATCATATGAGAGCAGATTTAGAGTTTCATAGAAATATAACCAAATAAAATAACAAAACATAGAAAAATTTGAAGAAAAGTAATATAACCAAATCAAGGTAATTTAAAGGTCATTTAAGAGGATATTTAGGGGTTACAACTTAATATAACAAAACATAGAAAAATTTGAAGAAATGAGATAAATTACACATGAAAATTGTATTCCAAGATACTAATAAGATGATATTTAACATCCTTAATTATTAAATCAATTACAAATCAAAATCTTTAATAATATAAGAAAAAACATAACAAAAAAATTTTAAAAATTTAAAAATATATATTTAATTAGATAGAACTCATTAAGACTAGTCCAATGATGTTTGTTTTAACTTAATCAGACCATATGAAGAAATACTACCATTTACCAAATTTAATTACAAAAAATTATCATAAATTATTATTTTAATATTATGTAAACATTAATTAAAATTGAAATGAGAAAAATTGAAGCAATGTAATATTTTTGAAATCTAAGTGAAGTAAAAATTACATGACTCGAGATTTAGAGTTATAAAGAAATATAACTAAATCAAATTAAAAACTTCGAAGAAATCTGATACTTTTTAAAGGAAAGTTGTTTTCTAAGTTGCTATAGAGATCAATTATAAGACCTTAATAATTAAATGAGGTATGAATCAAAATGTCTCATAACATATATAAAAAATCCTAAAAAATATAATATTTAAAAATAATAAAATAAAACTTTAACATCATAGAGCTTGTTAAGATCACTCCAATAATATTTGTTTAATCTTGGTTAGACTTCATTACGACTTTGATAAATAAATAAGAAATCTAAAGATAAATTATTATTTTAATAATAAGTAAATATATATATATTAAAGTTAAAATGAAATAAATTGAAGGAATATAATATTACCAAATCAAAGTAATGTAAGGGTCACAAGAGAGAGCAAGAGAGTTAGAGTTTTGTAATAATAAAATCAAATCAATACAAAATATTTGAAGAAAAGAGATAAATTGTAACAAATTCTTTGATTCTAAGACACTGATGAGAATAAGTATAATATCCTCAATCATAAAATAAGATATATACCAAAATATCTCATAAAGAGTGCAAAAAATATAAAAAATGAAATATTTTAAAATATAAAAAATGAACATTTAATTGGGTGGATCCTATTAAGTTGAGTCAAATAACATTTATTTTGCATCGATCTGACCCTACTTTTATTATTTTGAATTAACAAATAAAATCTACATAAATAATAATAAATTATTACTTTAATGGCATTTGTTTCTCATTGTTCTAAACTTGTTTGGATTTATAGTTAATTACCAAGTAAACAAGAACAAAAAATAAATTATTTATTTAATATTAATTAAATCTATTGTAATGATCAAATAAGAAAAACTAAAGTAATATAATATAACAAAATTGATGTGACAAAATGGTAAATAATAAGAGGAATAGAATTTCATAGCAATATAATGAATTCAAGGCTTAAAAATTTGAAGAAATGAGCTAAATTATGTATGAAAGTTGTATTATAAGATACTAAGAAGATAAATAAAACTATATTATTATTTAATATTAAGGAAATATATTTAAGATAGCATGAGATAAATTAAAGCAAAGTAATATAACCAAATCAAAAAGATATAAAAGGCATATTAGAGAACATTTCTTGTTACAAAGTAATACATCCTATTCAAAGCAAAAAAAATAAAGAAATGACATAAATTATATACGAAAGTTTCGATTTCAAGGTACTAAGAAAATTGAGTGCAACAACCTCGATCATCAAATCAACTACAAATATAAATCCCTCATGAAGTTACCTAAAACTTTTAGAAATAAAATATTTCAAAACATAAAAAGAAATATTTTAATGTACTTAATGACATAGGGCTCATTGAGATGAGTCCACTGATGTTTGTTTCTTCTCAAATGGAAAAATAGTAAATTGTATTAGAAAGTTGCATTCTAAAACAATATGTACATCGAGCATAACTTTCTCAATCATCCAATCAGGTATGATTTGAAATGACATTTAAAATGTTCAAAAATCAAAGAAAATAAAATTTTTATAAATTAAAAATTGAACCTTTACTTTAATAGAACTCATCGAGATGAGTCTAATAATTTTTATTTCATCTAGATCAAACCCTTGTTCAGAATTACAACAAATTAAAAAATTAAATAAACTTAATAATGATGAGTTAGTATTTTAACATTAAGTAAATATATATTAAAATTAAAAAAGACAAATTAAAGGCAACATAGTACAAAAAATTAAAGTGATATAAAGATAACATGAGAGAGAATTATAATTTCTTAGAAATAAAAAATTTAAAAAAACATTGAATAAAAGACATATATAGTTTCAGAATATTGCTTTCCATGTTACTAAGAAGTTCAAGTCTTACAACATCATTCTTCAAGTAATGTATAAATTAGAATGTCTCATGAAGGATGCAAAAAATACTAAAAAATAAAATATTTTAAAAACATAAAAAAGAATATTAATTAGCCAAAACTTATTCAAACAAGTGCAATGAAATTTCTTTTGCCTAGATCAAACATTTTTTGGAATTACTAAAAATTTAAAAACTAAATAAGAGTAAATAATGGGAAGTTATTATTTCAAAATTAAATAAATTTATAATAAAATTGAAATGAGATAAATTGAAAAAATGTTGTATAACATAACTAGAGTGATGTAAAGTAACATAATTAAAAAGTTTGAGTTACATAATAATATAACCAAACAAAACATTTTAGAGAATAAGATAATTTATAAAGGAAATTTGCTTTCCAAGATATTCAAAATATCGTGTGTAACATCCTTAGCTGCCAAATTAGGAATGAATCTAAATAACCAATAAAGAAACCAAAACAATAAACAAAACTATAAAATATTAAAATAAATATTTAGTTGGATTGCATTGATTAAGATGAGTCCAACTATATTTATTTTTACTCAATTAGACCTCATTTAAAATTAATATAAATTACAAAATAAAAATGAGAATAAATGAAAGAAAGAAATTTTTTAAATATTTATTAAATATATATTAAAGGTAAAATTAGATAAATTAAATCAATGTAACATAGCTAAATAAAAATAACTAGCAGAAATGAGATAAATGTATGCGAAATTTTTCTACCATATTACTAATGTGTTCAAAACTAACATCCTCAATCACTAATTCATGTATGAATAAAACAATTTTGTAAAGCGTTCAATTACCATAGAAAAAAAAATATTTAAAAAATATATGTAATAAAATAAAATTATAGTTAAAATAAAATAATAAATTATTACTTCAATAATAAGTAGATGTATATTATAGTTAAAATAAAATAAAATGAAGTAATGTATTACAACAAAATAAAATTGATGTAAAGGTTACATGATAGGAGGATTAGACAAAAGTAGTAACATAACCAAATTAGAGCAAACAATTTGAAAAATTATGATAAAATGTACAGTAAAGTTGCATTCCAAGATTCAAAGAAGATCGAGGGTAACATCCTCGATCATTAAAACATATAAGGATCAAACTCTCTCAAAAAGCATGCCAAAACATTAGAAGAAATATTTAAAAATAAAAAATGAATGTTTCTTGGGATTGAGTTTGTCAAGATGAATCTAATGAAATTTTTTATTACCAATTTTACCTTATTCATAATTAATGTGAATTACTGAAATAAATAAGAATGAGTATTAATTATTTTTTAATGTCATGTAGATTTGATTAATGATGAAATGAGATAAACTAAAGCACTATAATACAACCAAATTGGTTTGATGCAAAGGTCACACATTAAGAGATTTAGAGTTATATAACAATTTAACCAAAATAATACAAAACATTTGAAGATATGTGATAACTTGTATAGAAAAGATGCATTCCAAGATGCTAAGGAGATTGAGTGCAATATTATTGGTCATCAAATTAGGCATAAATAAGATTATTTCTTAAAGTGTGCCAAAATAATTTTAAAATATAAAAAATGAATATTTTATTTGATTGAACTGATAGACTGGAGTCCAATGATAATTATTTGCTACCAATTAGACATTGTTTTGATTTATTATGAATTATTAAAGTAAATAAGTGTTAATAGTAATAAATCATTATTTTAATACCAACTCGGTTTGTATTAAAAATAAGATTAGATAAATTAATGCAATGTAGTATGAGTAAATCAGAGTGAAGTAAAGGTCACATAAGAGGAGAATTGAAGTTACACATTAATGTAACCAAATCAAAGAGAAAACTTTGAAAAAAAGAAAACATTGTATTAAAAAATTGTAATCCAATTCACAAAAGAGATCAATTGTAACATCCTTGATCATCAAATTAAATCTCATTCAAAATGTCTCATAAAAGTGCTAAAACAATAAATAATAAGTATTTAAAAACATAAAAATGAGTATTTAATTGACTAGAGCTCGTATGACCTATTTAATGATCTTTGTTTCATCTTGATTGAAACTCATTTAGAATTTTTATAAATTCTACCATTAAACAAGAATAAATGATGATGAATTATTATTTAAATAATAGGTAAATATATATTAAAGCTAAAATAAGACAAATTAAACAAATATAATATAATAAAATTAAGACAAGGTAGACACTAGGAAGAGAAGACTTAGAGTTACAAGGTAATATAACCAAATGAAAAAAACAAAATTTGAAAAAATAAAATAATTTGTTTAAGAAATTTGTATTCTATGACACTGAGATCTAATTTAACATCTTAGACAATCAAAAGAGATACAAGTCCAAATCTCTCATAAAAATTCTCAAAATAATAGAAAAAATTATTTCAAAAAATTATTTAATTGGATATAACTTGAGACGAGTCTAATTACATTTGTTCACACTCAACTACACCTCATTTGAGGTTAATGTAAATTACAAATGTATAGAACCTTAAAAAATTACTAATTATTTTTTAATTATTTCATATATATATATGTATATATATTAAAGTTTTAAAAAATAAATTAAAGCAATATAAAATAACCAAATCAAAGAATTTTAAAGGCCACATCAAAGCAGAATTAGAGTTGTATACTAATATTACCAAATGAAGTGAAAAGTTTAATTAAATGTAAAACATTGTACAATAAAGTTGGATTCTAAAACACTAGTGAGATTAGGTATGATATTCTCAATAATATAATTTGGTATAAATTAAAATGTTTCATAAAACATGTACAAACTATAGAAAATAAAATATTTATAAACATAAAAATGATTTTTTTAATTATGTAGCTCGTCAAGTTTATTCAAGCTACATTTGTTTTATTATGATCAAACATTATTTGGAATTCCTATGAATGAACAAACTAAATAAAGATAAATAAAAAGAGTTATTACTTTAATACTACATAAATATATATTGAAGATAAAATGAGATACTTTGAAATAAAGTATGTGACAATCACATAGAGATATAACAAAATCAAAGAGAAAAAAAGAGATAAATTGAATGCAAAATTTGTATTAGAAGATAGAAAGCGCATTGAGTAGAGCATCATTGATCATCAAACTAGTATGAATAAAAATGCCTCCTAAACCATGACAAAATCTAAAATATTAAATATTTAAAAATATAAAAATAAATATTTTATTATATAGAGCTTTTCTTGATGTGTCTTTTGATATTCTTTCATCTCAATCAATTTTGAATTACCTTGAATTAACATTATAAATATGCATAAATAGTAATAAATTTTTATTTTACTCAAAAGTAATGTCATATTGCCAAATTAAAGTGAGGTGACATCACATGATAGGAGCATTAGTGTTTTGTTGTGACATAACTAAATTTAAGAAAAAATGCAATTAAATATGGTAAATTATACAAACAAATTCTATTTTGAGATAATGGAAAGATTGTAAGTACCATCTTTGATCATCAAACTAGGATTGAATCAATATGACCCAAAAATTATGCAAGATCCCTAGAAGCTAAAATATTTTAAAAATATAAAAATCAATATATAATTAGAAAAAGTCCCTTGTGATAATTAAAATAATATTTGTTTTTTCATGATTTGACAACATTTAGAATTACTATGAAATACTATATTAAATAAAAATAAACAATAAAGAACTATCATTTTAATATTAAATAAATTTATAACAAAATTTAAATAAGATAATTAAAGTAATGTAATATAACTAAATTAAGGTGATGTATAGATCACAAGGTAGGATAATTACAGTTTAGTAGTAAAATAACATGATAAAAAAGAAAACTTGTAAGAAATGAAATCAATTATATGAGAAATTTTAATTCCAGTATCATAAGTTGATCGAATGCAACATCTTTTATTGCTAAATCATATTTGAATCAAGATGAGTAAAAAAGATTTCTAAACTCTTTGGAAAAACTTTTAAAATATAAAAGAAAATATTTTATTAAATTCAAGTCACCAAGTTGAGTTTAATGAAATTTTTTTCTCCATGATCAAACCTCATTTTGAATTACAATGAATTACCAAAATAAATAAGTACAACTAACAAAACATTACTATTTTAATATTAAATAAATATATTTTAAGCATTAATTAGATAAATTAAGGAAATGTAATTTACCTAATTCAAAGAAATGTAAAAATTATATGATAAAAGGTTTAGAGTTAGATAATAATAAAATAAAATCAAAACAAAAAAATTGAATAAATATGATAAATTATAACAAAAAGTTGTAGTTTGAGATACTAAAGAGATTAAGTATAACATCCTCAATCATGAAATATGTTACCATTCCAAATATCTCATAAAGTGTGCAAAAAACAAGAAAATAAAATATTTAAATATATGAAAAATGAATATTTAATTTTATAAAGTTCATCTAGATGAGATGAACAAAGCTTGTTTCAACTCAATCAAATAATCATTTGAATTAATGAGTTTCCAAGTTAAAAAAAGTGTCAAATAAGGAAAAAAACAAACAAATGTGAGAATGACTATAAGGTCTCCTCTGATAGATAATCACAAATAAAATTTTAAGAAATATAACCAAATATAGGATATCAAACAATAAGCATATGTAATCTTGAATATGAGAAATAATAGGCAACTACAATAGCATACTTTGTATTATTCTACATATAAGAAGAAGGCATACTTGTCTTTCAAGTAGTTGATTGTAAGTTCCTTGTAAGGATAAATCTGTACCACTCCTTGGACTATCATAAACCTGATATGGTAAAGGTGAACTTGCATCCCGAGTTGCAGTATATGTTACTATATCATTCTCATATTTGTACCTGAACGGAATTGTTGATAATCCATTTAATATAATAGACCAATAAATTGGGTATTTCCAAAGCAAAAAGTCATTCACAAATGTTATAAAAGATTCTAAATCTTATTTTTAAATTAGTTGTTCATAATTGATTATTAAATAAAATTTTTTGTGGTAAAGAGGTAAAACTAATAACTCACAAAAAAATTAACCTTTTAACAAAAAATGGATAAATAATAATTATCCTAAAATATTATTTATACAAGTAAAATAATAATATTTAATTATGTTCTTAAAATTTATCGATATAACTTACTTCACCAAACAACCAAAAATATCATAATCATTCGTTAACCCTTTTTTTATATGCTATTTTTAATTTTATCTTAAGGAATGATTAACCATGAATTTGAAATTAATAAATTATTCGACTTCCTAAAATAGACAATAAAATATATTTTTCATCACAAATCTAATTCTTAATAAAAAACTATAAGAAATCGAATTTAATTAAACAGAAATAAACATCGTTATCAAAACTCATCATAATAGCAGTCTAACATCGATTTGGCACTAACAACACATTTGCACTACACATTAATTTGACCTTGACATTAGTTTTTTACAATTCCGACAAGAATACAAATCTGACCTGAACTTTCTTTAATAATAAAAAAAAGATTATTATATTCAACCTATCTACCATCCTTTCTAGAGCCTTTTCTAACCTCTCTTATTCACCTTAGTTCATGCTCTATTAATTTTGTATTCCTATCTTATCAATGCTTCATGAATAAATTCTTAATTAAGTTGACATCATCAAACCCAAATAACTAAATACTAACAAGCTACACATGGAGTTAACATAAACTAAAAAATTTTTAAAAAAACATTTCACAATAAGTGTACATTTAATGAGTTTATAGATGGAAATAGAAAAAGATTAAACAAAAAATGAAATAAGTTTGTTAATGTTTCACTAGTACATTTTAATGAGAGCATCGTTAGATGATTGAAATGACATCAATATGGCCATTGCATAAGTTATACAATAAAAAATGAAATTAAAGTGTAATATCAATATGACAACAAAGAAAAAGTAGCTCTTAAACAGTATCAAACAATAGCCATAATAGTACATATACGATTTCCATAAGGAAACAATAGGTGGTGCGACATTGACGTTGAACATTGTAATATTTTTCTATCTACAACCATTATGCTCCAATGTATTTTTAAAGCTTTAAATGTATGCTAACTGCCTCACAGGACTTCCAAAACTTGAGAAACAAACAAAGATTTATCAAAGCTAAAGAAAATCTTTTATAAATTCACCTATGGTGATAGAAAAAATAAAACAATGATTTGAAGATAAAAAGAATTACCTCAAAAGCTCTACATCAGCTTGGATGTCAATTTTTTCAGTCTCCCTACGGATCAATTTGTTGTAGCGCAATGTGTATGTAGTGATTAACTAAAGTAACTGTGAAAGATTTCTAAGAGACTCAGTTATCACAGCCATTACATCTTCAGGTACATCACATTCCAAGTCATCGAGAAACTTAGTAGCATCTACTTGAATACTAGAGTTCATTCCAATCCCATCATACACTGGGAAGGTACTTTGGATTCTTTCAATCATATGCCTTGCAAGAGACTCGCATGCCGATCTAATGATTCTATCTCATGATGTCTCAATTGAAATGACATCATCTGATGATTTGCTACCCTTGACCATTGTGTAGACTGCTTCTTTCTCACTGTGCGAATGTATCTCACTAACAGAATAAACAACACTATCTGTAATCAACCTCATAATGTCTCTTGCTTGGCTTACATATTGATGAAGCTGCTTTTGGTAATCCAAAATTATCTTAGTTGCCTTATCACATTACTAATCATAAGCTTTTAACATCACCTGTTTCTACCTTATAAGTTAACCAAAAAAAAGAAAATAGTTATTCATTAAATGAGTGCAAACCTAAAGGTAATTAGCAATTATGTCGTCATTCCAATGGAAAACATATTAGCAATGTTACTCAATTTCAAAAAATATGCATTTAGTGAACAATAACATGAACAATAATGTATTCATGACCTCACAAAGCCAAAAAAACCTCTTCTCCAATTCCAAATTCCAACATTTAGTTTTGTATAACCCACCTGCTACAAGAATCCCCTAATCTAAAAATCAAATAAAAAGGTAGACATCTCACCTAGCATTGGCCCTCTTGTCAACCATTCGCTTCTGCTCCGACTCCTTTCTTTCAACCTCTGCCATCCGGGAACTCAACTCCTTCCTTTGCCACCTAACGACATTCCTCAACCTCACCGCCTCCTCCTCCGCAAGGTCCTCTCCCTAATCGCTACTTCCTTTGCCTATAGAGATGATCCATCCTTGAAATCCAAGCTTCCCTTTTCCTTCTCCGACCTCCTCTCTTTAACCCCTTAAGTAGGTGCCGCCACTCCATGAACCAAAATATTTTGGCGAACCATCACCGTGGTTCTCTCCGACCACACTCTTTGAAAGAGAAGGCTCCCCACAGGGGCCATGTTTCCTCAGAAGATCTTGAGGATCTGGTAAACGGAAGGAAGCGGAACGGCGTATCCTATTTCATTCTTAAGCCAATCAACATCGCCTCCGGCCTTGAGACTGCACCCCCTCCTGGAGCCTGCATAGTGTACACTGATGGAAAAATACTCTGTCGGAGAAGAATGTAATCTTCATGATTGGCATTCAAATACAAAGAAGCACCGACGAAGAGCTGTAAAACTGAGCAACGTTGAGACGAAGGCTAAAGGAAGATGCAGATAAAGCGACAGATGAGTTCTGATCTAGAAGGTGTAAGGATGAGAAAGGGTTAAGGGAGTACAGAAAAACAAAGGTATTCGAGGAGGGATGGAGGAGAAGGTCGCCGAAAAATAGAAGTAAGGAGTGTTTGGGAATTTGATGCTCAGTCCATGGCGTCAGTTCTCCGACCGCAGAGGCAATTGAAAATACTATGTATTTTCATGATATTTTTTATAATAATTTTATGTTAAAATAAATTAAATAATATTATTAAAAAGTATTATTAAGAACTTTATTGGTTTTATAAATTTGTTATTAATTGTATTGAAAAATTATAACAAAATATTTTATCTCTTAATAAAAAGTGAATAGACTTTTTAATGTTATTTTATCATGTTAAAACAATCTTGTATTTTTCACATTGTTTTTTGTTTTTTAAATTAAAAGTATGTATTTAAACTTAGCTAAACAAACACTTGATAATATTTCGAAAAGCAACTTTATTTAAAAAAATAAGTTTGAAATTAGTGCTCCAAATAGTCTTGATAAATATGGTACTAAAAATAGATTAATATAATTGTTAAAATTATAATTATTCTATAAGTGTATATATATATATATATATTTATAATTTTTCATCTTTTGAATTAAAATTTATATTTTGAAATATTGACAAAAATGTTTTTTATCGAAGATCTTAGTTTCACGATATACTAAAAAACTTATTCCTATAATTAACTATTAATCAATAGATCACTTTAAATAGTTTTATGATTCGCTAAATTTGTAAACAAAATAAAATATTTAATCAAATATTTTAATCATGCTGAATAATAAAAAAATGCATATTAAAATCATTTCATTATAAATCAATTTATTTCATTGTAAATAAATAAAGACAAAAAATAAAAAATTATATTTTTAAATATTTGATTTATCATAAATTAATAAAAATCACTTTGTCTCAATTTAAATATTTAATTACCATTTGGATGATAAAGACCCCTCCATCAATCTTGTATTAAAATTTCTGTTGAATCATACTAAATCATTGTTTATTAATTACCCATAGTTTTTATTGAGTAGCTACAAAAATTATACATCTCTTAATATGTTCATCGTTAAAATTTGCAATAAATAATGACGATTTGTTTGTATATTTTTCTTTATTTTGTTAATATTTGTTTTTGACATGTTGTTCATGATATGCATATATATAAATATAAAGGTTTTTGAATAATACTTAAAACTTGATATTAAATATTTTTATATCATTTTTTATTCTCCTAATAATAAATAGTTATTTTTATTTTTAAGAGGATTAAAGTTTTATTTTGACTATCACACATAGTCTACAAATTATTTGAATAATTTTTAATTATGATATAATAGATGATTTATTATTATATACAACTCAATAAGTTTAAATCGTTATAAACAATTATATAAAACTTTAATTGATTATTATGGAATGTATCGATTGGTTTTATTTACCCACATAATTTATTTTTTTCTTTTATTTTTGTTTTGATTTTTAAAAATGATTTTTTGTTGCTGCAAACATTGAATCTTTGTTTATGGAGTTATAAGGTTTTCAATGGACAGAAGGTCATCCTTTCCCTTCTCCTTTTCTCACTTTGATGGCCCATTCGTTAGGATTTTGTCTGCCTTCGTGGGTGCCACTGTCGATCTCGATCTCCATGTACTGAATGCCACTGTTTATAGGCGTTTCAAGCTCCACGACTTGTGTGTCTCCTTCGACCCTCACTACTTCGCTTGTGCTCTCCAGGTGTTCCAAGGCCGAAGGTTTTGCCTCCCTCTCTCGCTCTCTGTCTCCTTCCTTCTTTCAGGCCAATGTTTCTTTTAGGAGTTTAAATAGCTTACTGTCCATGATGATTATAAGTGGTTATTACTCTTTTCCACCCGCTCTCAAGTTGATACTGGTATTTTTGTTCTAATGTTTTGTTATCTATCCGATGCTTCACATTGTCTTGTAATTCTTGTGAGTCGAGATTGTGAATATCTTTCTATGTAGAGTTTTGTTTTTGCCTATCATAATTTGTTTGTTTGGATCAACAAACAAGGGCTAGTTTAGATTCATGTTGATTAATTTGTGCAAAGTGGGTCAGGTTCCATGTTGATATTTACACTACATGGTTGTTCATTAAATCTACTTCATTGTCAAAATATCATTTAGGAAAGAAATGCCTTGCACTTTTCACAACCAAAAGTTCCATGAGGTTTGAAATCGCTCCTTTACTTTTAACAGTGAATAACTTAAGGTCTGACTTTGTGAGTTCTATGATGATTTGTCTCATGCCGTTTCATCAGACTGTGAAATTAAAATGTGCCTGTTTTCAACTATAGCATCCACTATCAATTAGCAGCACAATATTATGGCTAATTCAGTAGAGTGGTCCAAGATCTCTATTTGATTTGTGAATGATATGTTTGATGGTCTTATTATAAAAGCTAGCTAATGTAATTTTCTTATTAATCAAGTTGGTGTTGAATGAAATCTTGAAGTTGGATTATTTAGCTTTTGTTAAATTGCTCCATTCTTGGACACAATGTATTTATAAAAGCTTAATTATTTAATATACATTTTGTGATTACTAGTCTTTGTTGTTTTCTGTGTTTTACCTTAGTATTTATCTTTATTTATCATGAGTCATAGTCATTAATGATTCTTTTCTAGAAGCTCACAATTGCCATGTAGATTGTATAGTTCTAACATCTTGTACATGTTTTTTTTGTTGTTTTGTTATTTCTACGTGTTTGGCTTATGCTTGTCTTTGTTTATCTTCAATACATTATATTATATATATTTTTAACAAAATGCATAAGTTATTTTTATTATTATTGATTTCATTTTTTTCATGCACACCTTTTTTCTAAACATTAATAACTGTGATTGTTTATGTACCTGATGTGTCCTTTTAATACATTCTTTTAAGTATGATCTAGTGGTTCAGGAAAGGCATACTTGTTTAAAGTATCAATTAATATTCATGAATGTGGTGTATATATGCCTCTTTAATGTATCATTTAGTGTTCATAAACATTTTATGCTCACATGCTTGTTTTAAGTCTCAAATATTTAACACTGGCAAACTTGTTTAGTTGATTGTATGTTCTCCTTTTTACAGCTCATTCATATATTTGTTGATCAAGTTGCTTGTTTGGGGTTTGTGAACTAAAGCATTTATGATTTAAATGAGACAAGCTTTAACACTATCCATTATACTCGAATTGAGCTCCAATAGACCCAACATAATTGAACTTGAGCTCAGTTTTACTTGCTTGGATCAAGTCATTTACAGCCTTGCAATTTGTAAAGTTTAAAATGAATATTTTGAGGGAATAAATCTTATTCTTCACAATGATAGTGTTCATGGAACTAATAGCCCCATCCATGTTTTTTACCTTGTATTATGATTTAATTTAAAGTGGGATTGGGTGCTAAAATTTCTTTATTTAATGTTTCTTGATACATGCATTGTTTACAAATATAACGCATTTTAAATGCTTATACCCCTATACATATTTTTGATTTTTTGATTCATTTAATGATGATGATGACCTTGAACAACATCTATTCTATAGGTTAATATGGAAGCTCTCTCAGAGATGATAATGATGGTTACTTATAACTTAATGCTTATTTTAGGCATTCTCATGAGCATGTTGGAATGTTAGTCAGGTTTCATAGCTATTGTAGTTATTGATATTTTTCTTTTTGAATTCCTATTGAAAAGTTGGTAAAATGTTTGGAGCCACTAGATAAGCAATAGCTTATTTTGTTCATCTGATGGTCAACAACGTCTTTTTTCTCTCTCCTCTGTTGATGAAAATTGAAATATAAAAGAATATATTATTAATCATGTTTTTGTTTCATCTTGACTAAACATAAAGCTCTATCAATTTGCCATTTTTGGCCATCTTTTTGGTAATCAGTGATAACAATGTACTTCAATTCAAGCTTTGAGTTGCAAAAGGGAAGCATTGCTATCTTACTGGGGCCATATCATTTGATTATATTTGTAACAATTTAACTTGTACACTAAAAGTAATGTCAGTTTGAGACTAGTTTATGAGACATTGTTTAATATTCTTGTCTGTCTAGCCACAACTTTCAGGGAATTTGCTGATGTAAATTGTTTTATCAGCATGCATGTGAGCACTCATGATAATATAGAATAGAAAAGCGGGGTGAAAATGTAGGATTAACCTTTTTTCCCTTTTTCTGGTAAAGGGATTTTTGGAGCTAGCTTAGCTTAAAGAATTCTTGATGCTCTTTTTAGAGTGGCCAACTGTTTGAATTAGACATCTTCCCATGATAGTGCTAGTCTTTTAAGAGTTTGGGGGGAGTTCCCCATGGTCATAGCAAACATAGTTTGCTTTCCATATCTCAATTTTTATATCATGATTCCTATATTTACGTTTCATTTGGTTGGATACAATTTAACATTTTATGAATATTTCAATCATGGAATTATAAATGATGACATTTTAAGTTCAATTTATGTTTTCTTTGTTGGGTGTAGTTATTCTTTGATTTGGTTTTCAATATTTTGTTTCCAAGAAACAAAAGTTTTGTTGAACCTAAAGTGCACATGGATTTGTAAATTCACCTAATAAAAAAAATATTAGAAAATTTTCTCTCTTTTGAAAAATGTTTAATAGTTACAATCAACTAATTAGACGTTATGTTAATGCCTTCTGAAGTAGTTTTGGAATTCATTGTCTTCTGTAAGCATGCTGTGAATCTTCTCATATATAGTTTTTTCAGGTTATTTTTTTCTCAAGTAGTAATACAAATCCTTCATTTGCCATCTACATAATATATAGTTTATTTTTTGAGATTAAGTATTAGAAAATAAAGGGAGTTACTGAACTACAAAATAGGCAAGTGAGGCCACTCCTCGACCGCAAATAAGGGGGCCTCCCCAGCACATTTGTCGCTCTGGTCAACCAGTAGACCGTGAAAAGGTATCTATTAACTTGACTTTTTTCCTCCCAATGTTTTGTGTTCGGTGTCTATTTGGATTCTCTAATATATTTGTATTCTTATCAAGTTTCATGTTATAACATTTAGTTGCATTGCTTATTTATGTGCATGTTAGGGAAGTTGTAATGGAATTCTTGCTTTGATTGAAGCAAATTAGTATGGGAGAATTTTGTTACATTATACTGTCTTTTACTTTCCTTTGATGATTGTTTTGAAATATTGATTAATTCTTCTTAAAAATCCATTATAAGTTCATGCATAGTACTTTTGCATGTTGTGCCTTAATCTTATAATTTCTATTTTTCTTTGGAGTAAGGATTTTTAGTTCAGGACAAATCTACTTAACTCCTACATGTTATAATATATATGATATAATGAAATTTGGTTTCTAAAAATAGTGATAAAATTATTGTTATAGTTTTTACAACCATCAAATGGAAGATATTTACTTGTACGGTTTATGGAATTGGAATTAAATCGTGATGATTTAATTTTTCAAAAAATAATAAATAAATATTTATGTAAATATATTCATATAATTATTTGATAAAGTTGAGAATAATCAATAATTACATGAATATTACAATATTGTTATATTTATCTGAAGTATATGCATAAAGTCATAAACAATTTTTTCCAAGTACTGTGGAATCATGTTTTTATGTATTATCCATCCATAATTAATGAGTTTATAAACAATAATACTCCACTTGATAGTATAAGATTTAGGGTTGGTTTGATTGCTTAAATTTTGTACTTTTAATCACAAAAATATTATTTTAGGTCATGTTAAATAACTTAATTAATTATATTTATTTATAAATTAGGGGGATATCACTATCTTTTTTCATTTTATTATTTTAATAGTTCAAAAAGATCTTTTATTCTGACAAAGTAAGTCAAAGTTTTCTATTTTTAAACTAATAAGCAAAGATGTTTTGTGCAAATTCAAAATAAGAATTTCTAAACAAGAAATCATTAAACACTGCATTTCAACAACACTTAAGAGCACTATTCAAAGTTATTTTTCGTTAAATTGTTTAATATTCAATAGGGGCCAACCAGTATTGAGCCAACATCTCTCAAATGATGTGAATCAAGCATTTGTCCATGCCACAAAGTTCCAAGCTTTTTTCGATTCTATCATCCATTTGTTATCCTCAAATTTTTATAATTATTTCACCATTAGCAGACCATAAAAATTGCATCTAAAACCATGCCATCACTAACAAAGTCTGCCTCACTAAATGCATCTCAGTCTTCACATTCCAAAATTTTTGACACACTACCTTCTTCATCTAAAGAATAAATGGATGAACCCCTTTATATGCATCTCAGTCTTCACATTCCAAAATTTTTGAAGCACGACCTTCTTTATCTAATGAATAAATAGATTAATAATTTAAGGTTTGTTTAGCTTAAGAAATTATCCAATATATTACTAATAGATTTATATGTTTAATTTATTATCACTTTGTTTTCTACATTTTCCATTTGAATCTTTAACATCTCTTGTGACATCCTTATATATTTTGATCTCTAAAATGCCCATCCACTGAATGATTTTCCAAAAGATATTACCTTTTTTGTAATGTACATCTCAAGGGAATTGTTTGTATAGAATTCATTTCATGAGCAATATTTTTCAAAGAGAAATTTCTTCTAAAATATCAAAAACAACAATTTATGAAGTAGTTGTACTACATACACTCACAAAAGAGTGAACGTTATGCTTTTGATGTGACAAATGAGCTCCTCTTAGTATGAATTTGAATAATATATGCCCTTTTCCCCATTCCATTCCATATCTATATCTAGATTGTGTTTCGAATAAAAATTGCGAGGTATTTAATTGATGTGCTAATAAGTCCCATATGAACTAGAGGTTCAAGTTCAAATAGAGGCAAATTCCTCAAATTCTATTAAAAAATATAAATGGTGCGAACATTCTCCTCATTTCTTTTGAATACCAATGCTAAATCATTAGTTTCTAAACTTATTAAGAGAAAAAGATGAAAGCATACCTTATAATATTTCTCCCTTAATTGGTCACATCAAAATAGATGTATTAAGAATCATTGGATTTTAAGCAATGTAGATAAATGTTATACTTATTTGGCATATATTTTGTGTTTTGTTACTTGATTTCATAGTTTTCTAAGATCTAGTCGAATTATTTTAGGTTATTTCAGTAATTCTCTTGGTTTTATTGGAAACATTGATAAAACAAATAAGTTGAATTCATTTGTTAGCAGAATTGATCATTTCATCTCTATTTAATGATACTTGTGTATGGCATATACAACCTCTTTATATTCCTAAAAATTCCTTTTTCTTGTCACTTAGCAAATGCATGGCATCATAAATATACCCACTAGTCCGAAACTTGTTATTCAAAAGTATATTTTAACTCTCCTATATTTTTTTATTATGACTAATTTGAAGTCAATGTAATGCTTGCTTGTCACTAGAGGATGTAATCCTTGTTTAGGAACATATATATTTTTTAAGGCATCAAAGTTTATAGAAAATTGAGTAAAATCATGACAACAGTTTTCCAATTTGGCCACTTTCTCAATCAAGAAAATTGGAAGGTCTTTTATGAATAAAAACCGTCACACTAAGAGCACGTTTTGTGAGAATAACAGGACTCATGTTGTCCTTTTCTTTTAAAATTAAGTTCTTGCACTATGGTAAACTGATACCTAATATTTTGATTCGTAGAAGTACTTTAAATAAAACAAAATATATTATAGAATGTATCACTGTGAAGTACGTTCTCAAAAATACAAGTATGCATATGCCAATGTATGCATCCTCATACACGTGCATATATTGAAGATAAGATTGATCATAATCAAATTATAACACAGAATTCTGTTCCCGATTTGAGTTGAAAGCTTCATTGTTTTGTTGAGGGTATGGATAATACTAAAAATTCTAGAAACATATAGTAAAATATATTGGCAATACAAGCAAAAACAAGCAAATTCTTGCTATTTTAGGGCATAAAGGACTCTATATAATTACAGCTCTGTCATCTAATTAATAGAAGCTCTTTAAAAATTAAAACAACCTCACTAGGACATATTTTTTAATAACATATAATTTATAAGGGCACAACTTAGATTGACAATGGTTTCTCCTTGCTAATGGTATAGGAAAATATCAAAGGCATAAAATATAATACTATACGAAACTTCAACAGCTATTTAGTAAAAGAAGATGAACGCTTAGTTTTCAGAACAATGGGTGATGAAAAGGAATATAGTTAATCACCGAATACAATGCACGAAGATCACAAAGCAGTAGATCAATCAAATGTCGAACAAATTATTACATCTGACATGAATATTATAGCAATGGAAGAGGAAGCAATGATCAAATCCATCATCTGCAAAATACATTTTGCCAACACAAAATTGTTTTAATGGCTTGGGGCAAAAAAAATGCATTGCTTCAGTTGTTGTTTTAGGAACCCTCATGGACAATTGTACTTTAATCACTCAACCAAATTGTTTTAATGGCTTGGGGAAACAAAAAATGCATTGCTTCAGTGGTTGTTTTATAAACCCTTGTGGACAAATGTACTTTAATCACTCAACCAAATTGTTTTAATGGCCTGGGCCAACAAAAAATGCATTGCTTCAGTTGTTGTTTTAGAAAACCTTATGGACAAAGGTACTTTACTCACTCAACCAAATTGTTTTAATGACTTGGGTCAACAAAAAACACACTCAGTTTCTGTTTTAGAAACCCTCGTGGATAAATGTACTTTAATCACTCAACTAAATAGGTTTAATGGCTTGGGGCAACAAAAATACATAGCTTAAGTTGCTGTTTTAGAAACCCTCGTGGACAAATGTACTTTAATCACTCAACCATTGTTTCAACCGAAATCCAGTGGTTGCATCTGGGTTTGACAATGAGGAACCCCAATCTCACAAGCATTGACACGAGCAGCAAATCGGAGTGAACATATCGATTCACTGGCCGATGAAACCTCCAAAGAGATGTTAACAAACATCAACATTTTTGAATCACCCCCAAGACAAGGCCTTAAACACCAAGAGATTATAGAGTATGATAAGAATGAAGATGGTAAAAGTTGAAAATTTATTTTTTTAGTAAACAAACAACATTTTTCAGAACATTTTTAAAGCTAATGTAATGAAATTATATACATTACAACATACCAAACATCCCAAAAATCCAATGGCCATGTACCTGTAGAAGGTATGTCAATTTTGAGTTTTTGTAAGGAACATGATCCTCCTTCTTGGCAATTGCAAATATAACATCGCTAAGTGAAGACAAGCTTCTGTTAATTGCCTATTTCAAGGACAAAACGAATTTCTGCATATGCATCTAAAACAAGAATTTTCATCTTAAATGAAAAGCAATTCTTGCCTGGTTTTTCTTTAGACGATCTCCGGTCGAGCCACTTTTAGCAAGACGCTCACTTCCAGCAAGATCTATCAGGTTCAAAACACCTTGAACCTATTGTTTCGTGGCCTGCAATGAAAGAGTTAGGTCGACAAATGTCTTAGGTAACAAGCTTAAAGGCTCAAAGGAACAAGGAACAGCCACCACTTACAACATTCACCCCATATATTCTTAAGGTGAAAACTAAATGGCTTCTTGATGATTGTTCATTCATTTGAGTCTTGCCAACTGACCTGATGAACAAAGTAAAACTTGAATCATTAGTTCCAATCTCTTGTGATGATAGTCTTGTGGCTATTTAGGTTGGGAAAGAGTAGAATGATCCAGAAGTGAAAAAATGCTGATATAGAATAGTATGTTTAAAAGCATGCAAGCAAAACACAGCATGGTGCCCCAGAATATGGAACATGAAATGAAAGCAGACACATGTCGTATTCAGTTAGCCACCAGAAACCAGCAAACAAAAGATTAATGTATGCATGCAAGCACAACAAAGCTTGGTACCCAAGAATATGGAACATTTAGGAAACTGAATACACATGATGTATTCAGTTGGCCACTAGAAACAAGAAAATAAAAGATGAAAGCATGTTCCAATTTACCATGTCTATGCTGATTTCAATTACCTGCTCCTTGCAGCTTGATCAAGCAAAAAGGAAATTTCCTTTATGCTACACACATCGACAATAGTAAGGTCTTACACATGGGTATTACCAGCTGAATCGTGCTTGATGGTATATTGCTTGTTAAGAAGAGTTAGACAACCGCTTGTGCTACGATTGGGTGATAACAAATCACGAATTGTTTCATTTAGATCTCTAACATTGATGCTTGTAAAAGATGAAAAGCATGGTTTGCAAGTAGGAATGATTGAGCACAATTTACATTTTCATGTAAATTGACTTTCACACATGTATTTTGTAAGCCCAACCCTGGCATTGTAGTGATTGGCTAGTCTCAAAGATCTGCTCCAAGGAACGTGGTATTAATCCTCTCTGCTCAGGGGCTTCAGGCTTGCCCATCATGGTATAAGTTTTACCATAACCAGTTTGTCCATAAGCAAAGATACCATCCTTTTTAAAGAAAGATAGTAAAACAAGGAGTTAAGAATAATGAATTAGAACTGAAGCTTGTTATATGCATTTTCTCCAAGATAGAGAATTAATGTTGAAGAACAAACCAGGCATTCAACTAGCTCAACAACTGGTTGGATGATCCGATTCAAATGTGCTGACCTAGTGATGTGAGCTTGGTCATTTAATGTTTTATATGTCCACATTTATGTTTGCTATAGGAATAAGATATGAAAATATTTTTGAAAAAAGTGAATGAAGAAAATAGAACACATCAAAAACAAAATAACAGAAAAATTTATCCCAACTATAGGTTAAACATCCAGATTCATTTACTCTAAATTAAAATGTTTGTTAGATAAAAACAAAATACTGCTAAATCACTACTCCTTGGCTTTGCTACTTCGGTTAATCCATTTTTTACCATTTCAGCATTTAACAGTGTAAAATGAACCAATATACTGGACAAGCTCAACAAGCTATTTCTACCAATTAGACTTCAGTTCCTTCCAAGAGAAGGCCAACCCACCCCAACATGCTTAAAAGAACAATCAATACAAACAAAAAAAGTATAATTAAGTTTATAAATCAAGAAACATGCAAAAAAAAGCCATTCAAGAGAATAAATGTTTTTATTTTGATCTGTAACACGAAATAAGTTGGCAATAAAAATTAATCAATTATATGAATTTTCAATCTTGCTAGAGCATCGGATGATATCTAATGCATTTTATCAAAAGATAAATTAGCTTCCTTCAAATTAAAAAATTTTATATGGTTTTAGAAATACAAAATACCTTCTCATAAAGCTTCATTTGATTTAAGCACTTATACTCAAACAATTTTAAGAATCACTATCTTGACCATTTATACTAGCATTCTTAATATAATGTATTGAGGCTAACTATAGATTTTAAGAAAAAAAGAGAATTTGAGTTGAAGAATTACTAGGTGCAGTGGGGTACTACAAAAAGGAATCGTAATTTCTTTGATCTTTGAATTAGATAAGAATCGTAATTTCTTATGAATCATACCAAAACCCTATAAAATAAAATTTTTAAAAGTATAGAATTGAAAATTTTAAGTTCATAACTCATTGAGACGACTCAAAAGACATCTTTTGTCTTGATAAAAATAAGTATGGAAATTTTTATATTGAATTACCAAAAAAATAATGATAAATGAAAAAAAACTAATATTTTAATTAAAGTAAATATATATTAAAAAATTAATTAAATAAACTGTACTAATGAAATATAACAAAATCCTAGCATTATTAGGCTCACACAACATGATAATTTGAGTTTCAAAGTAATAAAACTAAATAAAAGCATGGAATTTGAAGAAATAAGAAAAATAAGATGGGAATTTACACTCAAAGATCTATACGAGATCTAGTGTAACATCCACAAATATAAAATAATGTATAAATCAAAATGACTAATAGAGCATTCTTTGAAAATGAAAAATAAAATGTTTAAAAATAAAAAAGTGATTATTAAATTATATAGTGATTGTTAAGACAAGTTTAATGACTTCTATGACATCATTATTAGACCTCAATTAAAATTACAATGAATTTAGTAAGATTATAATCTATTATTATTTATGTTTAGTTTATTTGATAATTCAGTATGATTCAAAATGAGGTTTGATGGAGATGAAACAAATATCACTAAGCTCATCTCCACGAACTCTATCTAATTAAATATTTATTTGTATTTTTAAATATTTTCTTTTGTATGGCTTTAGCTACCTTTATAAAACATTTCAATTCAAACTAGATTTAAAGATCAAGAATATTACACATAAGCTCTGTTCTATGTTAGAATGCTACTTATTTATACAGTATTTCTTATTTCTTGAAAGGTTTTTCTTTGATTTTGTTATGCAAATCTAAATCTTCTCTAGTGTGGCCATTGCATGTGCTAGATTGTGTTATATTACATTACCTCCATCTATGTCATTTCAACTTTAATATGTTACATATATTCATAAGATAACAATTTATTATTATTTATAATTATTTACTTGAGTAATTCATATTAATTTCAAAAAAGATATGATCAAGATGAAATAAATGTCATTAGAATAACCTCAATGAGCTCTATAAAATTTAAAAATCAATTTTATATTTTGAAAGTTTTTGTTTCTAGTTCTTTGGCATATCTTTTCTCATAACATATGTTAAATTTTAAAGATTAAATTATTAAACAATATTAAATTTGAATATTTAATTATAAAGAATTTTTTTATGCAAGTCTAATGATATTTATTTTGCCTCAGACAAACGTTATTTAGAATTAAAACTATTACAAAATAAAATAATCATAAATAATAATAAATTATTTTTAGATATTAACTAAATGTAAGTTAATGCTTGAAGTACATCAATTAAAGGAATGTAATAGAACCAAATCAGAGAAATGTAAGAGTGACATGAGAGGAAATTTAGAATTTAATAATAATATAATAAAATCAAAGTGAAAATTTTGAATTAATGAGATAACATATGCAAGAAAGTTGTATTCTAATATAATGGGAGATAAAATGTGATATTCTTGGTCATGAAAATTATCACGAACCTAAATGACTTAAACAATAAGCTAAAATCATAAAAAATAAAAATATTTTAAAATAAAAAATGCATATTTAAATAATATAGTTCATCAAGATGAGTGTAACAATAGTTAATTTTTGTTTATTGTATCTCATTTGAAATTTTAAAGATTAACCAAAGTAAATAGTCATAAATTAAAAATAAATTATATAAATAACCATCAAATCATGTTTGAATTAAAATGTCAAGCAAAGTATTCAAAATCCTAATAAATAACCTAATTAAAAATATTAAAATTAAAGCTAAAAGGCACAATAGAAAAGACAAATTTTCATAATAATATAATCAAATAAAAGAGAAACATTCCAAGAAATAATATAAATTATGTACGAAAGTTGCATTCGAATGTACTAAAATGGTAGAGTTTAACATTCTAAATTGTCAAATGAGGAACGAATCGAAATAACTAGAAATTTTTTTTAAAATTTTAAAAAATTAAAAAATAAGAAAGTATAAAAATATAAAAATAAAGATTTAATTAGGCAAAGTAATTTGAGACAAATCTAACAACATTTGCTTTGTCTCGTTTATACCTCATTTATAATAACTACGAATTATGACATTAAATAAGTATAAATAATAATAGATTCTTTTTAAATAATAAGTAAATATATAGTAAAGTCAAAAAAAAGATAAATTGAAGCTATATGATATAACAAAATCAAATTGATATAAAGGTGACATGAGAGGAGACTTAGAGTTAATGAGTAATATAAACATTTTAAAGTGAAAATTTTGAAGAAATAAAATAAATTCGATGTGAAAGCTACATTCCAATATATTAAGGAGGTTTACTGTAGCATCCATGACCATCTAATCAGATAAAATAAAAAGGATTCTTTAAGTGTGCTAACATCTTAGCTATATTTAAAAATATAAAAATAAATATTCAATAGAGTAGAACTTATTGAGTTGAGTCCAACGATATTTGCTTTGTCTTCAATATACCTTGTTTGGAGTTATTAAGAATTATTGAAGAAATTAAACATAAATGATGATGAATTATTATTTTAATTTTAAAATATATATATATTAAAGATAAAATAAGGTAAATTAAAATAATGTAATATAACAAAATGAAAGCAACTAAAATATCCTATGAGAGCAAAATTAGAGTTTCTAGAAATAAAACCAATTAAATATAATGACATTTGATGAAATGAGGTAAATTGTATGAGAAAGCATAATTCAAATACATTAAGGAGATCAAGTATGGCATCATCGATCATCAAAATAGCAATGAATAGAAATATCTCATTAACCGTTCTAAATTAATAGAAAATAAAATATTTAGAAATATAAAAATTATTATTTATTTACATTGAGCTATTTTAGATGAGTCCAATGATATTTATTTTGTCTCGATCAGACCTCGCTTACATACTATGAATTATGAAATTAAATATGCATAAAGAGTAATAAATTTTTATTTTAATATTAAGTGGATATGTAATAAGACTAAAATATGATAAATTGATGCAATTCAATATCCTATACTAAAAGTAATGTAAAAGTCTCATACGAGAAGAGTTAGATTTTCATAGCAATATAACCAAGATAAATTAAAATATTTCAAGAAATGAGAAAAATTTTATTGAATAGCTATTTTTGAAGATAATAAAGAGGTTATGTGTACATTCCTGATCATCAAATTAACAAAAAAATCAAAATATCTCATAAAGTATGTCGAATATCAAGTAACTAAATTACATCCTTAAAATTTGTTAAATTGTTGTAATGTAACATAACAAAGTTAATTGCATGTAATGGACACATAAAAGGAGATTTAGAGTTATGTGATAATATAACTAAACTAATGACAAAAATGCTAAAGAAATGAGATAAACTATATAAGAATGTGACATTATAATATACGAAGAAGATTGAGTGTAACATCCTCGATTGTGAAATAAGGTAGGAATCAAAATTTCACATAAAATAAACCAAAAAACTAAGAAAAATATTTTAATTTAATATAAATCATGGAGCTATATCACTTAGAATTTGTCGAGAATCATAATGAATTAGAAAAGCAAATAAGTATAAAATACAATTAACTACTATTTTAATATTTAGAAAATAAATATCAAATTTGAAATGACAAAAAATAAAGTAACATATTATAATCTAATAAAAAAATATAGAGGTCACATTGGAGGGGAGGATTTTGTTGTAATTCATAGAAATCTAAGCAAAATATTTGAAAGAATGAGATAAATCTTATTAAAATGTTCCATTAAAACATAGTAAGAAGCTTGATTGTAACATCGTTAATCATCAAATATAGTATGAATTAAAATTTTTGTAAAGATTAGCAAAATGTTAAAACATGAAATATTTAAAAATACAAAAATGAATATTTCATTGGAAAGAGCCTATCAGAGTAGTCGAACAATATTTATTTTGTCTTAATCTGATATCATTTAGAATAACTATGAATTCTAAAGTTAAATAAGAATAGATATATAAAGTATTAATTTAATATCAAGCAAACATATATTAATGCTAAAAAAAATTATAGAAATGTAATATAGAAATATTAAAGCAACGTAAAAGTCACAAGAGGGGAGATGTAGTGTAACATAGTCATATAACAAAATAAAAAAAATGAAAAAATAAGACAAAATGTGTAGGAAATTGTTATTTCAAAATACTAAGGAGATTGACTATAACCAACTATATTATCAAATTTATTATGAATCCAAATATCTCATAAAACATGCTATTTCTTATGAAAATAATAACTTTTAATTTGTAAAAATTATTATTTCATTAATAAAGCTCATTAGGATGAACTGAATAATGTTTTTTTATTATTTAATTGACAAGATTTGGAATTACTAAAAAGTATCAATTAAATAAGCATAAAAATAATAAATTATTATTTTAATATTAATTAAATATATGCTAATTATGAAATTATATATATATATATATATATATATATATATATATATATATATATATATCGATGCAATATAATATAAGAAAATAAAACAAATGTAAATGTCACATGAAGGAAAATTTAGAGTTCTATTATAATATAACCAAATGAAAGTGATGTAAATGTCACATAGGATGAGATTTAGAGTTAAATAATTGCATAATAAAATGAAAGAGAAACAAATGAATGAATAAGATAAATTATATAAGAAAGTTGAATTCCAAGATTTCGAGAAGATCAAGGGTAGCATTCTTAATCATTAAATTAAGTATGAATCGAAATTACTGATAAAACATGTCAAAATTATAAAAAAGTTAAAAAAATATTAAAATAAATTTTTTAATTTGATAGAGCTCATACAAGCAAGTCTAACAACATTTATTTCATCTCAATTAAACCGCATTTAGCATTACTATAAATTATTAAAGAAAATAATAAAAAATAATAAAAAGTATAATTTTAACATTAAGTAATTATACAGTAAAGCTGAAAATTTGATAAATTAAAGTAATGTAATATGACCAAATAAAAATAATGTAAATGTCACATGTGAAGAGAATAAAAATTTCATATTAATATAGCCAAATTCAAAGAAAAATATTTTAAAATATAAAATAAATCATTTGAGAAGGTTGTATTCCATGATACAAACTATATTAAGTGTGAATTATTAATCATCAATTTAGGTATGAAAGACATCTCTTATAAAACATACCAAATTCTTAGAAAATAAAATATTTATAAATATTAAAAATGAATATTTAATTTTCTATCTCAACTTTAGCCTTGTTTATTGACATTTATTTTATCTTAATCAAACCTTATTTTGAATTACTATAAATTATTAGAGTAAATAATCATAAATAATAATAAATTATCATTTTAATTTTAACTAAATATTTATTAAAGTTGAATAAAAAGAAATTAAAGAAAAGTAATATAACCATATCAAAGATAATATACATCATATTAGAGAAGATCTAAAATTACATAGTAATATAGCCAAATCAAAGAAAATGGCTTGAAGAAATAAGATAAATTATATGAGAAGCATGCATTCTAAGATATTAAGGAAATTGAGTGTAACATCCTCGATCATTAAATCATTCCAAAATACTACAAAATAAAATATTTTAAAAAATAAAAGCATTTCTTTAATTATACAACTTATCAATACGAGACAACGACATTTATTTCATCATAGTTTGACATCATTATCATAAAAAATAAGCATAATTAGTTATAAATAAATTTTTTAATATTAATGAAATATATAAAAAAGTTAAAATGGAAAAAACTAATGAAATATAATATAATACAATCATAGTCATGAAAATATCATATGAGAGCAGATTTAGAGTTTCATAGAAATATAACCAAATAAAATAACAAAACATAGAAAAATTTGAAGAAAAGTAATATAACCAAATCAAGGTAATTTAAAGGTCATTTAAGAGGATATTTAGGGGTTACAACTTAATATAACAAAACATAGAAAAATTTGAAGAAATGAGATAAATTACACATGAAAATTGTATTCCAAGATACTAATAAGATGATATTTAACATCCTTAATTATTAAATCAATTACAAATCAAAATCTTTAATAATATAAGAAAAAACATAACAAAAAAATTTTAAAAATTTAAAAATATATATTTAATTAGATAGAACTCATTAAGACTAGTCCAATGATGTTTGTTTTAACTTAATCAGACCATATGAAGAAATACTACCATTTACCAAATTTAATTACAAAAAATTATCATAAATTATTATTTTAATATTATGTAAACATTAATTAAAATTGAAATGAGAAAAATTGAAGCAATGTAATATTTTTGAAATCTAAGTGAAGTAAAAATTACATGACTCGAGATTTAGAGTTATAAAGAAATATAACTAAATCAAATTAAAAACTTCGAAGAAATCTGATACTTTTTAAAGGAAAGTTGTTTTCTAAGTTGCTATAGAGATCAATTATAAGACCTTAATAATTAAATGAGGTATGAATCAAAATGTCTCATAACATATATAAAAAATCCTAAAAAATATAATATTTAAAAATAATAAAATAAAACTTTAACATCATAGAGCTTGTTAAGATCACTCCAATAATATTTGTTTAATCTTGGTTAGACTTCATTACGACTTTGATAAATAAATAAGAAATCTAAAGATAAATTATTATTTTAATAATAAGTAAATATATATATATTAAAGTTAAAATGAAATAAATTGAAGGAATATAATATTACCAAATCAAAGTAATGTAAGGGTCACAAGAGAGAGCAAGAGAGTTAGAGTTTTGTAATAATAAAATCAAATCAATACAAAATATTTGAAGAAAAGAGATAAATTGTAACAAATTCTTTGATTCTAAGACACTGATGAGAATAAGTATAATATCCTCAATCATAAAATAAGATATATACCAAAATATCTCATAAAGAGTGCAAAAAATATAAAAAATGAAATATTTTAAAATATAAAAAATGAACATTTAATTGGGTGGATCCTATTAAGTTGAGTCAAATAACATTTATTTTGCATCGATCTGACCCTACTTTTATTATTTTGAATTAACAAATAAAATCTACATAAATAATAATAAATTATTACTTTAATGGCATTTGTTTCTCATTGTTCTAAACTTGTTTGGATTTATAGTTAATTACCAAGTAAACAAGAACAAAAAATAAATTATTTATTTAATATTAATTAAATCTATTGTAATGATCAAATAAGAAAAACTAAAGTAATATAATATAACAAAATTGATGTGACAAAATGGTAAATAATAAGAGGAATAGAATTTCATAGCAATATAATGAATTCAAGGCTTAAAAATTTGAAGAAATGAGCTAAATTATGTATGAAAGTTGTATTATAAGATACTAAGAAGATAAATAAAACTATATTATTATTTAATATTAAGGAAATATATTTAAGATAGCATGAGATAAATTAAAGCAAAGTAATATAACCAAATCAAAAAGATATAAAAGGCATATTAGAGAACATTTCTTGTTACAAAGTAATACATCCTATTCAAAGCAAAAAAAATAAAGAAATGACATAAATTATATACGAAAGTTTCGATTTCAAGGTACTAAGAAAATTGAGTGCAACAACCTCGATCATCAAATCAACTACAAATATAAATCCCTCATGAAGTTACCTAAAACTTTTAGAAATAAAATATTTCAAAACATAAAAAGAAATATTTTAATGTACTTAATGACATAGGGCTCATTGAGATGAGTCCACTGATGTTTGTTTCTTCTCAAATGGAAAAATAGTAAATTGTATTAGAAAGTTGCATTCTAAAACAATATGTACATCGAGCATAACTTTCTCAATCATCCAATCAGGTATGATTTGAAATGACATTTAAAATGTTCAAAAATCAAAGAAAATAAAATTTTTATAAATTAAAAATTGAACCTTTACTTTAATAGAACTCATCGAGATGAGTCTAATAATTTTTATTTCATCTAGATCAAACCCTTGTTCAGAATTACAACAAATTAAAAAATTAAATAAACTTAATAATGATGAGTTAGTATTTTAACATTAAGTAAATATATATTAAAATTAAAAAAGACAAATTAAAGGCAACATAGTACAAAAAATTAAAGTGATATAAAGATAACATGAGAGAGAATTATAATTTCTTAGAAATAAAAAATTTAAAAAAACATTGAATAAAAGACATATATAGTTTCAGAATATTGCTTTCCATGTTACTAAGAAGTTCAAGTCTTACAACATCATTCTTCAAGTAATGTATAAATTAGAATGTCTCATGAAGGATGCAAAAAATACTAAAAAATAAAATATTTTAAAAACATAAAAAAGAATATTAATTAGCCAAAACTTATTCAAACAAGTGCAATGAAATTTCTTTTGCCTAGATCAAACATTTTTTGGAATTACTAAAAATTTAAAAACTAAATAAGAGTAAATAATGGGAAGTTATTATTTCAAAATTAAATAAATTTATAATAAAATTGAAATGAGATAAATTGAAAAAATGTTGTATAACATAACTAGAGTGATGTAAAGTAACATAATTAAAAAGTTTGAGTTACATAATAATATAACCAAACAAAACATTTTAGAGAATAAGATAATTTATAAAGGAAATTTGCTTTCCAAGATATTCAAAATATCGTGTGTAACATCCTTAGCTGCCAAATTAGGAATGAATCTAAATAACCAATAAAGAAACCAAAACAATAAACAAAACTATAAAATATTAAAATAAATATTTAGTTGGATTGCATTGATTAAGATGAGTCCAACTATATTTATTTTTACTCAATTAGACCTCATTTAAAATTAATATAAATTACAAAATAAAAATGAGAATAAATGAAAGAAAGAAATTTTTTAAATATTTATTAAATATATATTAAAGGTAAAATTAGATAAATTAAATCAATGTAACATAGCTAAATAAAAATAACTAGCAGAAATGAGATAAATGTATGCGAAATTTTTCTACCATATTACTAATGTGTTCAAAACTAACATCCTCAATCACTAATTCATGTATGAATAAAACAATTTTGTAAAGCGTTCAATTACCATAGAAAATAAAATATTTAAAAAATATATGTAATAAAATAAAATTATAGTTAAAATAAAATAATAAATTATTACTTCAATAATAAGTAGATGTATATTATAGTTAAAATAAAATAAAATGAAGTAATGTATTACAACAAAATAAAATTGATGTAAAGGTTACATGATAGGAGGATTAGACAAAAGTAGTAACATAACCAAATTAGAGCAAACAATTTGAAAAATTATGATAAAATGTACAGTAAAGTTGCATTCCAAGATTCAAAGAAGATCGAGGGTAACATCCTCGATCATTAAAACATATAAGGATCAAACTCTCTCAAAAAGCATGCCAAAACATTAGAAGAAATATTTAAAAATAAAAAATGAATGTTTCTTGGGATTGAGTTTGTCAAGATGAATCTAATGAAATTTTTTATTACCAATTTTACCTTATTCATAATTAATGTGAATTACTGAAATAAATAAGAATGAGTATTAATTATTTTTTAATGTCATGTAGATTTGATTAATGATGAAATGAGATAAACTAAAGCACTATAATACAACCAAATTGGTTTGATGCAAAGGTCACACATTAAGAGATTTAGAGTTATATAACAATTTAACCAAAATAATACAAAACATTTGAAGATATGTGATAACTTGTATAGAAAAGATGCATTCCAAGATGCTAAGGAGATTGAGTGCAATATTATTGGTCATCAAATTAGGCATAAATAAGATTATTTCTTAAAGTGTGCCAAAATAATTTTAAAATATAAAAAATGAATATTTTATTTGATTGAACTGATAGACTGGAGTCCAATGATAATTATTTGCTACCAATTAGACATTGTTTTGATTTATTATGAATTATTAAAGTAAATAAGTGTTAATAGTAATAAATCATTATTTTAATACCAACTCGGTTTGTATTAAAAATAAGATTAGATAAATTAATGCAATGTAGTATGAGTAAATCAGAGTGAAGTAAAGGTCACATAAGAGGAGAATTGAAGTTACACATTAATGTAACCAAATCAAAGAGAAAACTTTGAAAAAAAGAAAACATTGTATTAAAAAATTGTAATCCAATTCACAAAAGAGATCAATTGTAACATCCTTGATCATCAAATTAAATCTCATTCAAAATGTCTCATAAAAGTGCTAAAACAATAAATAATAAGTATTTAAAAACATAAAAATGAGTATTTAATTGACTAGAGCTCGTATGACCTATTTAATGATCTTTGTTTCATCTTGATTGAAACTCATTTAGAATTTTTATAAATTCTACCATTAAACAAGAATAAATGATGATGAATTATTATTTAAATAATAGGTAAATATATATTAAAGCTAAAATAAGACAAATTAAACAAATATAATATAATAAAATTAAGACAAGGTAGACACTAGGAAGAGAAGACTTAGAGTTACAAGGTAATATAACCAAATGAAAAAAACAAAATTTGAAAAAATAAAATAATTTGTTTAAGAAATTTGTATTCTATGACACTGAGATCTAATTTAACATCTTAGACAATCAAAAGAGATACAAGTCCAAATCTCTCATAAAAATTCTCAAAATAATAGAAAAAATTATTTCAAAAAATTATTTAATTGGATATAACTTGAGACGAGTCTAATTACATTTGTTCACACTCAACTACACCTCATTTGAGGTTAATGTAAATTACAAATGTATAGAACCTTAAAAAATTACTAATTATTTTTTAATTATTTCATATATATATATGTATATATATTAAAGTTTTAAAAAATAAATTAAAGCAATATAAAATAACCAAATCAAAGAATTTTAAAGGCCACATCAAAGCAGAATTAGAGTTGTATACTAATATTACCAAATGAAGTGAAAAGTTTAATTAAATGTAAAACATTGTACAATAAAGTTGGATTCTAAAACACTAGTGAGATTAGGTATGATATTCTCAATAATATAATTTGGTATAAATTAAAATGTTTCATAAAACATGTACAAACTATAGAAAATAAAATATTTATAAACATAAAAATGATTTTTTTAATTATGTAGCTCGTCAAGTTTATTCAAGCTACATTTGTTTTATTATGATCAAACATTATTTGGAATTCCTATGAATGAACAAACTAAATAAAGATAAATAAAAAGAGTTATTACTTTAATACTACATAAATATATATTGAAGATAAAATGAGATACTTTGAAATAAAGTATGTGACAATCACATAGAGATATAACAAAATCAAAGAGAAAAAAAGAGATAAATTGAATGCAAAATTTGTATTAGAAGATAGAAAGCGCATTGAGTAGAGCATCATTGATCATCAAACTAGTATGAATAAAAATGCCTCCTAAACCATGACAAAATCTAAAATATTAAATATTTAAAAATATAAAAATAAATATTTTATTATATAGAGCTTTTCTTGATGTGTCTTTTGATATTCTTTCATCTCAATCAATTTTGAATTACCTTGAATTAACATTATAAATATGCATAAATAGTAATAAATTTTTATTTTACTCAAAAGTAATGTCATATTGCCAAATTAAAGTGAGGTGACATCACATGATAGGAGCATTAGTGTTTTGTTGTGACATAACTAAATTTAAGAAAAAATGCAATTAAATATGGTAAATTATACAAACAAATTCTATTTTGAGATAATGGAAAGATTGTAAGTACCATCTTTGATCATCAAACTAGGATTGAATCAATATGACCCAAAAATTATGCAAGATCCCTAGAAGCTAAAATATTTTAAAAATATAAAAATCAATATATAATTAGAAAAAGTCCCTTGTGATAATTAAAATAATATTTGTTTTTTCATGATTTGACAACATTTAGAATTACTATGAAATACTATATTAAATAAAAATAAACAATAAAGAACTATCATTTTAATATTAAATAAATTTATAACAAAATTTAAATAAGATAATTAAAGTAATGTAATATAACTAAATTAAGGTGATGTATAGATCACAAGGTAGGATAATTACAGTTTAGTAGTAAAATAACATGATAAAAAAGAAAACTTGTAAGAAATGAAATCAATTATATGAGAAATTTTAATTCCAGTATCATAAGTTGATCGAATGCAACATCTTTTATTGCTAAATCATATTTGAATCAAGATGAGTAAAAAAGATTTCTAAACTCTTTGGAAAAACTTTTAAAATATAAAAGAAAATATTTTATTAAATTCAAGTCACCAAGTTGAGTTTAATGAAATTTTTTTCTCCATGATCAAACCTCATTTTGAATTACAATGAATTACCAAAATAAATAAGTACAACTAACAAAACATTACTATTTTAATATTAAATAAATATATTTTAAGCATTAATTAGATAAATTAAGGAAATGTAATTTACCTAATTCAAAGAAATGTAAAAATTATATGATAAAAGGTTTAGAGTTAGATAATAATAAAATAAAATCAAAACAAAAAAATTGAATAAATATGATAAATTATAACAAAAAGTTGTAGTTTGAGATACTAAAGAGATTAAGTATAACATCCTCAATCATGAAATATGTTACCATTCCAAATATCTCATAAAGTGTGCAAAAAACAAGAAAATAAAATATTTAAATATATGAAAAATGAATATTTAATTTTATAAAGTTCATCTAGATGAGATGAACAAAGCTTGTTTCAACTCAATCAAATAATCATTTGAATTAATGAGTTTCCAAGTTAAAAAAAGTGTCAAATAAGGAAAAAAACAAACAAATGTGAGAATGACTATAAGGTCTCCTCTGATAGATAATCACAAATAAAATTTTAAGAAATATAACCAAATATAGGATATCAAACAATAAGCATATGTAATCTTGAATATGAGAAATAATAGGCAACTACAATAGCATACTTTGTATTATTCTACATATAAGAAGAAGGCATACTTGTCTTTCAAGTAGTTGATTGTAAGTTCCTTGTAAGGATAAATCTGTACCACTCCTTGGACTATCATAAACCTGATATGGTAAAGGTGAACTTGCATCCCGAGTTGCAGTATATGTTACTATATCATTCTCATATTTGTACCTGAACGGAATTGTTGATAATCCATTTAATATAATAGACCAATAAATTGGGTATTTCCAAAGCAAAAAGTCATTCACAAATGTTATAAAAGATTCTAAATCTTATTTTTAAATTAGTTGTTCATAATTGATTATTAAATAAAATTTTTTGTGGTAAAGAGGTAAAACTAATAACTCACAAAAAAATTAACCTTTTAACAAAAAATGGATAAATAATAATTATCCTAAAATATTATTTATACAAGTAAAATAATAATATTTAATTATGTTCTTAAAATTTATCGATATAACTTACTTCACCAAACAACCAAAAATATCATAATCATTCGTTAACCCTTTTTTTATATGCTATTTTTAATTTTATCTTAAGGAATGATTAACCATGAATTTGAAATTAATAAATTATTCGACTTCCTAAAATAGACAATAAAATATATTTTTCATCACAAATCTAATTCTTAATAAAAAACTATAAGAAATCGAATTTAATTAAACAGAAATAAACATCGTTATCAAAACTCATCATAATAGCAGTCTAACATCGATTTGGCACTAACAACACATTTGCACTACACATTAATTTGACCTTGACATTAGTTTTTTACAATTCCGACAAGAATACAAATCTGACCTGAACTTTCTTTAATAATAAAAAAAAGATTATTATATTCAACCTATCTACCATCCTTTCTAGAGCCTTTTCTAACCTCTCTTATTCACCTTAGTTCATGCTCTATTAATTTTGTATTCCTATCTTATCAATGCTTCATGAATAAATTCTTAATTAAGTTGACATCATCAAACCCAAATAACTAAATACTAACAAGCTACACATGGAGTTAACATAAACTAAAAAATTTTTAAAAAAACATTTCACAATAAGTGTACATTTAATGAGTTTATAGATGGAAATAGAAAAAGATTAAACAAAAAATGAAATAAGTTTGTTAATGTTTCACTAGTACATTTTAATGAGAGCATCGTTAGATGATTGAAATGACATCAATATGGCCATTGCATAAGTTATACAATAAAAAATGAAATTAAAGTGTAATATCAATATGACAACAAAGAAAAAGTAGCTCTTAAACAGTATCAAACAATAGCCATAATAGTACATATACGATTTCCATAAGGAAACAATAGGTGGTGCGACATTGACGTTGAACATTGTAATATTTTTCTATCTACAACCATTATGCTCCAATGTATTTTTAAAGCTTTAAATGTATGCTAACTGCCTCACAGGACTTCCAAAACTTGAGAAACAAACAAAGATTTATCAAAGCTAAAGAAAATCTTTTATAAATTCACCTATGGTGATAGAAAAAATAAAACAATGATTTGAAGATAAAAAGAATTACCTCAAAAGCTCTACATCAGCTTGGATGTCAATTTTTTCAGTCTCCCTACGGATCAATTTGTTGTAGCGCAATGTGTATGTAGTGATTAACTAAAGTAACTGTGAAAGATTTCTAAGAGACTCAGTTATCACAGCCATTACATCTTCAGGTACATCACATTCCAAGTCATCGAGAAACTTAGTAGCATCTACTTGAATACTAGAGTTCATTCCAATCCCATCATACACTGGGAAGGTACTTTGGATTCTTTCAATCATATGCCTTGCAAGAGACTCGCATGCCGATCTAATGATTCTATCTCATGATGTCTCAATTGAAATGACATCATCTGATGATTTGCTACCCTTGACCATTGTGTAGACTGCTTCTTTCTCACTGTGCGAATGTATCTCACTAACAGAATAAACAACACTATCTGTAATCAACCTCATAATGTCTCTTGCTTGGCTTACATATTGATGAAGCTGCTTTTGGTAATCCAAAATTATCTTAGTTGCCTTATCACATTACTAATCATAAGCTTTTAACATCACCTGTTTCTACCTTATAAGTTAACCAAAAAAAAGAAAATAGTTATTCATTAAATGAGTGCAAACCTAAAGGTAATTAGCAATTATGTCGTCATTCCAATGGAAAACATATTAGCAATGTTACTCAATTTCAAAAAATATGCATTTAGTGAACAATAACATGAACAATAATGTATTCATGACCTCACAAAGCCAAAAAAACCTCTTCTCCAATTCCAAATTCCAACATTTAGTTTTGTATAACCCACCTGCTACAAGAATCCCCTAATCTAAAAATCAAATAAAAAGGTAGACATCTCACCTAGCATTGGCCCTCTTGTCAACCATTCGCTTCTGCTCCGACTCCTTTCTTTCAACCTCTGCCATCCGGGAACTCAACTCCTTCCTTTGCCACCTAACGACATTCCTCAACCTCACCGCCTCCTCCTCCGCAAGGTCCTCTCCCTAATCGCTACTTCCTTTGCCTATAGAGATGATCCATCCTCGAAATCCAAGCTTCCCTTTTCCTTCTCCGACCTCCTCTCTTTAACCCCTTAAGTAGGTGCCGCCACTCCATGAACCAAAATATTTTGGCGAACCATCACCGTGGTTCTCTCCGACCACACTCTTTGAAAGAGAAGGCTCCCCACAGGGGCCATGTTTCCTCAGAAGATCTTGAGGATCTGGTAAACGGAAGGAAGCGGAACGGCGTATCCTATTTCATTCTTAAGCCAATCAACATCGCCTCCGGCCTTGAGACTGCACCCCCTCCTGGAGCCTGCATAGTGTACACTGATGGAAAAATACTCTGTCGGAGAAGAATGTAATCTTCATGATTGGCATTCAAATACAAAGAAGCACCGACGAAGAGCTGTAAAACTGAGCAACGTTGAGACGAAGGCTAAAGGAAGATGCAGATAAAGCGACAGATGAGTTCTGATCTAGAAGGTGTAAGGATGAGAAAGGGTTAAGGGAGTACAGAAAAACAAAGGTATTCGAGGAGGGATGGAGGAGAAGGTCGCCGAAAAATAGAAGTAAGGAGTGTTTGGGAATTTGATGCTCAGTCCATGGCGTCAGTTCTCCGACCGCAGAGGCAATTGAAAATACTATGTATTTTCATGATATTTTTTATAATAATTTTATGTTAAAATAAATTAAATAATATTATTAAAAAGTATTATTAAGAACTTTATTGGTTTTATAAATTTGTTATTAATTGTATTGAAAAATTATAACAAAATATTTTATCTCTTAATAAAAAGTGAATAGACTTTTTAATGTTATTTTATCATGTTAAAACAATCTTGTATTTTTCACATTGTTTTTTGTTTTTTAAATTAAAAGTATGTATTTAAACTTAGCTAAACAAACACTTGATAATATTTCGAAAAGCAACTTTATTTAAAAAAATAAGTTTGAAATTAGTGCTCCAAATAGTCTTGATAAATATGGTACTAAAAATAGATTAATAGAATTGTTAAAATTATAATTATTCTATAAGTGTATATATATATATATATTTATAATTTTTCATCTTTTGAATTAAAATTTATATTTTGAAATATTGACAAAAATGTTTTTTATCGAAGATCTTAGTTTCACGATATACTAAAAAACTTATTCCTATAATTAACTATTAATCAATAGATCACTTTAAATAGTTTTATGATTCGCTAAATTTGTAAACAAAATAAAATATTTAATCAAATATTTTAATCATGCTGAATAATAAAAAAATGCATATTAAAATCATTTCATTATAAATCAATTTATTTCATTGTAAATAAATAAAGACAAAAAATAAAAAATTATATTTTTAAATATTTGATTTATCATAAATTAATAAAAATCACTTTGTCTCAATTTAAATATTTAATTACCATTTGGATGATAAAGACCCCTCCATCAATCTTGTATTAAAATTTCTGTTGAATCATACTAAATCATTGTTTATTAATTACCCATAGTTTTTATTGAGTAGCTACAAAAATTATACATCTCTTAATATGTTCATCGTTAAAATTTGCAATAAATAATGACGATTTGTTTGTATATTTTTCTTTATTTTGTTAATATTTGTTTTTGACATGTTGTTCATGATATGCATATATATAAATATAAAGGTTTTTGAATAATACTTAAAACTTGATATTAAATATTTTTATATCATTTTTTATTCTCCTAATAATAAATAGTTATTTTTATTTTTAAGAGGATTAAAGTTTTATTTTGACTATCACACATAGTCTACAAATTATTTGAATAATTTTTAATTATGATATAATAGATGATTTATTATTATATACAACTCAATAAGTTTAAATCGTTATAAACAATTATATAAAACTTTAATTGATTATTATGGAATGTATCGATTGGTTTTATTTACCCACATAATTTATTTTTTTCTTTTATTTTTGTTTTGATTTTTAAAAATGATTTTTTGTTGCTGCAAACATTGAATCTTTGTTTATGGAGTTATAAGGTTTTCAATGGACAGAAGGTCATCCTTTCCCTTCTCCTTTTCTCACTTTGATGGCCCATTCGTTAGGATTTTGTCTGCCTTCGTGGGTGCCACTGTCGATCTCGATCTCCATGTACTGAATGCCACTGTTTATAGGCGTTTCAAGCTCCACGACTTGTGTGTCTCCTTCGACCCTCACTACTTCGCTTGTGCTCTCCAGGTGTTCCAAGGCCGAAGGTTTTGCCTCCCTCTCTCGCTCTCTGTCTCCTTCCTTCTTTCAGGCCAATGTTTCTTTTAGGAGTTTAAATAGCTTACTGTCCATGATGATTATAAGTGGTTATTACTCTTTTCCACCCGCTCTCAAGTTGATACTGGTATTTTTGTTCTAATGTTTTGTTATCTATCCGATGCTTCACATTGTCTTGTAATTCTTGTGAGTCGAGATTGTGAATATCTTTCTATGTAGAGTTTTGTTTTTGCCTATCATAATTTGTTTGTTTGGATCAACAAACAAGGGCTAGTTTAGATTCATGTTGATTAATTTGTGCAAAGTGGGTCAGGTTCCATGTTGATATTTACACTACATGGTTGTTCATTAAATCTACTTCATTGTCAAAATATCATTTAGGAAAGAAATGCCTTGCACTTTTCACAACCAAAAGTTCCATGAGGTTTGAAATCGCTCCTTTACTTTTAACAGTGAATAACTTAAGGTCTGACTTTGTGAGTTCTATGATGATTTGTCTCATGCCGTTTCATCAGACTGTGAAATTAAAATGTGCCTGTTTTCAACTATAGCATCCACTATCAATTAGCAGCACAATATTATGGCTAATTCAGTAGAGTGGTCCAAGATCTCTATTTGATTTGTGAATGATATGTTTGATGGTCTTATTATAAAAGCTAGCTAATGTAATTTTCTTATTAATCAAGTTGGTGTTGAATGAAATCTTGAAGTTGGATTATTTAGCTTTTGTTAAATTGCTCCATTCTTGGACACAATGTATTTATAAAAGCTTAATTATTTAATATACATTTTGTGATTACTAGTCTTTGTTGTTTTCTGTGTTTTACCTTAGTATTTATCTTTATTTATCATGAGTCATAGTCATTAATGATTCTTTTCTAGAAGCTCACAATTGCCATGTAGATTGTATAGTTCTAACATCTTGTACATGTTTTTTTTGTTGTTTTGTTATTTCTACGTGTTTGGCTTATGCTTGTCTTTGTTTATCTTCAATACATTATATTATATATATTTTTAACAAAATGCATAAGTTATTTTTATTATTATTGATTTCATTTTTTTCATGCACACCTTTTTTCTAAACATTAATAACTGTGATTGTTTATGTACCTGATGTGTCCTTTTAATACATTCTTTTAAGTATGATCTAGTGGTTCAGGAAAGGCATACTTGTTTAAAGTATCAATTAATATTCATGAATGTGGTGTATATATGCCTCTTTAATGTATCATTTAGTGTTCATAAACATTTTATGCTCACATGCTTGTTTTAAGTCTCAAATATTTAACACTGGCAAACTTGTTTAGTTGATTGTATGTTCTCCTTTTTACAGCTCATTCATATATTTGTTGATCAAGTTGCTTGTTTGGGGTTTGTGAACTAAAGCATTTATGATTTAAATGAGACAAGCTTTAACACTATCCATTATACTCGAATTGAGCTCCAATAGACCCAACATAATTGAACTTGAGCTCAGTTTTACTTGCTTGGATCAAGTCATTTACAGCCTTGCAATTTGTAAAGTTTAAAATGAATATTTTGAGGGAATAAATCTTATTCTTCACAATGATAGTGTTCATGGAACTAATAGCCCCATCCATGTTTTTTACCTTGTATTATGATTTAATTTAAAGTGGGATTGGGTGCTAAAATTTCTTTATTTAATGTTTCTTGATACATGCATTGTTTACAAATATAACGCATTTTAAATGCTTATACCCCTATACATATTTTTGATTTTTTGATTCATTTAATGATGATGATGACCTTGAACAACATCTATTCTATAGGTTAATATGGAAGCTCTCTCAGAGATGATAATGATGGTTACTTATAACTTAATGCTTATTTTAGGCATTCTCATGAGCATGTTGGAATGTTAGTCAGGTTTCATAGCTATTGTAGTTATTGATATTTTTCTTTTTGAATTCCTATTGAAAAGTTGGTAAAATGTTTGGAGCCACTAGATAAGCAATAGCTTATTTTGTTCATCTGATGGTCAACAACGTCTTTTTTCTCTCTCCTCTGTTGATGAAAATTGAAATATAAAAGGATATATTATTAATCATGTTTTTGTTTCATCTTGACTAAACATAAAGCTCTATCAATTTGCCATTTTTGGCCATCTTTTTGGTAATCAGTGATAACAATGTACTTCAATTCAAGCTTTGAGTTGCAAAAGGGAAGCATTGCTATCTTACTGGGGCCATATCATTTGATTATATTTGTAACAATTTAACTTGTACACTAAAAGTAATGTCAGTTTGAGACTAGTTTATGAGACATTGTTTAATATTCTTGTCTGTCTAGCCACAACTTTCAGGGAATTTGCTGATGTAAATTGTTTTATCAGCATGCATGTGAGCACTCATGATAATATAGAATAGAAAAGCGGGGTGAAAATGTAGGATTAACCTTTTTTCCCTTTTTCTGGTAAAGGGATTTTTGGAGCTAGCTTAGCTTAAAGAATTCTTGATGCTCTTTTTAGAGTGGCCAACTGTTTGAATTAGACATCTTCCCATGATAGTGCTAGTCTTTTAAGAGTTTGGGGGGAGTTCCCCATGGTCATAGCAAACATAGTTTGCTTTCCATATCTCAATTTTTATATCATGATTCCTATATTTACGTTTCATTTGGTTGGATACAATTTAACATTTTATGAATATTTCAATCATGGAATTATAAATGATGACATTTTAAGTTCAATTTATGTTTTCTTTGTTGGGTGTAGTTATTCTTTGATTTGGTTTTCAATATTTTGTTTCCAAGAAACAAAAGTTTTGTTGAACCTAAAGTGCACATGGATTTGTAAATTCACCTAATAAAAAAAATATTAGAAAATTTTCTCTCTTTTGAAAAATGTTTAATAGTTACAATCAACTAATTAGACGTTATGTTAATGCCTTCTGAAGTAGTTTTGGAATTCATTGTCTTCTGTAAGCATGCTGTGAATCTTCTCATATATAGTTTTTTCAGGTTATTTTTTTCTCAAGTAGTAATACAAATCCTTCATTTGCCATCTACATAATATATAGTTTATTTTTTGAGATTAAGTATTAGAAAATAAAGGGAGTTACTGAACTACAAAATAGGCAAGTGAGGCCACTCCTCGACCGCAAATAAGGGGGCCTCCCCAGCACATTTGTCGCTCTGGTCAACCAGTAGACCGTGAAAAGGTATCTATTAACTTGACTTTTTTCCTCCCAATGTTTTGTGTTCGGTGTCTATTTGGATTCTCTAATATATTTGTATTCTTATCAAGTTTCATGTTATAACATTTAGTTGCATTGCTTATTTATGTGCATGTTAGGGAAGTTGTAATGGAATTCTTGCTTTGATTGAAGCAAATTAGTATGGGAGAATTTTGTTACATTATACTGTCTTTTACTTTCCTTTGATGATTGTTTTGAAATATTGATTAATTCTTCTTAAAAATCCATTATAAGTTCATGCATAGTACTTTTGCATGTTGTGCCTTAATCTTATAATTTCTATTTTTCTTTGGAGTAAGGATTTTTAGTTCAGGACAAATCTACTTAACTCCTACATGTTATAATATATATGATATAATGAAATTTGGTTTCTAAAAATAGTGATAAAATTATTGTTATAGTTTTTACAACCATCAAATGGAAGATATTTACTTGTACGGTTTATAGAATTGGAATTAAATCGTGATGATTTAATTTTTCAAAAAATAATAAATAAATATTTATGTAAATATATTCATATAATTATTTGATAAAGTTGAGAATAATCAATAATTACATGAATATTACAATATTGTTATATTTATCTGAAGTATATGCATAAAGTCATAAACAATTTTTTCCAAGTACTGTGGAATCATGTTTTTATGTATTATCCATCCATAATTAATGAGTTTATAAACAATAATACTCCACTTGATAGTATAAGATTTAGGGTTGGTTTGATTGCTTAAATTTTGTACTTTTAATCACAAAAATATTATTTTAGGTCATGTTAAATAACTTAATTAATTATATTTATTTATAAATTAGGGGGATATCACTATCTTTTTTCATTTTATTATTTTAATAGTTCAAAAAGATCTTTTATTCTGACAAAGTAAGTCAAAGTTTTCTATTTTTAAACTAATAAGCAAAGATGTTTTGTGCAAATTCAAAATAAGAATTTCTAAACAAGAAATCATTAAACACTGCATTTCAACAACACTTAAGAGCACTATTCAAAGTTATTTTTCGTTAAATTGTTTAATATTCAATAGGGGCCAACCAGTATTGAGCCAACATCTCTCAAATGATGTGAATCAAGCATTTGTCCATGCCACAAAGTTCCAAGCTTTTTTCGATTCTATCATCCATTTGTTATCCTCAAATTTTTATAATTATTTCACCATTAGCAGACCATAAAAATTGCATCTAAAACCATGCCATCACTAACAAAGTTTGCCTCACTAAATGCATCTCAGTCTTCACATTCCAAAATTTTTGACACACTACCTTCTTCATCAAAAGAATAAATGGATGAACCCCTTTATATGCATCTCAGTCTTCACATTCCAAAATTTTTGAAGCACGACCTTCTTTATCTAATGAATAAATAGATTAATAATTTAAGGTTTGTTTAGCTTAAGAAATTATCCAATATATTACTAATAGATTTATATGTTTAATTTATTATCACTTTGTTTTCTACATTTTCCATTTGAATCTTTAACATCTCTTGTGACATCCTTATATATTTTGATCTCTAAAATGCCCATCCACTGAATGATTTTCCAAAAGATATTACCTTTTTTGTAATGTACATCTCAAGGGAATTGTTTGTATAGAATTCATTTCATGAGCAATATTTTTCAAAGAGAAATTTCTTCTAAAATATCAAAAACAACAATTTATGAAGTAGTTGTACTACATACACTCACAAAAGAGTGAACGTTATGCTTTTGATGTGACAAATGAGCTCCTCTTAGTATGAATTTGAATAATATATGCCCTTTTCCCCATTCCATTCCATATCTATATCTAGATTGTGTTTCGAATAAAAATTGCGAGGTATTTAATTGATGTGCTAATAAGTCCCATATGAACTAGAGGTTCAAGTTCAAATAGAGGCAAATTCCTCAAATTCTATTAAAAAATATAAATGGTGCGAACATTCTCCTCATTTCTTTTGAATACCAATGCTAAATCATTAGTTTCTAAACTTATTAAGAGAAAAAGATGAAAGCATACCTTATAATATTTCTCCCTTAATTGGTCACATCAAAATAGATGTATTAAGAATCATTGGATTTTAAGCAATGTAGATAAATGTTATACTTATTTGGCATATATTTTGTGTTTTGTTACTTGATTTCATAGTTTTCTAAGATCTAGTCGAATTATTTTAGGTTATTTCAGTAATTCTCTTGGTTTTATTGGAAACATTGATAAAACAAATAAGTTGAATTCATTTGTTAGCAGAATTGATCATTTCATCTCTATTTAATGATACTTGTGTATGGCATATACAACCTCTTTATATTCCTAAAAATTCCTTTTTCTTGTCACTTAGCAAATGCATGGCATCATAAATATACCCACTAGTCCGAAACTTGTTATTCAAAAGTATATTTTAACTCTCCTATATTTTTTTATTATGACTAATTTGAAGTCAATGTAATGCTTGCTTGTCACTAGAGGATGTAATCCTTGTTTAGGAACATATATATTTTTTAAGGCATCAATGTTTATAGAAAATTGAGTAAAATCATGACAACAGTTTTCCAATTTGGCCACTTTCTCAATCAAGAAAATTGGAAGGTCTTTTATGAATAAAAACCGTCACACTAAGAGCACGTTTTGTGAGAATAACAGGACTCATGTTGTCCTTTTCTTTTAAAATTAAGTTCTTGCACTATGGTAAACTGATACCTAATATTTTGATTCGTAGAAGTACTTTAAATAAAACAAAATATATTATAGAATGTATCACTGTGAAGTACGTTCTCAAAAATACAAGTATGCATATGCCAATGTATGCATCCTCATACACGTGCATATATTGAAGATAAGATTGATCATAATCAAATTATAACACAGAATTCTGTTCCCGATTTGAGTTGAAAGCTTCATTGTTTTGTTGAGGGTATGGATAATACTAAAAATTCTAGAAACATATAGTAAAATATATTGGCAATACAAGCAAAAACAAGCAAATTCTTGCTATTTTAGGGCATAAAGGACTCTATATAATTACAGCTCTGTCATCTAATTAATAGAAGCTCTTTAAAAATTAAAACAACCTCACTAGGACATATTTTTTAATAACATATAATTTATAAGGGCACAACTTAGATTGACAATGGTTTCTCCTTGCTAATGGTATAGGAAAATATCAAAGGCATAAAATATAATACTATACGAAACTTCAACAGCTATTTAGTAAAAGAAGATGAACGCTTAGTTTTCAGAACAATGGGTGATGAAAAGGAATATAGTTAATCACCGAATACAATGCACGAAGATCACAAAGCAGTAGATCAATCAAATGTCGAACAAATTATTACATCTGACATGAATATTATAGCAATGGAAGAGGAAGCAATGATCAAATCCATCATCTGCAAAATACATTTTGCCAACACAAAATTGTTTTAATGGCTTGGGGCAAAAAAAATGCATTGCTTCAGTTGTTGTTTTAGGAACCCTCATGGACAATTGTACTGTAATCACTCAACCAAATTGTTTTAATGGCTTGGGGAAACAAAAAATGCATTGCTTCAGTGGTTGTTTTATAAACCCTTGTGGACAAATGTACTTTAATCACTCAACCAAATTGTTTTAATGGCCTGGGCCAACAAAAAATGCATTGCTTCAGTTGTTGTTTTAGAAAACCTTATGGACAAAGGTACTTTACTCACTCAACCAAATTGTTTTAATGACTTGGGTCAACAAAAAACACACTCAGTTTCTGTTTTAGAAACCCTCGTGGATAAATGTACTTTAATCACTCAACTAAATAGGTTTAATGGCTTGGGGCAACAAAAATACATAGCTTAAGTTGCTGTTTTAGAAACCCTCGTGGACAAATGTACTTTAATCACTCAACCATTGTTTCAACCGAAATCCAGTGGTTGCATCTGGGTTTGACAATGAGGAACCCCAATCTCACAAGCATTGACACGAGCAGCAAATCGGAGTGAACATATCGATTCACTGGCCGATGAAACCTCCAAAGAGATGTTAACAAACATCAACGTTTTTGAATCACCCCCAAGACAAGGCCTTAAACACCAAGAGATTATAGAGTATGATAAGAATGAAGATGGTAAAAGTTGAAAATTTATTTTTTTAGTAAACAAACAACATTTTTCAGAACATTTTTAAAGCTAATGTAATGAAATTATATACATTACAACATACCAAACATCCCAAAAATCCAATGGCCATGTACCTGTAGAAGGTATGTCAATTTTGAGTTTTTGTAAGGAACATGATCCTCCTTCTTGGCAATTGCAAATATAACATCGCTAAGTGAAGACAAGCTTCTGTTAATTGCCTATTTCAAGGACAAAACGAATTTCTGCATATGCATCTAAAACAAGAATTTTCATCTTAAATGAAAAGCAATTCTTGCCTGGTTTTTCTTTAGACGATCTCCGGTCGAGCCACTTTTAGCAAGACGCTCACTTCCAGCAAGATCTATCAGGTTCAAAACACCTTGAACCTATTGTTTCGTGGCCTGCAATGAAAGAGTTAGGTCGACAAATGTCTTAGGTAACAAGCTTAAAGGCTCAAAGGAACAAGGAACAGCCACCACTTACAACATTCACCCCATATATTCTTAAGGTGAAAACTAAATGGCTTCTTAATGATTGTTCATTCATTTGAGTCTTGCCAACTGACCTGATGAACAAAGTAAAACTTGAATCATTAGTTCCAATCTCTTGTGATGATAGTCTTGTGGCTATTTAGGTTGGGAAAGAGTAGAATGATCCAGAAGTGAAAAAATGCTGATATAGAATAGTATGTTTAAAAGCATGCAAGCAAAACACAGCATGGTGCCCCAGAATATGGAACATGAAATGAAAGCAGACACATGTCGTATTCAGTTAGCCACCAGAAACCAGCAAACAAAAGATTAATGTATGCATGCAAGCACAACAAAGCTTGGTACCCAAGAATATGGAACATTTAGGAAACTGAATACACATGATGTATTCAGTTGGCCACTAGAAACAAGAAAATAAAAGATGAAAGCATGTTCCAATTTACCATGTCTATGCTGATTTCAATTACCTGCTCCTTGCAGCTTGATCAAGCAAAAAGGAAATTTCCTTTATGCTACACACATCGACAATAGTAAGGTCTTACACATGGGTATTACCAGCTGAATCGTGCTTGATGGTATATTGCTTGTTAAGAAGAGTTAGACAACCGCTTGTGCTACGATTGGGTGATAACAAATCACGAATTGTTTCATTTAGATCTCTAACATTGATGCTTGTAAAAGATGAAAAGCATGGTTTGCAAGTAGGAATGATTGAGCACAATTTACATTTTCATGTAAATTGACTTTCACACATGTATTTTGTAAGCCCAACCCTGGCATTGTAGTGATTGGCTAGTCTCAAAGATCTGCTCCAAGGAACGTGGTATTAATCCTCTCTGCTCAGGGGCTTCAGGCTTGCCCATCATGGTATAAGTTTTACCATAACCAGTTTGTCCATAAGCAAAGATACCATCCTTTTTAAAGAAAGATAGTAAAACAAGGAGTTAAGAATAATGAATTAGAACTGAAGCTTGTTATATGCATTTTCTCCAAGATAGAGAATTAATGTTGAAGAACAAACCAGGCATTCAACTAGCTCAACAACTGGTTGGATGATCCGATTCAAATGTGCTGACCTAGTGATGTGAGCTTGGTCATTTAATGTTTTATATGTCCACATTTATGTTTGCTATAGGAATAAGATATGAAAATATTTTTGAAAAAAGTGAATGAAGAAAATAGAACACATCAAAAACAAAATAACAGAAAAATTTATCCCAACTATAGGTTAAACATCCAGATTCATTTACTCTAAATTAAAATGTTTGTTAGATAAAAACAAAATACTGCTAAATCACTACTCCTTGGCTTTGCTACTTCGGTTAATCCATTTTTTACCATTTCAGCATTTAACAGTGTAAAATGAACCAATATACTGGACAAGCTCAACAAGCTATTTCTACCAATTAGACTTCAGTTCCTTCCAAGAGAAGGCCAACCCACCCCAACATGCTTAAAAGAACAATCAATACAAACAAAAAAAGTATAATTAAGTTTATAAATCAAGAAACATGCAAAAAAAAGCCATTCAAGAGAATAAATGTTTTTATTTTGATCTGTAACACGAAATAAGTTGGCAATAAAAATTAATCAATTATATGAATTTTCAATCTTGCTAGAGCATCGGATGATATCTAATGCATTTTATCAAAAGATAAATTAGCTTCCTTCAAATTAAAAAATTTTATATGGTTTTAGAAATACAAAATACCTTCTCATAAAGCTTCATTTGATTTAAGCACTTATACTCAAACAATTTTAAGAATCACTATCTTGACCATTTATACTAGCATTCTTAATATAATGTATTGAGGCTAACTATAGATTTTAAGAAAAAAAGAGAATTTGAGTTGAAGAATTACTAGGTGCAGTGGGGTACTACAAAAAGGAAGCTCTTCTAAGTTCACAAATTGAACTTAGAAATAATAAAGAGATAAATAAAGAAAAAATTACCATAAGAGAGAAAATCAAATATAGCCAATTAAATATTCTCCTTTCTCTCTCTCTCTCTCCTCCCTCCTCTCAACTCTTTATGCTAAATGCCAAGATTATATTTATGGACAATTAAGTCATTAGAAAACCCATTAACATGACAAGGTAGTACTGAGTTCAATGACAATAAAAATAATATCTTATTTTGATAATAATAAACAATTTAAATATTTATTATGTAATCTAATTTATCTATTTAGTATATTCTATAAATTATCATAAAATAGGTAGAGTTATAGATCACTTATTGTGGAGTAGATAAGAATACTCTAAATTGAAGACAGAAAATGTTTTACTACTATTATAATCATGAGTCCAAGAAGCACCTCAAAGAACTTTAGCACTTCATAGAAAATGTATACAGATTAAAATCTAATTTGCTATGTTATTTCAAGAGCTTGCACTACATTGCACAAGCATTCTAAAGTTCATTTAGTTGTGCTCTTTTAACCAAGGATTTTACTTCAATCTATTTTGTGAAGCAATCAACTATCACAACAAAATACACTTGTTTGCCCAAGGAAAATTGTTTCATAAACTAGGAAATGCCATAATACATTAATGGCGTTCATTGATCCTATTAGTCAATGGGGAAATTTTCTATTAAAATGACAATATTTACAATCTCAACATATTGTGCAACATTCTTTTGCATTGCTGGCTAGCACTATTCTTGTTTAAAAAACTCATGGCTAGGCTATAACCAAAAGAACTGCTTAAAAAATCCACAAAATAAAAGGATTTAATAATGTCAAATAGCTTGAGAGGTTGTATAAAATTATTCCAAATTTTTAGGAACATAAAAGACATAACAGATGAGCTTCTTAATTCCATTGCATTCTCATAGTTTTTTATAAGCTACAATCTGATTTTGCCTCTCAATGGCTTGAAAATGGTTAATCCTCGACTTCATAGCAAGATATGATTCTACACAACCTAGCAATATGACCATCTAACTTATATTGGTCTCAAAATGTCTTTGGTGAATCATTTTCAAAAAGTCACAAACACCATCAGGGTTAGCTTCACTTCCTTTCTTTAAACGTACTTAATAAGATGCCAAAATTGCTAGAGTGAATTGGCATGCAACCCAAATTTTCGTAATTCTTGAAAGTCCTCTTTAAGAACCTCAACTTAGGCGAAGAATGATTACTTTTGACCAACAACTCCTCAGCATATGCATGAAGATTCATTCGTCATTGATGTCTATTAACCATGTATTGATATGTTGCTCTTTTAGTTTTTAAAACAAATGACATGGCCTTTTAGCAACATATTGAAAATTGATGATAGATGAAGTTTTCCATTGTCTAACTCAAAAATCCTAATCTACTGTCATCCAAAGAAGGCATTCAAAAAAGCTTAATGATTAAAAGTTGCAATCAAGCTCATTGAATCATCAATTCTTAAAAAAAAAGAAAATTTTGGTCAAGCCAAATAAGATAAAACAAAGAGTTAACACAAATGTGTCATTTGTCATTACTTTTCTTGACGAAAAAAAACTTTTCGAACTACTTGAGGTATTACACAACAACAATGAATCAAACCTTAAGAATAAAAGCTAGTTCTCTTTATCTAGGGCTTGTTTTTCTTAGCTAAGTGTGTCTTCTTCTATCATATTCTTAAGCATTCAAAGTTAACATTAAGATGTTGGTAAAACATAACTCAAGTATCACCAACCATATCAAAACTAGACCATGCAAAAATATCAATTTGCTGAGCTAAGAGTGAGAGAATGGTCTCCCTTTGCTATTAATTCAAACCCTTTGCTCTCCATTGAAGTTAACAAATATACCTATGTTTGGAAGGAACTAAAAGTTTAACAAAAAAAGAAAAAAAACAATCTTTGAAGAAGAACCAAGATGTCTAATAAATTGATGAAATGCCACGACTTCCCATCATTGTACTCAGGTAGCAACTCTTTAACTGAAGCAATTCTCCTTAAACATGCAAAACCTAATGGTGTAAGACTTTATTTGAACACAAGGGATCAAAGAGTGTGAGGAGTACTTGACAGGTGATGACCAAGATTGAAATTACTTAACAAAGAGTAATTTTTGTAGGACTTTAGTTTGAACGGTATAAAAATAAATAATCCCACATTGACTATAAAGAAAATGATTTGGAGATTTATGTGATAATTTAGCCTTAAAATGTGGAAAACATTTTTGAGAATAAAACCCTCTTTGGTTTGAATCGGATGATCAAATGAAACAATATCTCAACATAATAAAACAAGGTTGTAAAATTTTTACACAGAAGGTGTTGAAGCCATAATGTGAAATTTATTTATTGTAGGTAAATAAAAAATTACAAATAATGATATTGTAATGTTCATAAAATTTTCCTTCTACATCACTACTTATATTTCATTCCCATATGCGAAAAAAGAAAGCTAAATTTAAGCTTAGTTTATTCTCCCAAGAAGCTGATTGGAGAACCAACATATGGGAGAACACTACTTAAAGAAATGCCCATCTTATTGAAGGCTTTCCAAAATAAAGAATCAACAAAACTACAATATCCACAATACCAAACACACATCAATGTTTGCAATAAGTCATGTGAACATGATGGTGGTTTTAAGAAATTCTAAATAACAAAGATGCTTTGGCTCAAAAGAGATTGGAAGCAAATAAAATATTCTCATTATTACATTTGACAAAGTGTTTTCCTTAAAAGATTTTAGAATTAAATTGTAAGAGCATGCTTGATTCCCTCCAAAGATCACCAAAATAATACTAACATGTACTTAAAACTTGTCTCCATGGCCCTAAAGAGAGATGAAAAGTCTCGATAAGTCTTAAATGGTTTTCCTTCAAGGTGATGCAACACTAAATCTGGAGTTTGAACCTCCTTTAATCCATAGAAATTACATAAAGCATAAACCAATCACAAAGCTATCAGATCAAACCTTGCTTCACAATCTTTGTAGATGATGACCCATAACTTGGTTCATTTCATATGATAGCTCTTCATGATGTATGAGTGCTTTATCATAGTTTATTATAGTACATCGTAGTTCAATTCAAATTTTCATGGTTGGGAGCTTTTCATGGATTTTCAATCTCTTTGATACTTGCTTTGGCTAGTTAAGCTCTCTTTTGGATGAATTCCTTTAAACGAATTACATAAAAAGTGCCAAGGTTTAGAATAGCATTATCTTTTTTTATTTCTTTGTGATCTCTATTTATTTCTTCATGCTTTCTTTCCTAAAATAAGTTGTTGAAAATTAAGAAGATTTTAACTAAGATTTTTATTTTCATGAACATTTCTTTCCATTTTTATTCTTTTTCAAGATCTTTTGTATTAAAAAATATAAGATAAAGGAAAGCTTTAGATAATTTTTTTTGGTGATAACTCTTGCATAACTTAAGGGCTTATGTTGGACTAGACTTGAATATCAATCCAACATCTTGAAACTCTTAATGACCTCCTTCTTCCTCTCTATTTTTTCTTTTTTATTGCTTTATGTCTAAGCAAACTCAATAAACCTAAAAACCATCTTAAACCTCAAAACCCTCTCCTATTCATCCTTGCTTAAACTTTTGCCAAATACCTCACTCCAAAACCTCCAAAATTATCACATGCTTTCCCTTTCTCAAGTTTGCCTCATCTAAAATTAAATCATAACCTCTTCTTTTGTTTCCTTTCTTTCACTCTCAAAACCCTCACTTTCGTCATCCTTTCTCTACAAACCCTTGGTCAAGCCATGCTTCCTCTTAAATAAAGCCAATTAACCATCCAACAAGGACCTAAGAGAGCTACTTTATGTCTCTCTTTCTCCCTTCTTACCATAATATTATTACAGCGAACCTTCTTAAACAATTTTTGTAATCGAAGACTTCATGGATGATGACCAAAGGTAATGTGGCAATAAGAATTTACTTGAGAGATACATTCAATGGAGTATCCTCAAACTCACGAAGAGGTAACTAATGGTCTAAGATGGATGATAGTGATGTTATCAATTACTCCCTTAAATGAAAATATTTAGATTTCTTCGTTGTTGAGGTGAGCTCATTGGTAATTTCCTTAAGCCTTCTCTTGCTTCCAAATGCGTTGGAAATAGAAAAGTCTTCTTCATTAACTAAGAGTAATAAAAGTTTTTCAGCAAGATATGAGATGGTAAACAAAGCCTTGGCTTCTCAAATTCATTGGCCCAAACAAAAAATACTAAGGATGCTTGAGTCACCTGGGTTTCTTCTAGCTCCACCTCACTTTGGCTTTCTTGGAAACATTAAAGGTAAAATTTGGGGCTTCCATTTTAATTTTGACTGAGATCTAGCAAACTCTTAAACAAAAGTTTCTGGCTTGACATAACTAGCAAAGGAAGAAGCAAAGATCGTTTTCAAAAACTTGAAATTGGGAATAACGAGATACCTTCTAAAGCCACTTTGATGTTGCATCCATGAAGCAAGATGGATAAAATTGTTCACTTAATTGCACCAAAAGCAAGAAAAAAAGATGTAAGTGTCTCGAATTCACATAGAAAAATTTATGGTTCTGATTTGTCATAACAGAAAGTAGGAATTTGAAATTTAGAAAGGAACATAAAAAAAATCCCCATTAAAAGGGGCAATTACAATGCCAACGTAAGAAGAATAGCTAAGACGCATCATACACCATGCCACACTCTTTGCTAAATGAACACATCCAAGGACAACAAAGGGAAAAAGGAAATTAAGAAGTGGGACAAACAAAAGGTACCCCACTTGCATAAATTAATTAACTAGCAGAGAAATAAAGGGAGATGAATGAGTTGAAAAAGGATAGTTCATCATAAGAAAACAAACAAGCTCATTTAAGACAATTCAAACTTGAGCTAGAATCGTTGACTTTAGTGGAACAAGAATTTCAAATGGATAGAAATGACCTTCACAAAAATATTTCCAAATGTTACTAAAAGATGTGAAAGAATGGCTCAAAATGAGGATCATTCTTAAGAGGTGGAGGGATAGAATTAGTGATCACTTACATCGTTGAAACATTAAAAACAAGATCATCAACAAGCACAACATTTTGAACAGTAGTTCTCATCTTCTATCAACTCACTAATTCCAACATGCAATGTTCGAAAAGTGTTGAAACTAATTACAAATTCCAAGAAGAGGAAATTATTTACTTCCCTTTAGCTAAAGAATCACAAGAAGGTAATTTAGAGTTATTACAAAAAGGAATCTCCTTCAAGTTCAAATATATGACTTAGGTAAGACCAGAGAGGGAAAAGCAAACAGAAATTCCCTAAAAGAGAAAAAATTATATTTAGCAAAATTACCCATTGCACCCAAATGGTACATAAACTAAACTAAAATGGAGTGTCAAGTTAATTATAACCAAAGAGCAAGACTCTTTGCACAAGATAAATTTGCAAATTTCATTAATATTTTGTTCGTATCTTAACTAAGTTGTATAATGTTCAACATGAACAATAATAATACCAATCATGCTTGATGAATCCTAATCAATCTGAACATTGAGAGTGGTCCGTGTGACCCAACACCTTGAGAGCTATTTCTTTAACACTTGATTTCTACAAATCTTACACCTTTTAACCTTGTTCTCATGAAAAGGTTTTTCATGGAAGGCTAGTCCAATTTTAAAAAGACATGCCTCATGTTAATCATCAAGCATATGATGATCCAGTAAATTGTAGCCTAACATGGTAACTTTGCATATTCATACAACATAAATGGTAAATAGCTATCATAACACTTACTAAAATAGGATTAAATAAGTGATCATGGTTTTTCTCTTGCATTCTATACAAATAACTAAAATAAAAATATCTAAACAAATGCATCTTACCCCATATTTTGGGATAATATATGTACCATTTATTAACATTTATGCATCAATGAACATAAGGTTTAATAAAATCTTATTTAGATTACATACCCATAAGAAATACATAAGAAAATATCTAAATTTAATTTAGTTACTAATAAATGATGAAAAAATTAAAAAAAGTGAATAAGATAAAATTCATAAAAGAAAACTGAAATAAAATATATTACATAATGGATTTAATGCCAAGAATATAACACCTTATATACATCAAGTGCACTTCGCACTAGCTGTGAGATTTCTAAAAACACATCCTCCTGAGATGACTTGTTAGAAAACATGTCAAAAGTGAAACAATAGTTTTGAGCTATTTACAAATAAAGCAAAAGAAAAAGCATCAGCTATAGAAGGATCATCCTTACAGATTATAGTTTCCATAAGACATTATAAAACAGATGAAGGCTTGCAGGTAATAAATTAGAAAAATTTTTCTTACCAATGTACATCAAATCAATGCCTCTCCCAAGAGACTCAATGCTTGTTGGACATGAAATAATTGAACCATCTGCTCCCCTGGCATCAATGTTTGATAAAAAAGGCCGCAGTCTACAAAATACTCGAATGTTTCCTTTTAGTTCCTTAAAAGCATTAAAGCTCAGTAAAAGTATAATATGTGTGGTATAAATATCACATATGAATATACATTTTGGAGATGTTTCTTGTACAACTTTCCAATGCAATGGCGATCAAAGGCTCTAAGATTTTAAGGAAAAAAGCTGCAAAGAAAAAAGAACTTTTCCTTTAAGGCAACAGTCTAGGGATCAAATGCCAGATCGCCAGTCCAATTTTTAAGTGTTTTGCTGCCCCATGATGTAGCTTTTATGAAAATATCAAAATATTAACAAACACTTTGTCATGGAGAAACATATCTTTACAAATAGAGACATATACAAGGCTTGTGGAAAAGAAGAAATTGAGTGATACACATGCATGTTTATTAGTTGGGACCAAAACCAGAATTTCAAATAGTTTAGAAGTAATTTTAGTCCAACACTCAGTCAAATTATTGGTTTGATTCAACTCAAGGTTTCAGCTAATCTTGGCTAAAATTAATCTCCACCACCCTCAACCTAATTTTTGCTTCCAAATCCATTACAAAATTACCTAAATACCTTCATTTTCTAAGAATAAAAGAGCTCGGGTGGGCAAGTTAGAAAATGCTCTTGATAGCTTCAATAATGGTTCTAATGGATGAGATTTACAAGACTTAGTGTCACCGAATTTCAAACACCAAAGAATGGTTTCACATTTAATTTCTCTTGCTCAATTATCCATAACATTAGTTTTACGTTTATTCTTTTAATAATTTTCTAATTAATAACATAAATAAATATTGCCTAATTTAAATGTTTAATTATATAAAATTGATTTTGAATCTTATCCTTTTATCGTATTACCTACTTTTATCTTTCAACAATATTCTTTTTAGTCACTTGCATAGATTATGGCCACTCAATTTTTTAATAATATTTTTTTATAATTTTTTTTGCATCACCTAGCCACACATACAAGTGATCGTTATTGTTTTTAATTTTGTTATTTGTGTCATTTGTTTTTAGTACCCAACCCCATAGCTATATGGACAAATGGTGACCTTATTAATTTTACAAAATATCCCATTTATTTTCAATAGTTCATTTCTTTTAAATGCTGCACGTGCACCTTATCAACAGTTAAGCGCATTCGTGATCTACATGCACAAGCTACCTGCATGTGTGGATAGACCCTTGGATCGGTCATAAATTTGTGCACCTTAGGAAGCACGCTGGCAAAGAAAGACATACTAGGTGCAAAATTTGTAAAATTTGAGAAATTTTTAATTTTCGATCAAAATCACAATTTTTTTGTTTTATATTTAAAAATTGTATCCCAACCACTATATAAAAGGTAAAAATAATGAATGAAATAATTAAAAAAATTCAAAAAAATCTAAGACGTCAAAACTCATGCAATGTCAGAACTTGAGGAATTCAGCGAGTTTTTAGAATCAGAACTTCGTAAATTCAAAACCCTTTAATGGAAATATTCTTGGGCAATTCAACCTCCTTGTGGTAAAAACCCTCTTGTCCTTCTCTTTTCCTTCTTTCTTTGCTCACCATTATTACACTTCCACTTCTGTTGTTATCATTTTGAAAAAGCCTGTTGACGAGGGTTGAAGACGAGAAAACCTCACAAGCGGATCATTGATAATTGATTCTAATGATAATGACAATACTATTATTAGAGTTACAATTGTTGAAAGTCACCAACCATAATTTATTAACAAAGTTTCTAGAACAAGTGCTACTTTGGAAGCATTAACAAGTGGCATGGCTAAGAATTGTCAATAATAACTCATGTTGTTTCTCTGCAATTTAACATTAGGCAACTAACAAGGAAAGGAAGTAGCATGTCAACATCCCAACTAGCCTTATGCCCAAGCACTCACATCAAAGGAGCAAGCACCTATAAGCCCCAAGTTGTAGGGATCATGGTTCTATTTGTAAGAGGAAAAGAGCAAATCTAAGAAAAAATCAATGACATAAAAACCAAGAGTATCAAAAGTTACCTTGTTAGAGAAATATCTAAATCTTTTTACCACTCACATAGCATTTGTTGTTTCTAACTCATAGTACTTCTAAGGCATTGTGACTACTATAGAGATCACAATAAGCTCTTAAGTAAAGTCACTCACAACTTCAAAGGTTGTCAATGTTTGTTTGAAATGGAAAAACATAACATGCAAACAAACAAAATATGCAAAATAATGGCACTTGCATCCAACATCACGTGTATTACAAGAAAAAAACTCATTGTCATTAGGGTTTTCGGAGAAAATCTTTTGCAATATTGATCTTTGATTCAAAATGCCAAGTTGTTGTTAATCTATTATAAATATAAAGTTTCTATTATATATTCTATATTTATTGCATTCATTCTTCTATTATGACTACTTTTGGCTCAAGTATGGGATCTTTTGATCTATTGTACCCCCTTTGAGTTGCATAATGAACTAGTATATAACTCTTCTATAGATTATTATGAATTTTTTTCTACCTACTTTTACAAAAAACTACAATGGAGTAAGTTTGATCTTTTATGATTATGTGTAAATATAAACAATAATTGTCCAAATCACTTTAAAATTTCTATTCACTACTTCATCCTTATTTTTTGTTCATTATACTACAAGTGCACACACTTTTTAAAAAATAGTATTTTAAAACAAGGCTATTTTATCTTTGTAAATTTTTGAAAAAATGAAAAAAAGTACAATTCAACTTCCTCTTGTGCATGTCTCAACTCTTCAAAAACAAGCTAGCTTTCAACAACATTGTTACTACAAAAATTTCAACCATGTTCTATGGCAAATCACTAGACTAGAAAAAGGCTATTGATTAAAAGGCATTTGTTAGATGACAAATTAAGTAATTGGAATATTGATTTAAGCTATGATAGCACAACCACTAAACTCTATTTCTCAATATATAAATTAAGAGTGGTAGCATACAAAATTGTTAACAAAAACATAGAGTTAGAATGAAAATAATTGGGGCAAAATTACATGAAGAAAAGGTTTTGTTTTTTAATTTGGTGGAGTGCATTTATATGATAGTAAACACAATTTAAATTGATAATCTCACCCTCATATTCTCAAGTTGATTCCAAAGCATGCTAGCATGATCCATTAATCTAGTAATAATCGTCACCAATGCATTTTTATCCTTCTACAACTTTGATATAGTATCACCATTCTTGATAGCATCAACCTGTAGCTGAAGGTTACATTGTTGCAAGCTAATACTGTACTCTTGTAGTAGTTTGTTTGTCCCTTGAATCATTTTTATCTATGTAGTAGCAAAATACAGAATATATCAAAAAAACAAAATATTTAAATATTTCTTTTAATTAAGTTCAACAATGCATGTTGCTCTACCTGACTATTAAGATGATTTATTTCTTGTGTAGCTTTCTCAAGATGTTCCATGAGACCATAATGTAAATTTTCAAAAGCAACCCTTGCTTCAGCTTCTTTCTCCTGAGCTTTAATGGTAACCTGATTTGTTTCATGAGTATTATCGCTATATATAAGTCAATAGAGAAACTAATTTAATTTTTAGAAGGTACCAATTTATTGGACTCCTCCCTCTTAAGATTCCTCTCTAAGGATACATTCATTGTCTGGTATTCCTCAATCAGCGAAGTAATCTCTTCTATTTTGTAATTCATTTGGGATTCTGAAAAGAAATGAAATTTTTGAAATTTTAATAGTAAAAAAAATTCATCATTACATGAAAATGTAAGTTGAAAACATTCTCCAATTTCAGAATGCTTTCTCTTTTCTCACTCCAACAAACTATTGAGCTCATTCTGTATCGCAAGATAACAATCTTCCAGAGCAATGTACCAACTAATATAGGACTTTAACCTCTTGATGTAGTTTCTCATATCATTTATCCTTCCCTGCAAAAATAAAACTGTAAAAATTAGAATAAACACAATTACTCAAGAAGAAAAGAGATAGATTGTTATTGTAACATAAAGATTAGAAAGCCTAGTTTCCTGGACATCTGCTTTGCTTCTAAGCTTTGATTTCTTAGATAGTAACTTCCTTACATCCTCCCTTGAGTTAAACACAACCCCAGCACCATCGCAATCTCCATTAGAGTTGGCAGTATCAGGAACACCTCCATTTTCCCCACATATTGTATTCATACTCGATAGAGGTAGGAGACAAAGCACGGAGTTTGCCTTTCCTACCATATTCCCGCCTCCAATCTTCTGTCACCTATTTAACTACGATTCGTCCAAGTTCTCGCTCTTCTGCAAATCAATCTACATGTAAGAATTCCAAGCCAATGAGAACCCTAGCCATAGAACGGATTCAAGCTGAATCTGGCAAGAAGTAAACCTAACATTTGAGTGGCTTCGAGAAACATTATAACCAACGGTCAGAAGGTGTTTGTTCTGGTTCGTCATGTGCATCGTCAATGAGAGAAAAACGTTCCAACGAAGCTACAAAAGGGTAGGGTTGAAGTGGAACCCTGATGAAGTGCAGCGGTTGGATGAGGAATAGAAGACAGAAAGCATCCGACAAACAAATTACAAACCAAAGAAGAAGAAAAAAAACCTTTTCATTATCTTTTTGAGGAATTGTTTGGTCTCGAGAATGACGATACTGTTGCTCCTCCCTTCTGTACACAAGCAAAGGGGCGAGCTTCGAGATCTATAATTTATTGAAACGAGCATGCCAGAGGTTTCGAAATGACCCAAACATGCCCTATTGATAATTACACGACAAACGAAGCAGCTATATGTATTTTCTTTCAAATAAATATTTTTTAGAAAAAAAAGAAAACAAATAGAAATAACATTTAAAAACCCAACTAAACGAAAAAAATGATTGCATTAATTTTTTTAGCTTAAATTTGAAAAAAAGAAATTACAAAATAAAGCTTTGAAAAAAGAATATTTAAAAAGAGTTTTATATAAATAATTAAAAATTAGATAAATATATATATATTTTTAATAATTAGAGATTGAGAAAAATAGAAACAATATTTAAAATTTTGTTATTAGTCTAGATAAATCTTATCTTTAACTTAATATTATTTTTTAATATGATATTAGGATTTTGTCTTATTATTTTGGAGTAAATTTTTAATAAATTAATACCTAGGATAATAAATATGTAAAAAAGTGTTATATTAATATTTCAATCAAGATGAATAGTGACATCATGGTCCATTTCATAGACCATACTAGTCTATGACAGTGATGGTCCATTCATCATTACTCTTTGTCCAATGTTCTCTTAGTGATATAATGAAATGTTACACTGCACTTTACTTAATTTGAGCATAATTTTTATACTACAATAAATAATATATCATATAATGACGATTTTTCTACTAAGCAGAATACCTTTTTGAGTATCAATGTTATCCAGTATTTCTGTTACACCCTTGTATTTGATGAGTCAAGCATAAATATTTATATCTCATATAGGCTTGCTTTAAGTGAAATTATTAATATTCAATTAAGTCAAGCCATGCACTTTAAATGTCTAAAATAGTAGTCTTTAAGGCTCTTGGAGTCATGGCAAGCTTCAAGAAATTAAAGACATGCACTAAAATTTTTATATTTGAATTTCTCTTTATTTTTCTTGAATTTGATATGTCCAAATTTTAAGATGATGTGGCACATTAGTAGTATTAATATTTAAAAATGTTATAAGTTAAATAATTATTGAATTTTGATTTTTTGGCCAAGCATTATTGATGAAAAGTATAGACATTGGTATTTGATTTTTTAAAATTATTTAAGAATTATTTTTCATGAATTTCTTTTCGTAATCATTTAGGACACTTATAACACTATCATAATATAAATTTATTTTGGTACACTTATATTCAAAATTTTGGCACAAAAATTCTCACAAAATACTATAAAACCACTTTAGTTTCGGGATTTTTCATTGTATCATTGGGCGGGTTGATGACTCAGAAGAAATAAAGTGGGGGTTGGTAGCCGTCAATAGCCCAGATCAAAATCTAGACAGGAGGACTCTAACCTCCATGAGGATGATGATGATCGGGAAGTGGTTTCCCCAAATCCAAAATGAGGGTTGTTGGTCAATTGGAAATATATAGGTAGTTAGAACTTGAGCATCTCTGAATCTCAAAAAGGTTTCTTGGGAACCTTGCCTGGGCCTGGGCTCATATGTAATCTAAGAGCTTCAAAGAAACAGAATCAAACTACTTTACATGTTTGTTTTGATCCTCTATCTATTTTCTGACTTCCATCTTTGAATTGGAAGAATTAAAATACAAAATGATATCAACGAGACAAGCCTCCTAGGAGTTCACTTGTTTCATTTCTTTCTCTTGATGTGATGGATGGGCTTAATGATGTCAAAAGGCTGCTACCAATGCTTTCTATTTTTTGTATGTCCATATTTCATTTTGATTAGATTAGATTTAGATTGGATTTGCATGATAACTATGCAATGTGGATATGATCGTGTAACAAAACCTAACTATTCATTGATCCTGGGAGGAAAGCGATGGAAAGGCTGCAACAAGATATCTAATATGAAATTGAGCTATCTTTTTGATACAAATAGGAATGGCCCCCCATTTTTTAGTGGTTACTTTTCCCTCTTGCGAGATGTGAAAAACCCATCCCAATGATGAATCCTATTCAACAAAAGTCGTTTTAATGGGCTTGGGAAATTATAGATGAAATCAAGCCAAAGCAAAGCCTGATCCAAAAGTAGGGAAAGGCAAGAAAGAGGCCCAAAGAACTACAACTTCTACTAGTAATGGGAAAAGAAGCAAGACTCTCTTCTCTGTTTATTATTGTAAGTAGTGCACACATACTTGTGTGGTTCAATTTTTGTACACGACCTTAGTGGAGCTTTCAGATTCACAAGTTATGGACCCCCTACTCTACATGAAGTGTGATATATTAGATCTATATCTATGCTTTGGCCATTGAAGCATGAATTCCTCAAGTGGGCAGTCCACTTTTGAACTTTGCTCTTCGCTTCTTTCTTCCTTCCTCTGATCATTTACCCGGTGAGATGGATCCTGACAATGTCAATTGTTCATCATCAATGCATACTCAAGTTACAAACTTGGAATCAGCTTACTGTCATGTAACTACTACTCAAGCAGGTCTTTGTTAGTCTGTTATTCAATCCTATAGGAGGGTAGCCAAGGTCTGACAGGTGATCTGATGATCAGTTGCTGAGTCAATTCCCATGGGTCCGACTGAGCTTTGTTACATGAAAAGAACAAAGGTGGCTGGTGCCTCCCCTCTTGGGGGCCCCACTCTGGGGTGATTTTTTATGTACCATAGCCCAAGCACTTGAAAAGAAATCTGGCACAGCATAATAGTAAGTAACCACAATAAAAAGTATTGAAGACATACCTAAGATTCACTTATCCCTCAATCTTTTACATCGATGTTTCGTACTCTAAGTAATGTGCTCATGACAAATATGATTTGGATTGGAACCAACATCCCGCTCTATCTGAGGCAACTTTGATTTCACATTCTTTGAACGAAGGATTTGGGAAATGCTAAGGATTGCTTCTTTCTTTAGACCGATTACCATGTTGGAAAACCATTTCTACTGGTCTTATATCAAGAGAGATGTAGCCAAAGCAAAGATGTAGGGACATGTTGGTTACTCAAACAGTGAAGGGAGGAAAGGAAAGCAAAACACCGACATATACACACCTCTGCCAATTCCCCTGAAGATGCTAGAAGATGTTAGTATTGACTTTGTGTTAGGCTTACCCTACATAGCCAAGGGAATCAGTAGTATAATTGTTGTTGTTGATAGATTTTCAAAGATGGTCCATCTGACTGCATGTTAGAAAGTAAGTGATGCTTCTCTTATCTCCACTAATTTCTTGAATGAGATAAGAGAATAGTGAAGCATCATGGCTTACCGAAGACCATAGTGCTTGAGAAAGATGTCCAATTCATGAGGGACATTTGGAAAGGGGAGGGGCCCCTATAGGGAAAGTCCTTCAGGGAACTTCTTCCATGTGAAGGTCTTATAACTAATCAGCTTTCTAGATTAATCCTCCTTTGCTGGCCAAACACTTGAAACAAAGTGGAATTCTACTGTGGCGTCAATCACCGCTCTTTTGTAGACATGACTTAGTAATATGAACTTCTTCGTAGCTTCGCAGCTGATCTACCTGCTTTAACTCATGAACAAAGTGGAATTCTTTGTAGCGAGAACTTCCTAAATAAACAAGTTGGTAATTCATGTAATACATGATATCCTACCACTCGCATCCTTCTTTTCTTCGATGCTAACGATCCTTAGAGGGGGCCCCAATTGGTAAACTCAAGAGGGGATTCCACTTATCCTTACAGGATGAACATCCTGACCTCTCAAAGATAACTAGCAACAATGTCTTGCCAGGTTCTTCAAGAGGAGCATAAAAGTGAGGACAGCCACCTCCGCCCATGGAGGCAGGAAGGACGAGATGCCAAGAGAAAAACTGAAGGAGGCCCTTCATAAACAAGGGAAGCCTTGAAGTGGAACTATCTGCAAATAGCATAGGGTATTAGTGTAGAGGGCTTCTCCACGAATTATGTTGAAGTTGGATTAAGGCTCGAAGAGTTACGTCCAATAGGCACCCTACCTAAGGAAATCCTAGGTTCACCATGGAGGTGAAGTCCCCAGAGGATTTTGACAAGTGGAGATGGTTCGTCATCGACCTAGACGAATTGGGTGGACAAAAGAGCCCCTGACTCGACGAGTTCTGGTGAACAAGCGTGAATAATGTATCCATAGATTCAACTTCGGTAAAATCAACAATTCTCCTTCAACTGGCCTACAAAAATTGGTCCTCAGCAATATTGAAGATAATGATACTCCAAAACAAATAGCCTTTCAAAGCATAGTTTTTGTACATTCGCTCGTTGAGAAAGATGAAAGAAAGAAAAAATAATTTATTGGAAAAAATAATATATGGATGTTTGTTCATAAAGAATTATATAATCACATAGAAATATTTTATGTTAATAAATTAATAATATTAGTGACAAAAAAATCTTATAATTCATGAAAGAAAAAAATATATATTTTTTTACTCTTTATATTCAATTTGTTGTATTCATTTAAAGTTATCAAAGCATAAATATAAAGAAAAATAGTAATAGTTGTTCAAAATTTATTTTATAACTTTTTTCTCATTCAATATAAGTAATCTCAACAATTGTTGTATTCTTCTTTTTTTACAATTTTATTTTATTTTGGTACTTTTCTAATAAACAATTACTTATGAATTTCATGTTTTGTGCAAAAAATCAAATTCTTTAGTTAAACATTTTCTTCTCTGTTAGTTCAAATAATTTTTATATTAAATCAATTTTTTATTTTTATAAGACCTTCAAATTCCTCATATTTTTAAAATAGCTTTAATTTATAAACTACAAAAGATATCCAACTCATATGATTAAGATCATAACTAAATAATAAATAATATCTATTTTTGTTTTGAAATAAAATATTCATTTATTACAAATGTCAACATGAACTAACTCAAGAGACTACATAACTTTCTAAAACTTAAGAATGATGATTATTAGTGCTTACCAAAAATATAACATTCACAAATATAATCAACATTAAAAATAAAAAAAATATCATTCAATATTTTTTATTTTATAACCTAAATCTAACAAAATACTAATAATAATTCTAATAATATCACAACTAGGATTTCTTCTTAACCTCTACTACAAATACATTACTCTTAATATGAAATTTTTTATTAAAAACACCTCATTGACACCATTCATCCTCCAATATACAAAAATAATGTTTTTGTATTACTTCTCTAATACTTAATGAACCATAAGCTAAAAATTCAAATACTAAACAAATATCATGAACCAATTTTTTAATCATTTATCCTTCGTTATGATTTAAAAAAGTGTCTTGACATCTATTCGATCAACTTAAGTCTTTATTCATATTCACATAAAAATTTCTTGACTTTGAAACTTTAAAAAGTCCACATCATTATAATACTAAAAGTTGAATATAAAAGTTAAATGAAATTCAAAACATTGTTTCAAGGCGGCTTTGGTTTACACATCCTTTACACCTCTTTAAAGGGAAAAGATTAATTAACTCAAAATCTTAATCAATAATTATTGGCCTCATACATCGCATATATATCTTTAACGATTTGGAAACTAATTAGAATGATAAAAGGGAAGCTAAGTAAAGATATACGTCCTACCAAAAAATGTGATCCCAGATTACTTAAGTCGATTGGAGTTCCCGAGCTTCACTTCCATGCTTTCCTTCCCCTGAACCGCTTACCACCTTGCCATTGCCGCTTTTTTTCTCTTGACTAGAATGAGCTGCTCTTACTCTTTTGGTAGCCAGTAGCATCGGCTTCGAGTGCTGCTTCTACCTATTACTTAGCCCACCAGTCTGGTTAAACAATAATAACAACTTATCTCAACCGACCCAAGTAACAATTAGCTTTGCAATAACAAAATCATGTAACAAAACAAAAGAGCATGATGCTCTTACAATTAAAAATGGCAAATGTAACTATGACATACCTTTTTTTTGTTTCACGATAGTTTTAGCCTCGTATTTTTCTCTATCCCCTCTGCCTGCTCGAACGAGAGCTACTCTCTCCTGCTTGCTGAGCTTGTTCCTTACATGCACCTGAACACAACACATGATTATCATTTGTTAACCAATGAAGTTTAGTAAATTTCTTTTAAAAAAGCCAAACCAACTTGGATGGGTCAAACATCACTGTATGCACTCAACTCAAAAATAAAATATACTTGAATACATCCAAGAGGTCCTCATTGTTCTTATTCTTGCCATTTTAATGAGATCACTTCAAAAGAATGGCTCGTGAGAAACATAAAAGAAAGCCTAATCACATACAACTAGAATTTGAACAACAAAAACCATTTAGTTTATAACTATTAAGGGAAATTTTCATCTCCAAAGCATGCCATGATAAAATTATCTTGTTAAGAAATAGTTAAATACAATGCCAAAAAAAGTAAAATTTTGAATATCTTAATGCAATGTTAATAGTATGCAATATTTTTTCACGTACACAACTCTTTCAGAAATATAACACTACTGAAGAGAAAAAGTAGTGAGCGGATATATGAACACACAATAAAATGGTAAAGAAAACTCCCGAGGCTTGTTAATTTCTTTGATATAATCCATGTTATAACACCAAACCTTGTCAAAATCACCCTAATAAGCAATCAAATACAATAAGATTTAAGGAAAACAAAAAGAAATGGAGCATATTGTATACTGGAGTATAGAAAGACTCAATCAATGGGACAAACGATCAAGCATCGTGTTAAGAGTATAAACAAGAATGATTGATAATATAAACTTCATGGATAAGGGACTGTTCATACCTTGCTCTGCTATGATCTTACCAAATTGTAGTAGGGAATGAGCTATCATCAACCCATGATTAGTTATAGACAGTGCTTTCTTGGTTAAGTGTTCAATAAGAAAATGCTGAGCAGTAAAGAAGAAATGATTTAAAGCCATTGAGCAATATGGATATATTTCAAAAGCTCTTTGCATCTTCAATATTCCTTTTTGAATACCATCAATGGCAAAAAATAACACTAAGATGAATTAGCCATCAATAAAAACAAAATTTCAGTGAACCAAACCCACCCCATTATGAACAAACAAAAAAATGAACTCCCTATGCTACCTCTAGATTGACAAGTACAATCTCACCTTCATTTGTTTGCAATTCAATAATTACAAGAGCCACAAGAGCATCATTATTTTCTAGATCTAACTACACAATGGAAACAATAACAGAATTCAGTGTTTGTAAATAATGATTTTATGTAATTGAAATAAACAATCTAAAAGTTAAAAAAACCATAAAGGTTTAAGTCCATGCATTTTTATCTATTATGCAAGAGAGATTTCCAGCATTGAATCTTCGTTCTTTTTATGCATCTTTTTTTCCTTAAAATTATCTAGTTTTATTCCTTGTTCTATTATCCCTCCTTTTGATAATATGATCAAGCTTTATGAAGAAACTACAAAATCATAGAAAATGAGTTAAAGCTGTTTAAAAAATCATAATATCAATTAGAAAGTAGTACTCAAGATAAAGGTCAAGTGAAATATAAAATTTGCTAGAATATTCGTAGAAATTCAAACAATAATTAAATAGAAGTATTTCAAATAAAACAAAATTCTGAACAACTCCAACTAGATATGCAAAGTGCCAAAACAAATTTTCCAGAAACAAGCACTATGCTTGATCCATCTAAAACAGGCCAACCAAAAGTAATTGTTTAACTATAGATGTATGTTAATGCTTGGTTAAAGAGAGAAGTTCATGCCTAAAGGTCAAGTAAAAAAACAAAATATTCATAACAGGGCAAAATAAAGAGTAGACTAGAAATTTAAATATCACTATGGCAAAACTATAATCTAATTTCCATAAATAATTAAAGCACGTGAATAAGCAAGCATTAAATTCCAATGCAAAGCCTAAGTTTCATTTGGTAGTACCTCACACTCCTAAGCTAGACTTAGTCCAGCTTATGTGTATTAATTTATTAAATGATGTAGTATGTTTGGTTAAAAATTTATTAATGTCAACAACCATATAAAATAACAAAACATCTCATTAGCAATAATGAACACTTAAGCAACTAAAAAATGAAGATTTGCTGTAAAATAAATAGTTACTTCAAAAATACTAACTAACTAACCTTAATATACAATGTTATACATAAATATGAGAGTAAATTACATATAAATCTGAGTTATGATCTAATTCTCAGTAGGTTCCTTCAAGATTTATAATAAAGCATGCAATTGAACAAGTATTCCAATAATAAATACATCAAAACTTAGCATATTCAATCAAAACAAAAGGTTTGGGTATGGTAGACTTGTGGAGTATCCTAGTACATTTATAATGTTCTTAAAGTACTCTTTGTTTTAGTGAGCATCCGCCTGTCTCCACCTTTTCAATAATGATGTCATTTTCTACAATCCTAATCATGTTTTCATCTCTCATCAAAGCATCCTTGGAGTCGTCCACAAGGCAATCATTTAAATCGCTTCCTTTTAAGTCTTTCATAATGCCCTTACTAAAAATAATATATAATTAAGGTGCCCAATGAATGTTCTCCCTTTATAAATTGCTTATAAGTCAGTATTTTGCTCTAATTCTCAACAAGTTCCTTCAAGATTTATGATAATACATGTAGGTTCATAACTCTACCAATAATAAGTAATTTTCAAATTTGAACAGATTTAATTGAAGTAAAAAGTTGATCAAGTTTGGATAGGTAAGGCTAGTAGATTATTATAACATATTTATAAGATCCTTAAAGTACCATTTGTCATAGTAGGACTCCACCTCTCTAAAAATGATACCATTTTTTATGATCTCAACCATGTTTCCATCTCCTCATCCAAGCTTCTTAAATTCCTCCACAAGGCATTCATTTGAATCACTTCCATTCAAAAATAAGATGCAACCAAGGTTTTCGATGAATGTTCTCCCTTGATTACATCTCTAAATTGAAGCTTATGATCCTTGTTAAAAAAATTTTTAAACTCTCCTTTTTTTAAAATAATTTTAGAAGTTATTGAATTATAAAAATACTTTCTATTATTTATTTGGTAAAAGTAACAACAGCATTTTTCTTTCTCCCTTATTCCCTTTTTTTCTAGATCAACCCCAAGAACCTTTTTGACCCTCACTTGAGAAGGTTTGAAAAGGAATAAACTGCTTGGGAGAAGACCTTAACAAAGAAAAGGAATCAGGGATAGAAAAATGTAGAAAAAAGAAGAAAGGAGAGCAGCAGAATAGGAAAAGAGAAAATAAATGAAAATCAACAACACAAGTTAATTGCAATGCTAAATGAAGCAAGGCAGTCAAAGCAGATGAGCTGACAATAAACCTATTTGGGAGAAGTTTTTGGTTACACTTGTGCTGCCAAGAGAGCTTAGCTTTGTATTTCTATTTTCTTTCCTATAGAAAGAGGCTGCCGTGAAATTTTACAAGCCAGCAAGGGCTAGTGTTGTAGCAAGCTGAAGCATAGTGGGAAAAAGGCATTTCGCCAAACTGGGAATGGGAAACTCTAATTAAAGTGAGCTTTAGCTTCAGTTAAAAGTTAAGAAAAGTATTACTATTCTGAATGATTATCATGTAGAAAGACTACTGCTATACTTCCAACAAACAACAGAAAGTGAGAGAAGCCACAACTAAGGAATATTTTTTTTAAATTGTTGTTACAGCTTAAATCCAAAAAATAAAAGCAAGAATAGTGTAAGAAACAATGATAAAAGAACTTAGAGGTGATTTTGGCTACTGCAAGCTAAAAAAAAATTAGTAAGATCAATATCTAAATGCAATTCCTTTATTATTGTTACATACATTCTTAAGAATTTTAGGAAACTGAAATAAAATAGTATGGGATATTAAAACAATAGATCCTTATGAGTTATTAATGAATTTCCTTGTGAGAAATGAAAAACAAAAAGAAAGGACCGAAAAAAGATAGATTTTTGGAATCCATGTAAATTCAAATAGATGATAATATAGTAGATATAGTTATTATAGAATTCAAGTATGACATACAAGTCTCATGTTTGCATTCATGTTCTGATACATCAATGCTTTTATGACATTGAGTAATTAAAACACAACATAATAGAAATACAATAGAAGATAAAAAGATAAATAAATGAAATAGTATCTTATAATATGATGTAAATTATAACTGAGTTAAATATCCAGAAGAAAAAAAAGAATAAAAAATAAAAAAAATTCTATATTTTATTTCTTGATTCCACTATATACGATGAGCTCAACACATGATATGCTAAACATGATTAGCATTAGTTTTATCAAGTTATGAAATGGCATTAGAGATCTCCCTACTACTACTAGCACCTTTTGCAAAGTTGATATTCTATAATGATATTCTGTGATTGATAGGACTAACCAGTTATGACATGCTTATTAGTAAAGGTGTAGAGATTATGTGATTAGATGTCATACATATATGAGATAACATATGATAGAAATATATGATAATAGTAATATAAGAAATATGAGTTTAATTATAATAAATTAACAAAAAAGGAAAAAAATATAAATAGTTAAATTAATAAGAAATGATATACAATATGTATATGAAAAATATATAACTTTTAATTATGGACTCTTATATTACCAAGCTTATTATATATTACTATTGGCGACTAATTTCTTCTGAGAGTGTTATAGAGAGGTCATGTTTATACTCATATTTATATCACTGTATCATATCATGTTAATTGTTGCATATAATATTTACTTACTAAACATTGTATAACTTATTTTTCTATTTATACAAATTCACAAAGAGATAATTTCTAAAGACATGTAAGATGATTGTGAATATGATATTATGTACATTATAGTTTTGTACTTGACGTAGTATCATTGACTTTTAGTTAGAATAGGTATACATATTTATAGTTTCAAATCAATTTTTTGTCACCCTCATCTTTTTTGACATTAATATCTTCAATAATGCTTCTATAACAGACTATTAGTATCTGCATATAATAGGTGCAGGCAGAAGTGACAACATCTCTATACTATTCTCATTATCCTTGCCATCCCTTGCCATAATACATCATCATCATTTCTCTTTCCACCTCCATGAACTTCAACAACCTTAAAATTAGTAAAGGGTTTAAGGTTTCGCCAATATAGAAAGAAGAAGAGGATTTTGATATTAACTTTGCTTTTTAACATTGTTGAGGTGTATGAACCTACTTTCTTACTATAGGGTACTTAAAAAGACCTAAATGGCCAATTATAAAACTCAAGAAACTTTAGTTGAGAACAACCCTGAACACAAAAAACATATATGCATTTTTCCCAAATTTAATTAATTCTAATAATAGTCTAAAAATAAGTAATTATGTGCATGCCTAAAAAAATACTTCAAAAAAATATTATTGTATACAATATACTTAATTAAAAGGTCACAAGCTAGTTGTAATTCCTCAATATGCTGCCCTTAAATTTTATAACATTCCCCTCAATACATGTAACAAGCTCTACATCGATATAGAGGAGTCATTTAATCAAGGTGCAAACTTCACAAAGTAAGAGTACCTGATCCAAAAGTGCATCAACATTATTTTTGTCTTCACCTAAAACAATATTGAATTGGTTTGATGCTTGTGCTAAGTCACCTTTGGCCACACAAAGTTGTCCTCCAAAAATTGCAACCAGTGAAACATAAATGATTAATTAACTGGAATCTTCATCATGCAATATACCCAATAAAAAACTTTAAAAATTTGTACAAGTCAAAGAAAATATGTTGATATTGGTTTTGAAGTATAAAATACTTAATTCTAATTTATATGATCAAGAGAAAATAATAACATTGAAAAGATATTATGTTTTTGAAAGTTGCAAAAAGTTTAAGACAAGACACATCAAGATGAAATAATTTAAAAGCAAATGAGTTGTTACCAAAGTAGCATTAACCATGTCCTCAAAAGGGACGGTTCAACGTTATGGCGTAGCATCAATCTTCTTTAAAAAATAATTCAAATCATTTTAAATTGTAAAAAAGTACAATCCACTTGAGAACAAAATTATATCACTTTGCACTGTTTGGTTCAAGATCATAATCAACATATAAATTAAGAAAATAGTCCACCTATCCAAAATCAAATGATTATTTAAAGCACATGGCAAAGGCAAAGCTTTGCCAAAAAAAATCAAAAGTTCTATTGCCCTGACCCTAACGTCTTTTAAGCTCTCTTTCTTGGTGAAAAAAATCCCATTATAATATTCAATCATGTCACCCTTTATCAACAATAACTTCTTTATTACAAAGCATGAGCATCATGTAGCATAATTGGTCAAACACTGGCAATATCAATTTGCCTACTTATCCTAACAAAGCCTTACCAGATAGAACATCAAGCAAACTTCTGCAACTTAAATGCATGGCATTAACTCCAAAAGATGGTGCCCCAAGTTATGTCCCAACAATTTGTATAATAAATCCAATATACTTGAAGCATATCCAAGTAGCAATAAATTTTTCCAACATTACCACCATAATCTTTAAACATCATTACCACTAAAATTACATTTTTGTACTCAAATATTTAATTCAAAAGCCTTCCTAAAGCTTTCCTACACATTTCAACAATCTAATTAGTTTAGAAGAGGATTCAAATAGATCTCGACAAATGGAAAATTTCATGAAGTACAAACACTCTTAACGAAGGTATTGTATCCTTGTCAAACTCTCAAACTTGGGCTTCATGACCATGTATTAGAAGTGCCATGTTGCATCAGTAATCTAAATTTGCAAAAAGCACAATCTCATATCCTCCACAAAATTCTAGGATGTATTGCACATTCTTTTAACAAGTGTTTAACACTCTTCCTAACCCTAAAAAGGATGCATGATTGACAAGCATCAAAATAATTTGTGTTTCACGGAAAATAGAAATGATGCATGATGATTGATGTCATTCAAACATTCTTAAAGAAAAAATAACCATTCACTTTGCTCTAATCTTTATAGGATAGAATCTTTATGCATAATATTCACACTTATGCATAAATTTTTTATAGCATTTTTTTATTATTAAAAGTAAACTATTATTCATATTTGTATGCTAAAATTAATGATTTTATACTTATAAAAAATTGAATGTTTTACATGCAATACAAGTGATATTTTATAAGTGTGTAACCTTAATTGTGTGCATTCATAGTTCTCTCTCCACATAATGCATAGTTCTAGTCACATATAAATTGCAACCATTTAAAAAAAATTGTTTTATTAGTATGTTACATTAAAATTGTTTACTTTGTGTTTCATATAATTAGAATAGACAACCAAATAGGTATATTCATATGTTCATATAAAATGTTTTGGTTATTCGAATAAAGATTTTTTAAATTGCATGGTCCTTGTATTTAGTACATGTTACATAGGCAAAAGAATGCTTGAGGTTCCTTATCTAATATATTTTTTACTGTTCATAAAGTCAACATGGTCATGCTCATTAACATTTATTAGGTTGATCATTATTCTAATCCAAACCTATTTTTGAAGTAATATTTTTGACACATTTAAGTCTTTTTTTTCTTTTATCATTATTATTACCATTACTCAGAAAGTATAAACCAGCTCTAATATAATAATACCTATAGTGAACTACGCAATCTTACAAATATTAACAAAGCTTGTTGTTTCACCAGTCGAGCGCATGCATCTGACTCATTGCCTCGTCCAAAAAATAAAAATTGAGCTAAATCTAAAACATACTACATGAACCATCTTAAGCAGGCCCAACTAGTTTATGCTTAAACCAACTAAAAAAATTCTAGTATATCTTAAAACTCAATTATAAGGTAAACTCCAAATTCATGTTTTCTCAACTACTATTTTTGCTTCTTTTGCATATACATAAATATAAAAAAATGTAGACAAAAGCATAGCTAATTTGAGTAATTTAACTAATTTTCTTCAATTCTATACACAAATATGCATATTCTGCAAAAGCATTATCGTTGCATAGATGTGAAATCGTAAATGAAAGTTAGAATTTGTTACATGCTTTTTATAACAACAACAAAATTCAATTCAATGCAACACAATCCCACTACTTTTTAATACTCATCCATTATATATTAAAAAATGTGGTGTTGTATTTTTTCTACATATTTGATCATATTTAGTATTTTTAAAGCATTTGAGAAGAAAAAAGTGTTTTATTTTGTTATGTTGGCCTTAATCACTAGGTATTATGAAGAGATGCCCATTGTTGTAACCAATACATGATCAGTTTGTATGGGTGGGAATGTTCAAACCATATGAGTAGTTACATCAGCAATTGTGGGCATGTTAAACTCCAACAAATTAAAAAACAACTTAGGCAAACTAGATTTATATATTAATGCATAGTGCACATATAGATGCTTGCCTCCCAACTACATATGCGCAAATAAAGCAATGCATGTAAAATTCTATGTGCACAGAGGGAGAAATGCCTATAAAAATATTCACTCCACAATAGTTATTTCTATACAAGTGCAGACAATGTCTAATATTTGTTTTGGATTATGAGTATAGTCATATGTACAAAAAGAAGTTAATGCATTAAAAAATTACATTATGTACATACAAACATGGTTATATGAGAACAAAAATCATTATGTACAATCATGCATAAATGAAAAAAATGCATCTATTGACCATGAAAAAATGTCTAACAAAAATTAATTCATGTATAAGATGTATTAAATATTTGTAGATACATGCACATATAGAAAAATAATGGGCTAGACGAAATGATACAATATAAAACTTTATAAGAGCCAAATCCCATTATGAAAGGTTTCCCTTTTTAATATTGTTTTTTATGACATTTTTAGAGAAGAAATCATTGTTGTTGAGTACAAGATGACCAGAGATTAAAGAACCAGAGGTGCTGGTCGCTTCATGTGTACGTATAGAGGGACCTCTCAAGTCTTTTCCTTGGTATATCTTGTTAGCCATGTTTGTTGTACTAGCTTAAGCACTTCTTTCTTGCTATTTCTTTGTGTATGTATATAACTACTAAAGTAAGAACAAAATGATTTTACATCTTTCTCATGTTAGTTTTGTTGGTACTATAAAAGTTACTATAAAAATATAGTTTCAATCAATATGAGTTTATTGTGTTGTCACTTTCGTCTTCGTTGCATCACAAAAATTTAAATTCAGATTTCCTCTTATATTTAAATTTTCTTGCAAGAGTTTAATAGCATGCTTAAAGTTAATTTCATTAACTACTTTTACTTGGAATCTACCAACAAATTGTTAGACAAAGGATAGTTGCCATTCGAAATTATTTGAAGTATTATTTTAAACTGGTCGTCATGCCTCATCAAAATCATAACTTACATATGTCATAGTTGCAATTAGGTACAAAACACATGTCTTTCAAAATTTATTGCATGCATTTTGTTTCCTCATTTTTATTACCACATTTGCATTAGCATTTCTTTACTCTGAATTTCAAACACATTTCATAAGTCCTCATAGTTTGGTCTTGGACATAAAATCCCAAAGATTGCAACTAGACACCACCCCTAACCTTTGAGTGTGCATGCATTACAATCCCATTTATCCAAGACCATTACATGAATTCTATGATACCATTGCACCATATTTACTAGATATTAAGATTCAAAAATGTCAAGTCCCTTATATTAATTTGTTCTCACCTCTTTTTTGTCTTACTCTTCCACCATTGAATGAGAGGATTGTTATAACTCTTCTCTCTTAACAAATTAATTGATCCAAAATTAACATGTTCAAATCATACAACCAAACACTCCTGGCAATAACATTTTTATCGCTTTGATTATTTCTAATCATATCATTTCGAGTATATCAACCACATGTTCTATTTATATACTTGATTTCACAAGAAATATTTAAAATCATATAATATTGTTTACTCCACTTGATTTTAAAAAACTTATATGTAAACATGAGTAAGATATTTTGATCACACGATATAACAAAAGCATTCCTCAGTTCCTTCAACATGTTTGAATTCGATTAAAACAATTTCAATCCTATTTCTATTTTTTTATTTTTATATTAGAAATAATGAAATCTCTCATTTTTTTTATATTTTAGTGTCATATAATAGTAATCCTTAACAATTGTACTCTTCTGGGTTTTATTAAAAATGAATTCAATGTTTAGTTAAACATAATAAAATAACCTCTTTCTTAGTGCTATAAACAAAAGCATCATCAAAAGCAAAAATACGAATGCATCATTGTGAATATAGAACCAATGCAAAAAATTACAATTGAGAAAACTTTAATCAACAATACTTGAATGCACATATTCATCATTACTTTTATATGCATGCTTTCATAACTTCAATATATCTAATACTAAGCTTTTCCCTATCACAAGGCCTTTCAAAAAACTATTGTTGGACTTCTATCATTTCCCTTCTAGATTTCTTCATCAAACCCCTTAGCAAGTTAATAGTAAAAATAATTGTTCTTTTATTCACAAAACCAACTTTAATCAACAATATATTAGTTTTGTGTCATAATTTAAGCTCTTTAAATGATAAACTTCACTTTTGAAAACTAACATCACTAAACTTATAGAAACATACCTTACCTTTTAGCAACCTTTGTTCTTAATTTCTTTTCCTTTTTCTCTTTTCTAAATATATTTAGAATAATCATTGCTTTTTTTTCATCTTTTTTTAATGGTCATTATCATCATACATGTTATTGTAATATGTTTTACACATCTATAATAAAATCATGATCATATGATGCTTAGTAAAATATAAGCAAACATAAGAAATACAAGCACGGATGTCAATCATCTTTGAATTTGATAGATTTCAATTCATTACTTATTATAGTTGCCAAGCATTATATAATACTAAGTACATATAGATGTATAAGCTTGCTATCTTACTTCCTCTTGTAAAGGTCTCCCTTTAAAATAGATATCAAATTATCTACAATTATATGATCCATATTTCCTTCATTTTAAGTATTTTAACTTACTACAATATACCTTTCCTAATTTCCAAGATTATTTCTCTATTCCCTTACTTGACTAGTTAAACTCTTTCTAATAATTTGACAACACTACTTCTCTTCCTCCTCTTCTCTTTAAGCTATCAACCACGATCAAAATGTTTTAATTTTATTCAAAACACCCTCATCATCCATGGTATTCCTCTCATATACTAAATATCGATGGTTCGTTTCCCTTCAACAATTAGACCTCTTCAGTTTAGTGACTTCTTGCCATCATATCACTTGGAATTTAATAGTTTTGCAAAAAATTAGGTTACTGTCATGTCAATTTTGTCAGTACGATAAGGTTAGGTAAATTAAAAAAATAAGATTTAATAAAAATTAGGAAATTCTAAGATTTCTTTCTTTTTTTGAATAATTTGAACTTCAAAAGTTTAATGGTTAATTTTGTATGATTCTTCTTAACTAACACCACTTGTTTGCCAAATTTCATATATTTTAATGATATTTAATATTATTAATAATTTAACCAAACCTAAAATATTTTTAAATCCTCATTAACTTTTGGTGCAATGACTATGACGCCTACTTTTTTAGACACAAAAGTTTTATTATGCTTATACTTGTAAATTCTATGCCTTAGTAAAATTTCATAATTTTGTGAGTTTATGTAATTTTTAATTATTTTAAATAATTTTTCATGCTCATAATTTAATCCTTATAAATCTTTGATCCTCTATTTTAATACTTAAAAGATTTTTTTTGTCAACATATTATCATTATATTCAAATAATTTATTCGTTTTATTTCTTAGTTTGTCTCTTTCTTTTTAGGGGTTGCTCCTTTAGTGTTATATAACTTTTGAATAATATGAAATGAAACTTTAAAGTATTCAAAAATTCTTTAAAGTTCTAAATAATTCAAAATAACAATAATTCAATTTTCTTTATATTTTGGATATTATAAATCTTCTCTTCTTAAGATCATAAATCAAACCTATGATTATAATTTTTTTATTAATTTAAGCACATGATAATTTAAAATATCAAAATATTATTCAAATAATTACCCTCACTCATGGATGTTACAATGAAAGGGAACGATAGATCATGCTCTATCTTATTTAGTAGTTTGTTACGTTTCTATTAAGTTGTTAGTTTTTGTATTTTTGTAGTGATTTAAGAACTTACCTTTTGAAAGAATGTTAAATTCTTTATATTGATTTTGTTATAATTTTCAAAATATTCAAATGTATATTTGTTTTACTGTGACTTTTAAAAATGATCATCCTAATGGTTTTTTATTTAAAAAAATGTGTTTTAAAAATCAAAAGATAGAGAAAGAAATGACATGAGCCATAATTACTTTGTGACATTTTGAGGAATGTCATTTGATTTAAATAATGTTAGAGTTATTTGTTAAATGTTGATTGATTTTATCTTCTAAAGTTAGAGATGTAAAAATATAGAACATTATGTAAACAATTTTTAATAAAAATTAGACCTTGAAAGACATGTAAAAAGTGTACCATGGGACTAAATATTTTGAAAGTAATTTTAGCACTTTATTGAGAAAGTTTCTTAACTTAATGGTCTCAAAAAAAGGAATCTAAGTAAATCTAGACATGTTAAAGGATTTGATAAGCATGCCTTCCCAAAAAGCTCATTGAGATGCTCAATATCTAGCTAAAAAAATTATCAGGTTCACCCTTTTTATTTTCAAGTATGGAGAGAAACTTCAACAATTCATCAAGCTACTCTACAATACATTTAGACAATAGTAAATTGAAGATTGCCAAAAGGCTTTTCTAGAGCTTAATTGATACTTATCTCAGCCTCCAATCTTGAGCAATCTAGTCCTTAGGGAGTCTTTATGTATATAAATAATTGCTTCAAGTTTTATAATTAACTCTACTTTAATTTAAGAGAATAATGTATTTCAACAACTAATCTATTATGTTACTGTCACTCAGAAAGATGTAGAGCTAAGATACTCTCTTATAGAGCATCTCACCCTAGCTTTACTTATGTCAACCTATTAGTTATACCAATATTCACATCATGGATTTGACAACCAATAAACCTATGAGGCACATCCTTCAACTAATAGATGATATAAATAGGTTGCAAAAGTGGGTAATTAAGCATAATGAGTTTGAACTTAACTTCATTTACTATTCATTTATGAAATCTCAAGTTCTTAAAGGTTTTCTAATGGAGAGAAACTCTTTTGATTCAAAACCTAAGACCCTTATAAACTTTTAACAACCTTTTTTGATGGAGCTTCCATGTGTGAGTCTTGTAGCATTAGTTCAATCCTTCTTAGCTCTAAGTAAGTAAAGCATAAAGGTGTTATCATAATTGTTTTCATTATCACCAACAAACAGGCTAAGCATCAAGCCTTGATTACAAGTCACTAGTTTGCTTGAGGTCTACAAATTATGCACTTAAAAATCTTTAGTAGTTTCCAACTAACTAATAAGTAGTGTCTTATTAAAAAGTAAATTTATAGACTAAAATCTTATGAATACTAGCTTGGCCTCTTCTCCAAAAGTATGATACTATAGATCTATTTTTTATTCATTAAGAACAAAATAAAAAAGTGGATCTACTAGCCAATAATAGAGATTCTAGTGAATACTTTTCTCATCTTAAGAAGTTGAGTGTTGAGTTACTAAATTGCCTAGTTTTTCGACCTAAAAGGCCTTCTTACTGATAAACCCTATGACACTTATCTAAAGTTTGGGATTTTAACCCTTATAATGTTAGACGTAAAAATGGTCAAGTGATACGTTCAATAATATACTTTTGGTTGATTAACAATATTATCAAAAATCCTATCTCAAGACATACACAAATGTGTTCATCTATGACATTTAAAGTTTTATATCAAGCTATAGTTATGTTTTAAAAAATCTTAGTAACTAAGACAACCTTAGATAAGTTTGACATATTATAAAATAATTATATTATTTTGAAACCATAATTCTTAGATGAAATCATTTGAGAGCATAAAATATTGAGCATTTCACTAAGTGAAGAAAAAATTCAATCTTTTAAAACTTTTCCAAACATCCTTAATCATAAATTTAACATGCTACACTCCCTCTTGGTTGACTTTATAAGAGCCTATCCATTACACATGGTCTGATCTAAAATGATGAGCCAATTACCCATCACTACGATGTCTTACAGCTTTTTGTAGTGCTACCACCAAGGAGAAATAATAGTAATAATAATAATGATAACAATAACGATAATAAGGACAAGCTTAGCTAACCCATTTCTCGCATAAACTCTCTTATAAATAGATAGAGGATGATCTTGAGGAGAGAGATCAAAGTTGTGATTATTTTCAATAAAAAGACAAGAGGGAGATAGAGAGAAAGAAATCTGAGGAAGGGAGAGTGCCCATGAGAGGACACTTAGGAGCTAAGTGAGCTTCTACGAAGCTAATGTTAATGAGAAGAGCATATCATTAAAAAATTTAAGTAAATCCAAAACTTATTTTTTCATGAAAAATGAAGATGAGGAAGATGATGATGAGAGAGGAAAGAAACTGTTCGGAAGAAAAATATCATGATAATATTATTAATAATTTGGGTGAATTCAACTAAGTTGGTTCATATAATATTGATATAAATAAATTATCCCAAAATCAAGTCTTACCTAACAACTAAATATTCTAAAATGTAGGTGTCACTTGTGACCTAAAGCCTACATTAGCATATAAAATTATCCAACTACTCAAGTCAACCCAAATGACCAACCAACCCAAATTAACCAATGCTAATTTGAAACCAAGTTGATCAATAAAAATTGTGTCTCTTGAGATAAGTGACTAATAAAATTTACTATTAAATTTAATAAAATTCTTTTTACTCATATTTAATCATATTTGTGATACTTAGTTCCATAATTTTGTTTCATGCAAAAACTTTATGGAACATAGGTTATGTTGAAGAATCATGATACCATTAGATGATATTATTTGAGTAAATTAAATGCCAATCGTGAAAAACTCTAAATAAGTATAAAGAGTTGTGCTGGAACTAAGTACATGATGAACAAAAGATATGGATATAACATAAAATAATATACATAGGATGTCATGAGCACATGATAATGATATGTGATGATGCATATATGATGTTGGACATATGTCAATGAATATGAGATATTAGATATTTTGTAATCGATAATGTTGTGAGAACAAGCTAGAAAAAATTAATGAAATTATATAAAAAAATATTTGTAACACTTTAATAAGAATGGTTATATTATTATACTTCTTAGTTTCATGCATTGAAAATTGAAAGATAAAATCAAAGTTTTGATTATAATCAAGTGCAATAGACATCAAAATCAAGCAATGACATAAATTGATTGATATTATTTTAATAAGATGAATGACATATTTATGACAATAAAGTAAAGCAAAACTCTTCAATTAGTTCATTGATATTTGTGACAATCAGGTCAGGCAAAATCTTTTGATTGTGCACTATTAACAATTTGTGACAACAAGATAATGCCAAACCATTTAGTTAAGCACCATGTATTAATATTATTTGTAACAATTGAGTAGGGAAAACCCCTCATACTAGTTATCATTCTAGGTGTATCTTAGTTGCATATATTGATTTTCACCTGTAAGCTTAAAAGACATGATAAAATAAGAGTTTTCATCATAATCAAGTTTTCAATTAAACAGATAGTTTGGAAGTAATAAGCCCATTGAAAAAGATCACAAAAATCTAGAATAAATTGTATGGGACATTTTAATAATAAGACATCTTTATTATGATACTTGATATAATAATGTGAAACTTGATAACATTCTTATAGTTTATATGAAGCATGATGTCCTCATAATTGGATGGTTTTCTCTCATTCATAATGTTATTATCAAGTCTCATGCACTTGCTTTGCTTACATTCTCATAACATGATGTTTTTTATTGTTCCAATTGTTATGATTTTATGAATATTTTTTATTGATTTATATGAAGTGTCTTTTGATGATATCTTACACATTCTTAGATTCTTTGAATGTTACATTAACATGAATCAGTAAAGTTATATCAATTAAAAGATTAATTATAATATGTTTAGATAATATGGATTTTTGGCTTGAAGTTATTATTTTTGACATAATAAGTCTATGGTAGACTTGCCTCTTATTATTCAATATTTTCTAAAAGGTATAATTTAATATTTTCATATGTATATATTGAGGACACCATTGGTCCCAAAGAGTATGGATGAAAAGTGGTGAGAAAAAGGGTTTTTAAAGAAATTTGAGTGCTTATGTATCTTTTTAATTGTAAACTCATCATTTGATCAACAAAATAATTTTTTGTCATATATATATATATATAATTATCTTTGGTAGAAATAAATAATTAATAATTAGGATTAAGCCCTAGTGAACAAAGAAGAGGAAAAAATGTTTAAGAAACTAAGGCCATCACACCATCCTTTAGAAGTTAAAGATATGATCAAGTTGATCCATTGAAGAGAGTGCGATGGACATGCCTCTAGCTATAAACTTGCCATGAAGATTATGTATCAAGGATTTTTTTGGCCAATAATGAAAAAATAATACTTTATTTACCAAAAGGTGCAAAGGGTGTCAAGTTCATGCTCCCCTTTCATACTAATTATTCACAAAGATGGAAGAAATAATTATTTATTTGTTCTTGTTGGACTATGGTATGAATTTCCATTTTTTATTTCTAATTGCTAGAAATGGAGGGAGGTTCCTTCTCATTGTGGTTAACAACCTTTAAAAATGGATCAAAGTGAAGCCTCTTATTGGCAAGACTATTAATAAGATTTAAAGTTTTCTTTAGACAAACATTTATAATAGCTTTAATATTTCCATAGCAATTGTTACAAATGACAATAATTTTCCATTCTAAAGAGTTTCCAGATTTATGCAAAATGTATGGTTGTTTTTTTAAGTGTGCCTCAGCTTCTCATCCTCATATAGATAGACAAGCCAAATCAATGAACAAAGACATCTTAAAAATTCTAAAGCCTCGTCTAGATGATAAAAAAGTTGGGTGGGTAGGTGAACTCCACGACATTTTGTGAGCGTATTGAACTACACATTCTGCAACACGTAAAGTTTTTCTAAGGATTCAAAGCAATAATCACTATCGAGGTCAATCACTTAACAAGTTCAAAAGCTTGAACATGAAACTAGCACATCAAAAGTTGGACCAGATCAAGGAAAAGTGTCTCAGAGACCATGTAAAGAAACTAAATATAAAGCAAAGTATGAAATAATATTACATATTAAGAATTGTCCTTTCAAGGTCAAAGATTTGGTTCTTAGACAATATAAGAGCTCTCAACTCTAATAAAGCCTCTATAAGCTTGTACTTGATCAAGGATATTCTTGGACCAAATGTCTATCAACTTCATAAAGAGGAAGATGTTGAGCTCCATCAATCAAAGAGTAAGGATCACTAAAAAAGGCTCTATATATGCTAAAAGTTACACACTTTTCTTCTTGTGCTAACATCAAAGACATTATTTGACTTTCACTAAAGTTATCAATAAAATTTCATACTTAGCATCATGATTTTACATTCTAAAGATTTTGTTAACTTAAATAAAGTCAACTTTCTTTGTTTAGTTATAATATTTATATATCTTAAGAACTAATAAAATTGTACTTTAAAAGTACAAACATATTTGAGGGCTAACTAAAAAAATTTTTATCTTAAAAGAAATCATCTCTTGAGGTAATTCAACAATCAAAAGTTATTTGATGTCCTCTATCAAATTGCAAATTACTTGGGTTTTTATTTCTTTCAATAGAAAATCAACATAACTATTCTCACTTGACATTGACAAATCAACTATTTAAGTTAATTACATCTAGTTTGTAGTTGAATATATTTCATCCTTAGAAGTCAATGTTAGTGATGATCATTCAATAATTGATATTCTCTTAAGACATGAAAACCTCATGGCAAATCGATTTATTACTAAGTTTCTTAATCTAACCTTATCAGTACGGATCATCATTCGAGATATGAAATTCTATCAAGAAACTATAAGTCAAATCTATGTGAGTGTACCTAAAACTTAGGCCTTGAACGTTTTTAGTTAGACTATATATCTTCCAAAAGCCTAGTCTTGCAATGATATTAAGCCCAAACCTAGTTCAGTAAATCCTCCAGTTGGTCACAATAGCTCGAAAGATGAGATGTTTAAGGGGAGATCCATATTTAGATATTATAGAGCTAGTTGACAAGTTCTTTTGATGTTTATTTAGATAGTTATATTTCATATGTTAATAACCCATGAGAATAGGCCCATTAAAAGTTATTAGCACAATCAAACCTAATATTTTCTTTATATTTAATGGTTTTTGAGTAATGCTCAAGTAATAAAAATGCAAGTGCCTTTTCATTACTTGAAATAACCATTTCAACTTGCTTTGGTTCACATCATTTGAATAAAATTTTGATTGAGTTACACATCTATGTGAACTTTTTATTACATCGATCTTCATCACCATTCCATAGTAAGCATGGTTTGAGAAGCATAAATCTTACTTTCTCTTTTTATTTCCTTCATTATTGATCCATTATGTGAAGGCTACAAATGCCAAAAACAATTCTTCCTTTCATTCAAAATTTCATCACTAACCCATGGTATGGAGGTTGAGCATTATTTCCTTTTCATCTTATCTTGTTGCAAAGTGAAAATCTTATTTATAACTTCTAAGTACCTAAGTATTTCCCCTTTGATCATACCATTTACTTGGGAAAAAAAGTTTGTTTCATCTTGTTAAGTTTTGACTTGTCATTTACACTCTCTCCTTTAAACTTGAAACTCATTCTTGGAGATTGGATTCTTCTATTTAATTCTTTTACCATATGCTTAAGCTTATAACGAAAACACCAAAACTTAGAATCTTTTCAAGTAAGATAGCTCATTACCATGACCCTTTGTTCAGTAAAAAGAAGCAATAAAAAGGTATAAAAAGCTAACTAATGGGACTTAACCAATTGCAGAGATAAGGAAAATATCAACCTTCAAGAACTGTGAAAGCATGCATTGTAAATATCATTAGCAGTTCGATCATGAAACCATACTTTTCGTCAATGAAGATCATACAGTACAACAAGTGACCTCCTCGCCCATAGTTCTTCCTCTCCCATCAAACAAGAAATCATAAAACAATTATTATAATAACAGAAGTAAGAAAAAAAAGCAAAAATAGAGTATATATGACATCACACACCTATAATAATGAGAAAACGTTTTTTAAGCTTCTTATTTCTTGCTTCATTTCTATATTTTTGTGCATGTGCCGAATACAGTGCACAACATTAAAAAATGCAAATTTTTTGAGGTTTCAATCATGAACAATCTGAAGGTCTATAAATAATTGAAGAGGCACATCCAACTCACCAATATGACTATACAAATAAGCAAAACATAATTAAAAGCATAAACTTTCAAAACAAACAATAAAAATCAATAACATGATAGAGAACTTTAATTTCTATGTAATCATTAGAACAACATAGCTCTTGCAATACTAAATAGTATTATGAAAAAAATTCCATTTTAGTTGTTTTAATATCATTTGGTTTAAGCCCTAAACTTTCATAGCTTTCATCTAGGCATTTGAAGTTGGTAAAATATTTCACATAGGACATTTCTCTTAGCTTATAGTATATACTTAAAAACCTCACTTATCCATCTCTCCTTCCCAATTCTTTCAGTTGACCTCTAGGCAACTCTATGGTGTATCTTTCCATTTATCCCGGACGCCTCCTAACCATCTATTTCTATGACTTGTCCCTCTCCATTGTCCTCAAGGTAGCCAACCCATGGCACTGTATGTCCAAAATTGTGTTAAATCTAATGCTTAGGACTTCTAAAAAGCAATGTGTTTTATGGTCTAAATAGACTAACACATTAACAAAGATGGTTATATCAACAATGAGTTAATTTAAAAAAAGTAAGGATTCCTACAACATCATGAGGCCTTTTCCCAGGTGTTTTGAATCTTGTGGATACATATGAAGAAATAATTTCAAGAAGCTAGAATTAAATCATAAATTTGTCTAAGTTAATTAACATCATGATTCATAAGAAGATAAATGTTACTATTGTTCAACAAACTAGGCACGTTGTTAGAAAACCAAGGTATTACCAATTTTAGGATTCAAACATCAATACTCAAGTAAGAATTGAAAAAGATATGGGTTAGTACAATTTTGGATAAGTCTATGAAAGATAATATAATGAATGTTTATTATGAGATTAATGAGCTTAATGAATGACATCAAATGATTGTAAAAATTTCTTATTATTACTTTCAGGAACAAAAAACATTTTCTTAATTCTACAAGAGAATCATCATGAACTCAAATTAATTATTTATTATAATATTTCCCTCACATGCTTGAAAAGGCATTAGAAAAGGAAAAAAAAAGAAGCTAGCATTGAACATATTGAAATTATGAAAAACATGTATAACAAAACAATAATGAGTGTATAAGAGGCTTTATATTGATAAGGTATTAGAAAAGTATAAAAAGAAATTAAAATTGCGTATATTAAAAATAATTTCGCACGCCTAAGGAGAACATATTAAAGATTTCTTAATTACATCAAATTTCATTATGGCTATTCTTTAAGTCCTTGGATGTGTTCGTAAACTTAATTTCAAAAATATTTTCTACTTGTGCACCAAAAGCATCGAAAAGATTTTGAAATTTTCTCACAACTTCCATTTTTGCAAATAAAAAGATAATGCTTCATAAGTACTTTTATGCTTCTTCTTTCATCAAACTTTCTGACAACATAAGCAATGAAAGACAGCTTCAATTTTACACTAATTATTGATGTAATTATAAAATTCAAGATAAACCATTAATATGCATTTTGCTAATAATTTAATACCAATTGATAAGACTAAGCAAAGAGATAAAGCAAAACTAGTATAAAGCAAATACATAAAACAAAACAGAGTCTATGAACAATGACTCTAAAGTTTAAATGGTATCACATTTTTAGTTCTTATAATAAATATATGGAATTAATATTTAGACAAGTAATTCCAAAAACATTTTGATTGGAATAGTTATCATAAACAAAAGAAACAATACACAATTTACTTATTTTGAACCTATACTTCAAAATGATAGAGAAATTAACAAAAAATGTCACTAATATGATCCAAGCATTGAACAAATAAGATGAAAATAAAACATACTTCTGAGTGTTGTGTGATCAAAATATCACACTCAAGAATAAAGGCAAATTTATAAGATTACATGGTATCAAATGTCAATGTGTGAGTACAAACACACAAATAGAATAATTGCTATAGAGATAAAGCTTTTAAGTTTGAAGAGTAACTTACTATAAAGGAGAAAGTTGGCATTCTACCAATTGAAGATAATTCTAAAGAAAATCAATCTAGATGGTTTGGTTATATTAAGAAGTTCACTTTGTGATTCTATAAGAGAAGTAGATTACTAAAATCTTTCCTATAAAAAAGTAAACAATATAGAACAAAAAAAATGACTATTGACTATTAGAAATGGCTTTAACAACTTTGGATCTAGAGGAAAAGAAATTAATGAATAGAAACAATAGCATCTTAGAATCAATGTGTTTGACCTCACTTGAAGTGTTAAAGGACTATCCTTATAATTATAATAATGGAATATGAATTTAGTGTTGGCAACCTAAACCTTTTTAATATAAGAATCTAGCAAAAGGAATATACAGCCTCACAAGAAATAGTTAAGATTCTACATTTATGAAATCATGGGAATAAAATGCTTGTTTTGTTCTTTACAGAGGGAAATCAAACCTTTACCATTATCAACAATTAGAATGGTCTAACAACTTATCAACAATTATAATCTTCTATTAAAGCTCAATGATGTGGAAGTTTCCCATTTTCTCCAATGCACAGTTCAAAATATAACTTTAACCAATACAAACAAAAGATATTTCCACCAATTAAAATGCTGAATAGAAATATGTTGAATAATAGTGGCCCTCCAAATTGAAGTGTACCGAACACAAAAACAGATTCGTCCAAAAATAAAATAAAATAAAATAACAAACCTTCTTATTCACAAGAAGGATGATGGCTTGTGCTAGATTGGAACGAAGGGAAGCCGGGAGGATCCGAACTTCGGATTGAAAAAGATGAGAGACTAATGAGGAAATTAAGCGAGGTGTCAGGGATGGTATGGGTCATGTGCGCAAGGAACATCGTGAGGTCACCGAGATCCTTTGATACCACTAGGTCTGACGACGAACTGAGCACGGATTGCTGAAGAAAGAGATGTAGGGACGATTCGAAGCGACCGTAGATAAGGAGAAGCTCCACCTTGTATCCTTCTGGGTCAAGCTTCATCCTGCATTGAAGTAAAGGAAGGCTCAGCCTATCAGGTGCCTTTCCAGATGTAGAGAAGGCATCTGATAAGAGGAGGTTCGCTATCGTCGCCTGTTCTACAGATCAATTAACAAAACCCCAGTCGAAGGGAAGCTCAGAAGAACAAAGCTAAGGAGCTTATGCGGTTTCGAGATGGCAAATTTTTTAAAAAAAAAGATAATTACTATATATTAATAATTTATTAAACAAAAGAAGGGAGTATTGTTTTGAATTTGATTAGAGACACTAGGATTACTCTACGCGTTAGTATGGGATTAAAATTTTTAAAATATTTTAAAGAAAAATAAATTTAATAATATATTTAATTAAAAGATTGGGGTACTATTACTAAATTTTGATAACAATAATATTTTTTATTATATTATTATTAAATAATAATCTATCAATAAACACATCTTTATGGATAAAATTTATTAAATTTTAAAAAGCATAAATGTGCATCACAATATTTTGTCATTAGTCTATATAGTTATATGATAAATAATAGAGATGTAAAGTTTGAGAATCTTATGATAAAAGTCAAACTCTAGATATTCTTTTGCTTAATGTTAGACTCTTAAGATCCAACAGCCTAAGGTTCAACAATTAAAAGTTAGTTGTCATCACTGGCAATGCGATTGCCTAAGGAGACAATGCACATAATTCATCCATCTTGTACCCATGTCTTGTGCATTAATCATAAACCACCATTGCCCTTAAGGCAATGCTTCTGGCAATGTTGGCAACTAAGGAGGTAAGTGTAAAGTTTAACAATCCTTTTGACAATGTCTTGTGTCGTCACATGCAACACAACCTCCAACGAAATAAAAGAAGAAAGATAATATTTAGTCATTCTTTATAGATGCACAAACTCAAATAAGAAGAGACACTTAGGGTTTAATTGAAGGCAATAAATTTGCCTACTTGAAGAACAAACGTTTTTCTAAAGAGAAATAGAATTTTAGTTTATTCTCCTAGTTTTTCTTATCCTCCTTTGTGATCCTCGACCTAGGAGACCCCAAGTTATTACTTAATGTTTTTTATAATTGCGCTGAATAAGGATTTTTACAAAGTTTTTGTTGATTCCCTTGTTCTTATCTAACTTATTGATCAAGAATATTAAACCCAATCTCCATTGTATCATGGAATATAACTTTCACATATAGTTTGTATCATTTAATCAAATGTTTCATTTTGATTTTTTATATTATAATGTAACTCTAAATCTGATGTCATATGACATTTATATCACATTGATTTTATTACATTACAATTCTTCAATATATCACATTTCTACTTTAATATATATTTCGTTTACATTAAAATTATAATTTATTATGATTTATCTTTATTTACTTTGGTAATATAAAGTTTTTATAAACTAGGCTTGATCAAGAAACAACACACATCTTTGGATTCGTCTTCATGAGCTCTACCAAGTGAATTATTCATTTTGATATTTTTAAATATTTTTTTAAGAATTTTGGTAAATTTTACCAAATGTTTTGATTCATATATGATTTCACTATTAAGTATGTTACACTAGACATCCTAACTATCTTGGAGACTTTGTCATACAATTTATATCATTGTTTAAAGTTTTCACTTAGATTTTCATGTATTATAACGATACTCTAAATATCCCTCGTAGGGCCTTCACATTGATTTGGTTTTATTATATATATATATATATGTACATGCATATAATATTAAAACAGTTATTTATTTTTTTAATGTAAAAAAGTTTTTACTTGATATTTTGGTATTCCAAAAAAAAATATTATAATTCTTACCTAATTTGATAATCATGAAAGTCACACACATTCTCTTTAGTATATTGGAATGCAACATTTTGGTGAACTTTATCTCTCTTGCTACATTCATATGTTCTTGATTTTCTTATATTATATTGCTTTAATTTGTATCATTATTAGTTTAATAATTGTTTACTTAATAATAAAATAATAGCTTATTATTATTTAGGTTCTTTTATTTTAATATTTCTTAATAATAAAATATGAGGTCTGATTAAGATGAACCAAAAGTCATTAAACTCAACTTCATGGGCACCACCTAATTAAAAATTCTTTTTAATTATTTTTAAATATTTTATTTTCAATCATTTTGGCGCTCTTTACTAGGTATTTTATTTTATACCTAATTTGACGATTGACAATGTTACACCAACCACCAAGTCAACTTGAAATTAAATGTTTCTATACAATTTATTTCAATTCTTTAAATTGTTTGCTTTAATTTTCTTATATTTCTATGAAGCTCTAAATCTTCTCTCATGTAACCTTACAACTCTATAGTCTTATTGTATTACATTATTTTAATTTATCTAACTTTAGCTTCAGCATATATTTACATAATATTAAAATAATAATTAATTATTACTTTTATTTATTTACTTTGGTAATTTCAAAAAATTATAAACAACTTTCAATGGAGATGAAACAAATACCATTATTGTCATCTTATAGAGTTCCACTCAATTAAAATTTCATTTCTTAAAATTTAAAAAAAGTATTTTCAAAAGTGTTTATATGCTTTGCAAGTCATTTCAATCCAAACCTCATGTGATAGTCAATGATATAACATTAGATCTTCTTAGAATCTTGGATCACAATTTTTCTATAATATTTATCACTTTTTAAACCCCAGGCTTTTGCACAATTACGGGATGCCCTTACCCCAAAGAAAGAAATACAAAAAAATTGGCAAAACTTAAGACAATTTTTTAGAGAAATTTCAGGTACACACAATATCGAAAAGAGGGAGGAATAAAGATTGAAAAATAGTTGAAGGAAGAACCTCCAATTTTGGGTTCCTTCTTGTAGCTTTCACTTTGTGACTTTGGAAGCACTGCATGCACATAGAATTGCTCGATATTGCAATTCATAAGCTTTGAAATCTTAGCAATGGTAACCTTTAGGAGTTCTTTGGCATTCCCTATTTATAGAGCTTAATTTGAGCTCTAAATCCACTCCCAATGGTTCTAAAATGAACTAGCCATTTGGGTAATGGACACAAAGCAGTCACCGTTCGACTTGGAGCTTGAAATGGATGTTTCTGATTGAATCTCGAATTTACCATTTGAAATGAATCCTGGCCATTCAATCTAGGCGGCCTTGATCTGGGTCGTTGGATGGCGTGTTGGTTGTTTTGCAATTATTAAAATATTTTTTCTAGAAATCAACTAAAGTAGAAACTTACTGTAGTTGTTCTATATCCTCTTGTAGATCTGGCTCGATTTTGAATCTCCTGCTTTGCATTTACTTTGTTATCATGCAGTAATTTACCTTGATTAATCTAAGCCGTCTAATCGCTCCTACCCTTCTACCTTCTTTGATAATCGAATTGAAGTTTAGTCTTAGATAGTCCAAATGTCTTTGCCATGGCTCTCTATAACACTTTTGGTTCATTTGTCTCTTGAGCAATTTGGGGTTGGCTCCCCCTTCCTAGACCAAGATTTCATCACTTGGTCCTGGTTGGCTTGATTTTGCATTTGCTCTGGTCAGTTTTCTCTATAGGCTAAGTTTGCACTTGTTCGGTTCAGTAGTTGTAGGCTAATTTCTCACTTGTTCCATTCAACAGCTCTTCCTATGGCCTTTAGGCTTCGCTCGCCCTTCCAGGTCTACAAAATAATTTTTAGTTTATTTTATTTTTAAAATACTTAAAGCATGGACGGACCAGCCGTCGGGTCGGGTCAACTCGCCCAATGCTACAATGAAAACTCCCGAGACTAAAGTGGTTTTATAGTGTCTTGTGAGAATTTTTGTGCCAAAATTTTGAGTATAAGTATACCAAAATAACTTTATATTATGATACTATTACAAGTGTCCTAAATGACGATGAAAAGAAATTCATGAAAAAGTATTCCTAAGTAATTTTAAAAAATCAAATAAAGATGTCTATACTTTTCATCAATAATGCTTGGCCCAAAAATAAAAATTCAAAAATTATTAAACTTATTAAATTTTAAAATATTAGTACTACTAGTGTGTCACATCATCTCAAAATTTGAACAAATCAAATTCAAGAAAAATAAAGACATATTCAAGTATAAAGATTTTTGTGCATGCCTTTAATTTTCTTGAAGCTTGCCATCACTCCAAGAGTCTTGAAGACCATTATTTTAGACTTTTAAATGGCTTTACTTAATTGAATATTAAGAATTTCACTTAATGCAAGCCCATATGAGATATAAACATTTATGCTTGACTCATCAAACACAAGGGTGTTACAATCTCCCCCTTTTGATGATGACAAGACACAAATTTTTTAAATACAAAAATTTGACAAATAAAATAGAAATAAATTTTTGAGGAGGAAATTAAGAATTAACTTGCTCCTCCTATCTTGAAGCTCCCCCTAACTCCTAACAATTCTCCCCCTTTGACACCATCAAAAGGGAGTAAACCCTAAGCAATATCTAAAATTCCTAATTATTCCATCAATGTTTGAAATTGCTCCAATGGTAAGGGTTCGGTAAAATGTTAGCCAATTCAAGCTTAGTAGGAACATACTCTAATTCTACTAATCTTTTGGCCACTTGGTCTCTAATAAAGTGATGCCTAACATCTATGTACTTAGTCCTAGAATGATGAACTTGATTCTTGGCTAATGCTAACGTACTAGTGTTATCAATTCTAATAGGTATATGTGTGAATTCTAAACAATAGTCTTGAAGTTGTTGTCTTATTTGAAATCCTAAAAAAATTAAATTTAGCTTACCAATCATGCTCATTTCAAATTATTTAGTCATATGATTTCCAAATGCTCTACATTTCTTTTTTTTACTACCAAAAATAATATGATCAACATAAATCTAAACAATAAGTAAATCATTTTCTAATGGTCAAATCCTTTGGATGTGAGGTTGCAAATTTCCATCATCTATGTAACTTGTTTTTTTTTCTTTTTTCTACTTCATGATTTTCTAATTTTTCTTCATTCTTATTCAAATCTAAGTTCTTTACTAATTTTATTTCATCTTTTAAAAACTTCTCACTAACTATAGTTGGATAGACTCATCAAACACAACATATACTGTTTCCTCTACCTTATGGGATTCTAGATTAAAGATTCTATATACTTTTCTAATAGATGAATGCCCAAGATGTGGATTTTTATTTTCTTCTTGGTTTTAATTGTATAAGATGTAAAATCTCAATTAGAAACATACCACTAAATTAAATCATCAATTTAAGTTTTATAAAATATTCTAGACTTATCCTAGAATGTCTCTAAATATTTTTGAGACATTTCATCTAGTCTTATATGTTCTACTCTTAGGAACCCAAGAAAGCTTGGGTTGAGCACTAAATGGAGCTTGCATGTTCTCATTCTTAATAATCCATTTAAAATTTTTTTTGTGAATATATATTACTTCTAAAAAAGAAATCTTTCATAGTATGTTCAGGTTTATAACAATAAAAACAAACAATATTTGATTGCCTAGGCATGCCTATGTATTTAGGTTTTTCAAAATTGAATATATGTGAAGAACAATAAGCATATGAAGCATAAGAAGTATATGAAGCTTTTCTTACTCTGGCATGCTAAAAAAATCGTATTTTTCTTTCAAAAGTAAAATATCATGCTTTAAAGAAGTATTCTCAATGATAAGGGAAGCCTTTTCGTCACATATATGCTGATTTTCTATTCTTTTATTTTCATCTTCTTTTATAAAAAAATCAAGTAATTCAACATTTTCTTTGTAAGTCTTTTTCAATTTTTTATGAGCACTCACTAAAGAAATCAATGCATTCATAATTTCAATATAATTACATTCTAAAATATCTCTTGTCGAAGTGCTTACCTCATTTTCTTCTTCTACTTCATTTGAAGATATTAAAGATGCCTCATTTGCCAGAAAGCAAATCATCCCTTCTTCTCCTCTACTTATGCTTGAAACATCTAAATCTTCGAAAGCACTCCTTGTAGCTTGGAAAGCTTTCTTTTCTTCAAGTTCTTCTTCCTCTTCTTCTTTTCCACTTTCATATGCTTGTCCTTGAGCTTTGGATATTCTGATTTAATATGACTGGTTTGACCACACTCAAAACAAGTTGGTGGCCTCTTCCTCTCCTTGTTGCTCATCTTCTTCCATTTCTTATTAAGAAAACTTTTTGCCAAATTTTTTGTTAAACCATAAACATGAAAACTTACCTCATCCTCCAAATCCATTGAAGAGGTAGAAGTGAAATTCAAATCTCATTTGGTGGCTTTGAAGGCCATGGGTTCTTCCTTCTTCCTTTCATGCTTTAACTTGCTTGTAGAAGCCTCTTCCATTAGTCTCCTAGTCATCTCTATTTTGCCAGTGAGAAGTTCCCTAAGGAGTTCATCAAATGAAAGTTTGTTGACAACTTTAGCCGCTTTAATAGCCGCTGCAAGGGGATCATATTCCTTTGGAAGGATTCTCAAAATTTTCCTTACTAAGCCACCATAGGAGAATACCCTTCCAAGATTTATCAAGCCATTTGTTACGTCATTAAATCTTAAAAACATACTTTTAATACACTCGTCAGGATTCATTCTAAAATGCTCATAATCATGACTAAGGATGTTGATATTCGTCTCTTTCACTTGTGAGGTGCCCTCATAAGTTACTTTGAGTTTTTTCCACTCCTCAAATCTCATATGCAAATTTATAATTTCTATAAATTCACTAGGAAGAATTCCATAATGAATATAGTTCAAGGCCTTAGCATTCAATTGAGCCAATGTTTTATGCTTAACATTGAGCTCACTAAAGGGCTTGACTTCATCAGTAAAAGAATTTCTAGTAAGTTCACAAGGCTTAGTCATAACTTCCCATAATTCTAAATCGATAGATTGAATAAAAATCCTAAAACGATTTGTCTAATATATGTAAAATTCTCCTTTAAACAAGGAAGGTTGAATTGAAGAAAAACCTTCGCACAAGGTTGCACCCATATCAACCAAAGAGGAAGCCATAAAACCAAAAATCACAAAACCACAAAGAGTGTGAGAAAGCCTTCACTTAGCACAAGTGAATCTCTCACATGATGTTACTGACGTAATTTGTGATTCCCTTCTCTTATACCAATTGAAGTTTTAGTGCTTCAAATAGTCCCACAAGAGGGGGGTGAATTGTGGTAAATAAAATTTTCATTTCATTTTCGATTTCAATTAAACTTAAATCATTTAAGCAAGAATAAGAAAGAATAGTACACAAAAGATTTTTAAGGTGGTTCGACTAAAACTCGAGCCTACATCTTCCCCCAATCGGTGTTGAGAAACGAACACTAAAATCAAAAAATTATAAGGGAGTTTTTTCGTACGGTTCTCTTCAAACCTAGATGGAATTTTACCTATGGCTAATCCCAAACCTACTTGAGTTTCTTCGGGCACAAATCAAACCCTAGGCTTTTGCACAATTGTCGGGATGCCCTTATCCCAAAGAAATAAATACAAAAAATGGGCAAAACTTAAGACAATTTTAACAAAAATATAAGGAACACACAATATCAAAAAGAGGGAGGAATAGAGATTAAAAAATAGTAGAAGCAAAAACCTCCAATTTCAGGTTCCTTCTGCGACTTTCACTTTGTGACTTTGGAAGCACCGTATGCACTTAGAATTCCTCGATATTGTGATTTGAAAGCTTTGAATTATTAGCATTGGTAACCTCTAGGAATTCTTCATCATTCCCTATTTATAGTGCTTAAAGTGAGCTCTAAGTCCACTCCTAACTGTTCTAAAATAAACTACCCATTTGTGTAATGTACAAAAAGCAGTCACTTTTCGATTTGGAGCCTGAAATGGACATTTCCGATTGAATCTCGAATTTACTGTTTGAGATCAATCCTGGCCATTGGAACTAGGCGGCACTGATCTGGGCCATTGGATGGTGCGGTTGTTGTCCTGCATGTATAAAAATAATTTGTCCAGAAATCAACTAAAGTGGAAACTTACTGCAAAGGTTCCGTATCCTTTTGTTGATCTAGCTCGATTTCGAATCTCCTGTTTGGTGTTTTACTCTGTTATCATGCAGTAATTTACCTTGTTTAATCTAAGCTGTCCGAAGGCACCTACCCTTCTGCCTTCTTTGATAATGGAATGAAAGTTTAGTCCCACATTGTCCAAATATCTTTGCCATTGCTCTCTATAATACTTTTGGTTCGTTAGTCACTCGAGCCATTTGGGGTTGGCTCCCCCCTCTCTAAACCAAGATTTCATCATTTGGTCCTGGTTAACTTGATTTCGCACTTGCTCTAGTCAACTTTCTCAGCGGGCTGAGTTCGCACTTGTTTAGTTTAGGAGCTATGGGCTGATTTCTCACTTGTTCCATTCAACTGCTCTTCCTACGGCCTTTGGGCTTCGCTCGCCCTTTTAGGGTCTATCAAACAATATTTACTTTATTTTATTTTTTAAATCCTTAAAGCTTGGACGGATCGATCATCGGGTCGGGTCGACCCGCCACATGCTACAGTGAAAATTCTCGAGACTAGTTTTTTAGTGTTTTGTGAGAATTTTTCTGTTAAAATTTTGAATATAAGTATAACAAAGTAATTTTATATTATGATAGTATTACAAGTGTCCTAAATGAATATGAAGAGAAATTCATTAAAAAGGTATTCCTAAATAATTTTAAAAAATTAAATACCGATGTCTATGCTTTTCATCAATAATGCTTGGCCTAAAAATAACAATTTAGAAATTATTAAACTTATAACGTTTTCAAATATTAATAGTAATGATGTGCCACGTCATTTGAAAATTTGGACATATCAAATTAAAGACAAAAAAAGAGATATTCAAGTATAAAAATTTTGGTGCATGCCTTCAATTTCCATGAAGCTTCGCATCACTCGAAGAGTCTTGAAGTCCACTATTTTAGACATTTAAAGTTCATTGCTTGACTTAATTGAATATTAATAATTTCACTTAAAACAAGCCCATATGAGATATAAACATCTATGCTTGACTCATCAAATACAATGGTGTAACAGAAAACTCAATATTTTTTATTTAATTTTTGTTAATCTAAACTTATTTTAATATCATACCATAACTTAAAATAAAAAATATATATTATATTTCTTATATAAACCAATTCTCATGCTTTCTATATGATTTAATATTTCTACCTTAAGATCTACAAAAATTTAAAAAACTATGAGCCAATGTAATACAAATACTTCTTATCATGATAACTATGCCATATATCAAAATACACAATATAAAATGGCATATAAGATATCTTAATTTAAGAATAAATTATCTATTAAATTAATATTATGTTTATATTACCATTATCAAACTTTTCTACCTAAATTCAAGGTGAAGATTCTTAATCCACTTTTCTTTTCTTTTAGTTTTTCTATAAACTCATAGATGCATGCACATGAGTTACTATATAATCTTTAATAATGAAAATATCTAAAATTCTTTAAGATTATATAACACAAAGAATTCTCTCTACTTTCTCTACTACAAAAACATCAACTATATGATTCCTTCATCGTGTTGTATAATTGGCATCTCACTAAATCATTGTTATTAATTCTTCACTTATTGTATTATATGGCCTCTCCATCAAACAGTAAGATTCCTTCAACTCTCTATATATGGTTATCAGAATCCCATGTTACTCTTTGACCCTTATCTAATCATATTGTATGAGAAGCTCATGGTACAACATGATCGCTCCAACTATGATATGATGAGAATGTTGGACCACAAAATAACCTTTCTTCTTGAAACAACTTAACTCTAATTGTATTATATATTCTATTAATTATATGATATGCTTTTTAACTCCTTAAACAAATTATTGATAATCATATTGTATATTTAGTCTAATCATGTAGTAGACTCACCTCCAAACAAAATCATAAGGCCTAAATTCAATTATATTTTTTTATAAGACAACTCTAAAACCCAATAATTAATTATCATAGCATTCTTGCACAAAAAAATGAGACTCTAATTTCTTTATAAAAATGAATAAATTCAATAAAATATATAATTTAAACTTTTTTGCATTATTTTCACTCATTATAGTAGCTTTCTAGTACGTTCTTTCCCTTCTTTATTCTTTAGTAATAGTAAGTCTCCTTTCTGTCTTCCTTGCTGCTCTCCTTATAACCAACACAATTCTTTTCTTCTCTTTCATGTTGTCCTCTTGAATTGAAACTTTCTTCTTCCCTCTTCTCTTTATTTTCTCTTTTTCTCCTTGTCTCCCTCCATTTTTCTTTCATTAGCTACATCTCTAAACTACCTCAACTTTTAGTAATAACTTATTTAACACTAATCTTGTTAAAGATAATTGGCTTAAATTAAAAAGTATTATTTGCCATTTAAATGTTCATAATATATATATATATATATATATATATATGTATTATTCAAAAAATTGTAATTAATTATGAAAGTCATAAAACATTATTAGCACACTACAATTATATTCTTCAAAAAGAGTTCTTTTTAATTATATGCTTTAATAAAATTTTATTTTCATTTAAAATAATGACACCTTTCTCAAAATAAAATTATTATTATTTTCATTTAATTAATAAATGTATTATTTAAAAAAATAATGTTATTGTTATTTAAATTTTCATAATTACAATTATATCAATCAAACCTCAAGATTTGTAATATATTATATAGAGCAAAATTTTAAGATATTACAATAACAAAATTCTATTTCTATATGCATTATTTCATGAAAGCATATATATTATCATGCATATCATGAAATATAAATATTATTAAAATATAAAATGATATACTAATAAAATAGTAATCAACCTCTTAGAAAAATCATATACTATGTAAGAGTAAAAAAATAATAAATAATACGAAAAAAACTTGTAAATTATGAAACATTTTATATATTAATTTTATATTATGCATATATCATAACTACATGTTTTACTTATTGAATTTAGGACGAAAAAATCTTTTTCAAATTATTTTTTTTATTTTTTACAAATATAAAGATGCATATTGATCACCAAATAATTTTTTAAATATATATATATATAGACACACATGCACTATATTTCTTAGGATTATTTCACTCAAATTATCATCTTTATTTTTGCCCTTGTTATAGTATTAGCATGCCATATTTTATACTTAATATATTATATATTTTGTAAAATTTTTTAATATCATACAATACATTAAATTCATTGCATTATATGTGTTATGTAAAACTACTCTATGACTAATCCTATATTATTACTGATTCCTTAACTTTTAGAACCTAACGTACAATATGTTGAGCATTTTGTATGGCATGCACAAATCGCGTATATTGTACTCTAATACAAATGAACAATATTTGCCTCTAAAACCTTAATCGAAATAAGTTATGTAATTTCTAAATATCATTATTGAAGAATATTAAATAAGATCATATATTTCTAAATAATAGAATATTTAGGTATTTTATAAAAATGTCATGTTGAAACTCATGAGGAATAAGATTTTCAAATTCTCAATAGTCATGGTATGGGTAGGAAAAAAATGATTTTAACTGCCCTCACTTCCCATGTTTAACTCAATAGTGAGTTTTGAATAGTATAGGTCATCACGACCTTGTTGTCTCGGCTTATGAATAAGTCTAGTAGGCTCAATCCAATGAGCTTTTTCATATAAGAAAACTAAGAAGCAAAGTTGTGCCATAGAGGAGAGTTGCAAAGGTTTGAGTCATTGATGATGTAAGTTTTTTAGAATGACTATAAGAAAGATTGAAAGGCATCCAGGAAAGGATTTAACTATCTAGCGGTCTCCCACACAAGCAAGGAATTTATTTAACCTTAGTGTGTTAATTATAAATCGGAGGTGTACCCTAAATAAATATATATTTCGTGTTGTTTTGACACTAGAAAGTTGATCATGTTTTCACTATTGCTTCAAACTTGCTTGGGTTCCCCATCAAATATATATTCACACTCACCTACTGGAAAATGGAGCAGGGAGATCAAAATGAATGGAGAAAGTGAAATTATTTTTACTTTTTGCAATCTATTGATCTCATAGAAGACACAAAATTAATGGATATTCTAGGAAAATATAAGAAACTCTAGAGCAAGTGGTATGTACGTATTTTGATAATGGTAAGCCTCGCAATACACATTGTGCTCATCTTCCTTGGACGTTTGACAAACACCTCTGCATCAAGAGCATTGATAAGTATTGTTGTTTGGTGCAACTATTTTTGGCCAACTAGGTTGTCAACTTCATTCTTGGCCAGCTATGCAGCAGAATGGACGACAATAGCAAAAACACAATCCTCGCTTTTTGGCGCCATTCCTTCTACTTCACCTTGGTGGCCCATACACCATCACCACCTATTCCATGGAGGACAATGAGCTGTGGGCTCGACACCTTCTTGCCCTCGCCTATGAGCTCATCATTGCCGTCTACGTTCTTTTCTTGTCTCTTCCAAGTAACCTCCTGCTTGCTCCCACCCTGTTCATATTCTTTGTCTCCATCGTCAAGTACGCAGAGCGGTTTTGCTCGCTCTACGGAGCCAGCATTGATGGTTTCCATAGCCCCGTGGTCATTTCAAGCAAGCAAAGTCAATTAAAACAGATTTCTTCCAACCATACGACAATGGTAGCACGTGTGTAGGACGAAAATGAAAAAGACAAATTGAATGCTTTAAAAAGAGGTTTCGATATGTACTTGGTTTGCAAACCTTTCTTTATGGACGTTATTCCACTTGTGGACGTATACGAGGTAATCGGGGACATGTTGAAGGAGATGACTGTGAAGGAAGTTTTTGGCCTGACAAGCATGGAACTCAGCTATGCCTATGATGAGATGTACACGAAGTCTGTCGTTAATTGCTCACGTGCTGGCAACATCCTCAGGGTGTCGTTATTTAATTTCTCCCCAAAGCAAGGCTTTTACACTAGTGACGTGATCATTTATGCCCTGCTTGGAGCTTCCATATGTCTTGATACCGTGGCTACTCTCATGTACCTGTTTTTCGACTAGCCGGTAATCTTCCTCCTCGAATTTAAGAAACTGGTCAAGTGGGGTTTGCTTCTACAAAAATTAGTCCTCATTGTAATATTGAAGATAATGACACTCCAAAATAAAAAGTCTTTCAAAGCATAGTTTTTGTGCATTTGCTCATTGAGAAAGATGAAAGAAAGAAAATATAATTTATTGAAAAAAAATAATACGTGGATGTTTGTTCATAAAGAATAATATAATCACATAGAAATAATTTAAGATAGTAAATTAATAATTTTAGTGACAAAAAAATCTTATATTTCATGAAAGAACAAAAAATATATTTTTTACTCTTTATATTCAAGTTGTTGTATTCATTTAAAGTTATCAAAGCATAAATATAACAAAAATTGTAATAGTTCTTCAAAATTTATTTTATAACTTTTTTCTCATTCAATATAAGAAATCTTGACAATTGTTCTGTTCTTCTTTTTTTTACAATTTTATTTTATTTTGGTACTTTTCTAATAAACAATTGCTTATGAATTTCATGTTTTTTTGCAAAAAATCAAATTGTTTAGATAAAAGTTTTTCTTCTCTGTTAGTTCAAATAATTTTTATATTAAACCAATTTTTTATTTTTATAAGACCTTCAAATTCCTTATATTTTTAAAATACCTTTAATTTGTGGACTACAAAAGATATCCAACTAATATGAATATGGTCCTAAATGAATAATAAATAATATCTATTTTTATTTTGAAATAAAATATTCATTTTTTACAAATATCAACATTAACTAACTCAAGATACTACATAACTTTCTAAAACTTAAGAATGATGATTAATGGTGCTTATCAAAAATATAACTTTCACAAATATAATCAACATTAAAAATAAAAAAATATCATTCAATATTTTTTATTTTATAACTTAAATCTAAAAAAATACAAATAATCATTCTAATAATATCACAACTAAGATTTATTCTTAACCTTTACTACAAATACATTACTTTTAATATGAAATTTTTTAATTAAAAACACATCATTGACACAATTCAACCTCAAATATACAAAATAATGTTATTATATTACTTATCTAATACTTAATGAACCACAAGCTAAAAACTCAAATACTAAACAAATATCATGAACCAATTTTTTATCATTTATCCTTCGTTATGATTTAAAATAGTGTATTGGCATATATATTCTATTAACTTAAGTCTATATTCATCTTCACATAAAAATTTCTAGACATTGAAACATAAAAAATTTCACATCATTGTAATAGCAGAAGTTGAATATAAAAGTTAAATGAAAAAGTGAAACTGTTTCAAGGCAGTCTTGGTTTACACATCCTTTACACCTCTTTAAAAGGAAAATAGTAATTAACTCAAAATCTTAATCAATAATTATTGGCCTCATACATCGCATATATATCTTTAACGATTTGGAAACTAATTAGAATGATAAAAGGGAAGCTAAGTAAAGATATAGGTCCTACCAAACAATGTGACCCAGATTGCTGAAATCGAACGGAGTTCCCGAGCTTCACTTCCATGCTTTCTTTCCCCTAAAATGCTCACCACCTTGCCTTTGTCGCTTTTTTTTCTCTTAATGAGAATCAGCTGCTCTTGCTCTTTTGCTAGCCAGTGGCATCACCTTCGAGTGCTGCTTTTGCCTGTTGCTTAGACCACCAGTCTGGTTAAACAATAATAGCAACATATCTCAAGCCGACCCAGATAAAAATAAACTTTGAAATAATAAAATCATGTAACAAAACAAAAAAAAACATGATGCTCTTGCAATTAAAAATGGCAAATGTAACTATAAGATATCTTTTTTTGTTTCTCCAATGTTTTAGCCTTGTACTTTCTCCATCCCCTCTGCCTGCTCGAATGACAGCTACTCTCTCCTATTTGCTTAGCTTGCTCTTGATGTGTGCCTAAACATAACACATGATTATCATTTGTTTACCAATGAAGTTTAGTAAATTGCTTTTAAAAATGCCCACCCAACTTGAATGGGTCAAACGTCACTGTATGCACTCAACTCAAAAGTAAAATAAACTTGAATACATCCAAGAGGTTCTGATTTTTCTTATTCCTACCATTTCAATGAGATCACTCCCAAAGAATGGCTGGTGAGAAACATCAAAGTAAGCAAACATGTTATAAGGCATTAAAAGCAGGAACCTATTAACTACATTTGTACAGCATTGAGCATAGATTTCTTCGTGCTTAAGACAATAAAATTGCTAATACAGCTCAACAATAATGCACCCATTAGCTAATTTCAAGATTGATTGTAACTATGATGCTTTTGCTGGATGAAATAAAACTCCATTTGAATCTAGTTACTTGTGCTAGAAATTACTCGCTATTGCCCAATTTTACTTCAAATAATGCATGGTCAAAGTATAAAACATGACTTAATCCGCCTAACAATGAAATTAAGTAATATCATATGGAGAATTATGTGTCCAATAAAACCACATCAGTGGTATTTCATCTTCGAAATACTAAGTCGACTGACTGATACACCTGTAGGACTAACTATCTGTCTTCACTTCTCCAGACAAGATCAACATTAACATCATCAAGCTATTCAAAAGCATAAAATATGCATGAATAATACACGTTGAGAAGTAAAATCAAAAGGGCCATCAAACCAATAGAAAGAAACCATGTTAGAGAATTACCTTAAGTTTAACAGGGTTCAAACGTTTTGCACTTTGCAGCTCAGAAGATGGAATTTCAAAAGTTGCTACTTTATAGCCTTCATCCTTTCTTAACAGACCATGTTGAGACAAGGCCTTCTTTGCCTCTTTATTTGCTTAATAAACATTTGAATATGATATCTTAAGTTAAATTTCTAGTGAAGACATGAAGACCCTGCATATAACTTATGCTCATTAATTTGATAACAATAGAGACTGCCTTCAATTTAAAAGCTTGGTCAAGAACATCTGCATGGACTAGGTAATCTTTGCAGAATCCATACTATCAATAAATAAAAGATAATTGATGAGCTGTTAAGAAAATTGAATATAGAAGATAAAAGATGAAGTCTACCTTTAGTTCTTTGATACGGTTAAAATCTTCATTGGAAACAATACCATCAGCTTCATCAGTTGAAACTTCAGTAGCCTTGATTACTGCAAGTCTTTTAAAAGAATGTGGACTTGCATCAACAGCATTTAGACATTCAACAAAATTGCCAACCCTCCTCTTCTTTCTATTTGACCGATCTTTCCCATCGTCAGCATCTTCATCTTGCTCATCAATACGTATGGCTGTCACTTCTATTTCTTCATTCAATTCTTTAGTGTCACAAACATTAGCCAATTCCTCATCATCTGAACCTTCTTCATCACTATCATTCTTGTAGGCATCATCTTCCAAACCATCCATACCACTAGATAGTCCACTTTCAGGGAAAAATTCATTGTCACACTCTCCATCATTTTCTATAGAATCCTCATCTTCTTCATATGCAACTCTAGCACATATATCATTGTCAACTGGTGAGGAATCATTTTCAGCTTCAAAACCATAAGTAGCCATTTCATACTCAAAACTACTATATAAAGTCTTATCATCGTCTTGTTTAAATAACTCAGCACTAGGCATGTAATTGGCAACATTGACTTCTCCAAATGCTTTTGGTCTTGCTTTTAAATCAATGGGATGACCTCGATCTTTCTTGACAAAAAATGAAGAGCATTTCAATAGAAATGAAAAAAGAAAAAAGAATTTTTTTTTCCAAAATATAACAAATTTGTCATTCTTTTTTCATTGCACCATTAAGGATGCTGTAAAAAAAATAGCAAAGTCAAAAACATACCTCTCTTAATAATGTGATCAAGGAGCATGCAGTAATTGAAACAGCTTTCTCATGTGACTTTTTGTACAAGACCAAGTATTGAAGGAGGTCTTCATTCATAACCTAAATCACAATGAAAAGAAAAACAAAGAATTAAGAAAGATGATGGTAACTCTTCCTTTCATGCTGTAGTAAAAAAAATAAAGGAATCCAAATATTCTTATGTTGCTATGAAGACCAAGAATTAAAGAGCAATAGCTCAATTTAGGATGTCTGTAAATACAAATAAATCTTGCTTTCGAGGTTCTGATCACTTAGAAGCATTTTTTTTTGTGCCTAATAGAAATTCTATACCAGAATTGCAAACTGAAAAATTGTTCATGAATTACTACTGATATGCAAATATGAAGGGAAATCATCATGTAAAGAGACAAGGATTCATGATGTCACGAAAGTGCTTGAGTAAATATATAAGGTGCAAATTCCATAATGCATTAGTTCCAACTATCTATCTATCATGCATCTGAACCATATTACTATTCCTTTCCTTTGAATGCTTGTTTAAGATATGCAGGCACTTAATCACATATATTTCCATCTTTTCAATGGCGTAATTCATGAAAAATTGTAGTATTTATTACTGTATTGTCATGTGCACTAACTAGTCTTTTACATATGCTGCTACTTCTCAAAAAGTGTATTTGGCAGTATCTAAGCCATTTTAATTAAATCTTTTTGCATATTTAGGTATAATTGAAGGCAATTGCATCAAATGCAAGAGCATTAGTACGATAGCCTAAATTATTTAATCATAAAATACATTTGCATTTGTGTATTTAATGTTGAATGTAAACTATACAGATCCAACACTATGAAATCAATATATTTTGATGCATCTCAAAAACAATATCATATGGCTAATAGCTAGATTTGAAACTTGGGCAAACCATTGAGAAAATCTTGAAATGAGATATCTGCCAATACATTATTTGTGATTTTTTGAAGTCTTTTAAATTATTTTACAAATTTTTAAAAAGAAAATTAAAAAAATATTTTATATAATCCTTTTTATTATTATAAAAACAATATGCTTACCCTCCCCAATGCTTTTTAGCTATGTCCTACGCATGTGGAGGTCTAAAAAAAAAAGAAGAGGTTGGGAGAAAAGAAAAAGATAATAGCTTTTGCTTGGTTTGGAGGGCTGCAATAAGCAAAGCTTTACCTAAGAAACTCACAATAGAAACAACTTCAATATGGGAAAAGAGTTTCATAAAAGAGCTCATATCTTGAATTGCATAAAAAGGACATTTAAAAGTACAGTTTTGACTAAGATTTTCCTCCCATGGAATGCTGTTAAATTTTCGATTGAGCTTCTCGAGCGATGGCTTTTAAGTAAGCAAATACTGGGATGAATTTGGTAGTGTTGTGAAGAAAGTCTATGTCACATGCCATATAATAGGCTTAATCGCATAATATGACAAGAAAAAATATACCATACGATATGAGAAAATCACCTTTACAATCGTTTGCACCTTAATTATGGGCAATGTTGTAGTGATATATGATAAGATCAACCCTGTTGTCATTAGTAGCTAAATTATGAGCCACGGTACGACAAGGACACTATCATCATAAGTAGAAGATACTAGGCAAAGTGGGCGATGGTTCTGTAAAGCAAAAGAAGGATTTAAAAACATTTTGTAACAATGTTTGTGAATACTTATTGTATAAAATATATATAGTTCAGAAAAATAATAAAAAAAACTTAAAATAATGTTTAAGAATTTCAAAAATCTTTTGAATAAAATATAAATAACTACTAACAACATGTAATAAAAATTATAAAAAAAAAAAGAAAAGATAAAAAAATGAAAAAGCAATAAAAGTGACATAAAGGAGTCATCATATGAACCAACTAAAACTATAATATGAGTTAGTTAAATTGTTAAATTATTTTAAAATATTATTTTGGATTGTGATGTATTGTGATATGAGCATATTACATAACATATATTTATCTATACTTATGTTTTGATTTATATGACAACATACTATAATTATTTACACACACATATGGCAATTAAAAAATAAAATAAAAAATAGAAATATATGATAGAAAAAGAAATAAATAAAAAAGAGAGAATGATTGACTAAATAAATCTAGAACACAAAAATGATGAAATAAGAATGTGATGATTTCTGTATGACCCCATCTCGCGATTGTTCGATATGAGAGAATGACCTTTTGTATTATTGCTACCAAAATTATGAGATACGAAAAAACAAAAAATCCTCCACCATGAATACAGGATTCTAAACAATGCTTGCAATAGTACAATGGTATATGATACGATCACCCCTATTGTCTGTAGTAGCTAAATTGTGAGTCATAGCACGACAAGTGCAGCACCACGTGACTGCCAAATACTAGACAATGTGAGCGATGGCTCCATGATAAATAATCCGATATGGAATCCTGAGTGAGGATAGTGATCATAAGAAAAAATTAAAATCTTAAAAAAATAGGTAAAAAAAAATTAAAAATAAAATAAAAAGAATACAAATATGAGAACAAGAAAAAATAATATATGATATTAATATTATAGGACAAATTTGTGTATATTGAGCATAAAAACAATGATTCAACATTTGATATCTTTTATTGATAGCATATATTATTCTTATTTATTACTCCATCTTTATTTAACCACACATCCCTATTATTTTATCCTCTTGCAATTAGTAGCTTACAAATTAAGTATATTATGCCTATTTACTTATATTATAAGCGAAGATACATGCATATACAAAGCTGAGTGTTCTTAAAATGTACTTAAGTTTTTGAATTAAGTAGCATATTATTTTTTAAACTTTGTCAAAGACATTAAATCTGAAGACAATTATTATACTTATTTGACAAAAAATACATTTATATACTTTTCAACTTATCTTTCATTTGATAGCTAGAGATCACGTCTGCTGCTTTCTATGCTATTATTTTATCTTAAGACATTATATTAGATATTTGATGCTTTTCATCCCAACTCAATTTTGGAATTGTGTCCTTTAGATTTGTCACATGCTCTCTTTATTATACGATATTCTGATATTGTTGGTATATTTTAATATTAAGCCAAATGGGGAGTGGCAATTAGACCATCAAAAGTGCTAACACAATAAATGTGAACTTAAGGAGTGCATGGACAATGTTGACTTACCAATAGCTCTTTTCCACTTGCTCCAAATTGGATGCTCTTAGAAAGACATACAGTGCTGTTGCTTTCAAGGGGAGCCACTTGCAAGCCAGCACCATCTGTGAAAAAACTAAGTTGGTCACAAAAATTCATCACAAAAGAAACCAAGCAAGGACAAAAGGATCCATTAAGAAAACACAAAAGTACTTGACAATAGTCCAAAACAATTGACAAATAAAATTTCTTCAAAGCATAACAAGTTCAACAAAGACGCAATCAGATGAACAGAACACATGCCAATGGCATCCTCAAGCACATCTCACGTACCACATTTAACCCAATAGCAATTGCCTAATAGAACACAAGCAGCAGATTGAAATCAACACATCACTCAGTAATGACAAAATATTCAATATCTAAATAGAGTATAAAACACCTCAGGACGAGAATGATCATGCACAAATTAATTCACTATTTACCCAAATTGCAAATTGGCAGGAAATTAAATTTAGTCCATCCATAACTAAACAAAGCTCCACCAGCAAATATAGTTAATGGATTCCAAAACCAAACTTATCATTCTTAGTATTATTATCTACTATGAATAACTCGCTGCATTCATATCAAAACAAAAGTCACTTCAGGAAGGGAAATGAACTGTAATAGGCTGCCATGTACTCAAGGAATTAGTTGTGGCAAGAAACTGAGATTAAAAGTTTTCTTCTATCAGAACTCTTAAAAATTTGTGCAGTGGGAAAAATGCAAAACCCAATCAAAAAAATTTGACAACATTCTATACCAGCCCTAAGATGTTATCCACTTTACAATTCAATCTCTGAGCAGCCAAAGGAAGAATCAAAATGAATATGCAAAGAAGTACGTTTTTAATCTTAGAAAGCAATTAATTTGACAATTGCATTTTGTGACCATAGGCTTCAAACAAAATTTCAATAATTTTCAATAAATATTTTAAAAAGTAAAAAGATCATAAAAGGAAGCGCTAGCTACTGCTCAACAGATCATGACCATGAAATTAGAACATTTTGTAAAAAAGAATACGAACTCAACTACAGGAATATTTAACGTTTTTTACATGAAAGGTTGACATATTATTCTTTATGTGGAATTACCTAACTTGACCAAAAAATGGGTCCATTTTAAAGCTTTTCATAGATTCGTTAGCATGTTTACAAATGCCAAAAACTCCAACAATATTTAAAAATACTTGATAATATTGTACAATTACCAATTTTCAAACTAAGTAGCTTTTAAAAATACAGATGAACTATGAATCTAATTCAATGTTCCTCGTTCCACCTTTAGCTATATATATAATAATGACCCCCAACACAACCATGAAAACAATCTGGAGACTCAAAAAGAAGTTTAAAAAAAAGCAAAAAATTTATAAGGCAAGAATGAAAAAGGGAAAATCTAAGAGAACCAAAAAACTACCATGAAACTATAGGTATTACTATTCAACCAAGTAAGGGGAAGTAGACATCATTAATAATAGGGAGAAAACACCATTATAGAAGCAATCACATCCAAGAAGTATAAATCTGATTATCTAATAGGTGCTTGCATACTAAAGACATAAAATAACTACATGGAGAGTGACAAAAAAGCTAACCACCTCAAATTGTTTATTGTATACATGAAGATGAGAGAAGAGCATCTCAGTAAAGCCCTGTGGAGTTAGACAAAGTATGAATTACAGCTTCGAACAAGAATTTTCAAAAAAAAAGCAGGACTTCAATTCAAGGTTTATTTACCAGTGCATCTTTAAGATGAATAAGAGGGTAGGTGGGTGCTACTTCATTTTTTGATGATTGACGTTGCTGCCGTTTCATACCGCGAGCAACACATTGCAATTTTGCCTTTTTCTTTTTCTTGCTTGAAGTAGTGCCCTTGTGTTGTGCCCAAATATGTAAAAAGATATCACTATTAGAAAAATATTTAGGAATTCTAGTTCCTAACCAAATTCTGCAGCAATGATGATATGGAACATGCGTTAATCAATGAAAGTGTTCCATAATTCAAGTTTTTCCTTACAATACATTTACCATCACCAGCATTTTTGTAATCACATAGACTGTAGGTAAAAGAGAACAAAATAGTACAAAAACTTGAGACACTATCAAGACCTTTCAATGGAAATAGCAGCCTTTTTCAATTTAACAGCATAAACTTTAGTTAAAAAAAAATGTAAACTCATGCTCAAAGTTCAGCGAAACAAAGTGAGCAACATGAAAATCTACAGATGGAATTTATGCAAAAGAACTAAAATTGAGAAGATACATATTGAAATTCTGATGACCAATTTCTTTGAAATATTTTTGGTAAGCTTATATCACCCAATCAAATTGTAGAAGCCATATGTCAATATTTTTTTACTTAAGGTATAGCGATGACATTTGAAAATTATCGAATTTATGCATATCAACTTCTCCACCTCCAAGTGACTAGGTTATTCTTTACGATGAATGAGCATTGTCTCAAAAAACTGCTCTTCCGAATACACAAGGGAAAAAATATCAGAATAATATAGCAAATCAGCAAGTAAGAAAACCGTTTGCAATATAGCATTCCATTCAAACATGTGAAAATTTGACTGAAGCACTTATACTAACTCAAGCATGTCTTAACCAAAGCACAAACTTTGAGTCAATGACTAGGCACAAAAAACTGATAGAATGTCCTCAAGTGAAATTGAACAATATTAAAGAAATTTACCCAATTTACCTAACTGCAAAGGCCTGATTAGAATAACACTTTAGTTTTTAATTATTTAGGATTTCTAGAACATTAATAAAGAGCATTTATTAGTCAAAGGAAAGAATAACTTGCTGGAATTACCATCTTTGTAGATGGAAATCGACATAAAACTTAAAAACTAAATACTCGGTTGAAACTTTTGCAACTAGAACAAAAAGGCTTTTACTTTATTGAATCAAGACTTGCACAATAGTTTCAATATAAACTATTCAATCCAAAATCCAAGACCTTATGCAAATATTTTGAATGCCCCATCATCATCTCAAAGTTAAAGTGCAATATATATCTATCATTGTTTGCTGACCATTAACACCACAACATATCATGGACTCTAACGCCACCTAGATTATCATATGGAATAACTATTACATCACATCATGCTTATTGAATCTTCATCACTCCACACAAGAAAGCAAAAAAAAAAAATTGTAAACACCAACTACTTGCCTTATAAATAGCTTCCCTACTAAGAATGATTTGTGGATTTTGGATATATTCATCATCCTCATCACTTGAGGCTTCCCTATCATCATCATCATCATCAACATGCTAATAACCATGAAGCAAACACAGAGCCGATACCATGACCATGTGTTGGAAAAAAAGAAGCAATAAAAAATCCATATTAAGATAAATAATGGGACTTAACCAATTGTAGAGATACGGAAAATATCAACCTTCAAGAACTGTGAAAGCATGCTTTGCAAGTAGCATTAGCTGTTCGATCATCAAACCATAATTTTCAAACAAGAAATCATACATCAATTATTATAATAAATAAAATTAAGAAAAATCAGGAAAAATTGAGTATATATGACATCACACATCTATAGCAATGAGAAAAGAATATTTTGAAGCTTTTTATTTTTTTTCTTCATTTCTATGTTTATTGTTCATGTGCCGAATATTGTGCACAACATAGAAAAATGCAAGTTTTTTGAGGTTTCGATCACCAACGATCTAAAGGTCCATATATAATTCATGAGGCACATCCAACTCAATAATCTGCCTATACAGAAAACCAAAACATAATTAGAAGCATAAACTTTCAAAACAAACAAGAAAAATCAATAACATGCTAGAGAACTCCAATTTCTATAGAATCATTGGAACAACATACCTCTTGCAATACTAAATAATATTATGAAAAAAAATTCCCTTTTGGTTATTTTAAGATCATTTGGTTTAAGCCCATAAACTTTCATAGCTTTCATCTAGGCATTTGAAGTTGGTAAAATATTTCACATAAGCCATTTCTCTTAGCTTTTAATATACATTTAAAAACTCCACTTATCCATCTCTCCTTCCCAATTCTTTCAATTGACCTCTAGGCAACTCTATGATGTATCTTTCCATTTATCTCGGACGCCTCCCAACCATTTACTTCTATGACTTGTACCTCTCCATTGTCCTAAAGGGAGCCAAACCATGGCAATGTATGTCCAAAATTATGTTAAAGCGAATGCTTAGGACTTCCTATAAGCAATGTGATATATTGTCTAAATATACTAAAAGATTAACAAAGATGGTTATATCAAAAATGAGTTAATTAAAAAAAAGTAAGGATTCCTACACCATCATGGATGGATAGGTATAAAGAAATAATTTCAAGAAAAGAGAATTAAATTATAAATTTTACTAAGTTAATTAAACATCATGATTCATAAGAAGATAAATGTTACTGTTGTTCAACAAACTAGGAACATTGTCAGAAAACGAAGGTATTACCAATTTTAGGATTCAAGCTTCAATACTCAAGTAAGAATTGAAATAGAAATTGGTCATTACAATTTTGGATAAGTCTATAAATATTTATATAAGAATGTTTGTTATGGGATTAAAGAGCTTATAGAAGAACATAAAATGATTGTAACATTTTCTTATCATTACTTCCAAAAACAAAAAAAATTTTCTTAATTCTACAAGGGAGTCATCATGAACACAAATTTTTTATTACTATGATATTTCCCTCACATGCTCGAAAAAGCATTAGAAAAGGAAAAAAGGAGCTAATGTTGTACATATTGAAATAATGAAAAACATGTATAACAAAGCAATGATGAGTGTACAAGGAGGCTTTATATTGATAAGGCATTAGAAAAGAATAAAAATAAATAAAAATTGAATATATTAAAATAATTTCGCACGCCTAAGGACAACATATTAAAAATTTCTTAATTGCAATTGAATTTCATTATGGCTATGCTTTAAGTCCTTGTGTGTGTTCGTAAACTTAATTTCAAAAATGTTTTCTACCTATACACAAAAAGCATCAAAAACATTTTGAAAATTTCTCACAACTCCCATTTTTGCACATAAAAAGATAATGCTTCATAAGTACTTTTGCACTCCTCCTTTCATAAAACTTTCTAACAACATAAGCAATAAAAGACAGCTTTAATTTTACACTAATTATTGATACAATTGTAAAATTTAAGATAAACCATTATTATGCATTTTGCTAATAATTTTATACCAATTGATAAGACTAGGTAAAGAGATAAATCAAAACTGAGACTAAGCAAATAGATAAAAAAAACTGAGTTTATGAACAATGACTTTGAAATTTAAATGGTATCACACTTCTAGTTCTTATAATAAATATAAGGAATTTATATTTAGACAAGTAATTCCAAAAACATATTGATTGTAATAGTTATCATAAAAAAGTAACAATACAAAATTTACTTATTTTGAGCCTATACTTCAAAATGATAGAAAAATTAACAAAAAAATGTCACTAATATGATCCAAGCACTGAACAAATAAGACAAAAATGAAACATACATCTGAGTGTTGTGTCATCAAAATATCACACTCAAGAATAAAGGCAATTTTATAAGATTAAATGGTATCAAATGTCAATGTATGAGTTCAAACACACAAACAGAATAATTTCTATAGAGATAAAGCTTTTAAGTTTGAAGAGTAACTATAACGGAGAAAGTTGACATTCGACTAATTGAAGACAAGCCTAAGGAAAATCAATCTAGATGGTCTGGTTATATTAAGAAGTTTACTTTGTGATTCTATAAGAAAAGTAGATTGCTGAATCTTTCCTATAAAAAAGGAAAAAATATAGAACAAAAAAATGGCTATTGACTATTGGAAATGGCTTTAACAACTTTGGATACAGAAGAAAGGCAGTCAATGAAAAGAAACAATAGCACCTTAGAATCAACATATCTGACCTCACCTGATGTGTTAAAGAACTTTTCTTATAATCATAATAACAGAATATGAATTCGATGTTGGCTGCCTAATCCTTTTTATTATAGGAAAGTAGCAAAAGAAATATATAGCCTCACAAGAAATTTTTAAGATTCTATATTTAAGAAATCATAGGAAAAAAGTGCCTATTTTGTCCTTTGCAGAGGGAAATCAAATTTTCACCTTGACCAACAATTAGAAAGGCCTAAGCAAGTCTAACAACTTATCAACAATTATAATCTTCTCTTAAAGCTCAATGAAGTGGAAGTTTCCCATTTTTTCCAATGCCCAGTTCAAAATATAACTTTAATCAGTACAAAAAAAAGATATTTCCACCCATTCAAATGTTGAACAAAAATATGTTGAATAACATGGCCCTCCAAATTGAAGTGTACCGAACACTATAACAGATTCAACCAAAAAATAAAATAAAATAACAAACCTTCTCTTTGACAACGAGGATGATGGCTAGAGCTAGATTGGAACAAATGGAAGACAGGAGGGTCCGAACATCGGATTGAAGGAGATGAGAGACTAATGAGGAAATTCAGTGAGGCGTCGGGGATAGTATGGGGTCATGTTCGCCAGGAACATCGTGAGGTCACCGAGATCCTTGAAGACCAATGGGTCTGATGACGAACTGAGCATGGATTGCTGAAGGAAGAGATGTAGGGACGATTCGAAGTGGCCATAGATAAGGAGAAGCTCTGCCTCGTATCTTTCTGGGTCCAGCTTCATCTTGGATTGAAGTAGAGGAAGGCTCAGCCTATTAGCTGCCTTTCCAGATGCAGAGAAGGAACCCGGTAAGAGGAGTTCGCCACCGTCGCCATTTCTACAGATCAATTAACAAAACACTATTCAAAAGGAATGTTAGAAGAACCAAGCTAAGGAGCTTATGCAGTTTCAGAATGGCAAATGTTTAAATGCAAAAGATAATTACTATATATTAATAATTTATTAAACAAAAGAAGAGAGTATTGTTTAGAATTTCATTGGCGACACTAGGATTGCTCTACGCTTTACTACGGGATTAAAATTTATAAAATATTTAAAAAAAATAAATTTAATAATATATTTAATTAAAATATTTGAATATTATTAATAAATTTCCAAAACAATAATATTTTTTGTTATATTATTATTAAATTATAATCTATCAATAAGCACACCTTTATTGATAATATTTATTACAATTTTATGATGCATAAATGTGCATCACAAATTTTTTTATCAATCTATAACATAATTATATGATAAATAATAGAGATATAAAGTTTGAGAATCTTTATTGATAATACCAACATCTTGAGGTAGGACAATCAAGACTTAATTGCCATCGCTTGCAATGCTATCGTCTAAGGAGATAATGCACATGATTCATCCATCTCGTACCCATTTCCTCTAGTAATGTTGGCACCTAAGGACGTAAATGTAAAGTTTAACTATCCTTTTGACAATGTCTTGTGTTGCCACATGCAACACAACGTCCAAGGAAATAAAAGAAGAAAGATAATATTTGGTCATTCTTTGTTGATGCACAAACTCAAACAGGAAGTGACACTTAGGGTTTAATTGAAGGAAGTAAATTTGCATACTTGAAGAACAAGCATTTTTCTAAAGACAACAAGAATTTTAGTTTATTCCTCTAGTTTTCTCATCCTCCTTTGTGATCCTCGACTTAGGAGACCCCAAGTTATTACTTGATCTTTTTATAATCGCACTCAATAAAAATCTTTACTATGTTTTTGTTGATTCCCTTGAATCTAAATTTGACATTAACATCTTTTAACATCATTTGCAAGAAACTAGATAAGTAAGCTAAAATGGAGACTAAGAATCTATGATATTGTTATTTGAAAGAGAATCTCTCAACACTTTTGGTTAAGAAGCAAGCAAAGTTCGTTACATTTCCACGTCATTAGTTTGTAATCTTTCTCCTTCATCTACCAACAATCATTTCCATTTATTTTAATAACAAATAAAATATTTTACCAAATTTATTTCTTCTTACACTTTAAAGGGGCATATAAGGTAATTTAACAAATCTAGCAAGGGAGACAACACTAAATCCCTCTCTTCTAATCAAGAGCCCCTTGAGGCTCTTACTATCACTCTTTGCCATAATCACTTTGCTTCCAATTTTAGAAATCTTATACCTTATAATCCTTCACAACATCATCTTATTGACACCACAACAATGATTTATGAATCAAAGCCTACCACCTCTCCTCTAGTTAAATTTTTTATTGCCCTTAACTTAATCTTAAATGTAACAACCCTTAAATCTCAAACTATGTCAAATAGAAAAATTTTATATTTAAGTCAAAAAGATTATGATAAAGTATTATTAAACTTATTCAGATTAATTTCTTTAAATATATTATTTTTATATAAAAATATTAAAATATATATTTTTAATATAAAATAATTAAAATAGCAATTATTTTTATGTAATAAGTTCAAACTTAGTAAAAAATATATTATTTGAGTATATCAATAAATATAACTCTTGGGAGATGAACTCAACGACATTGAGTTTGTAATTTCTAAAGATCTAAAAATTTCTTATAAATTATTAAAGATACCTGTATAAAAGTAATTATCAAATGGACATGTAAAATAGTTTTGAAATTTTAAAAATTATGATTATGTCAAATCTAATCAGTAGTTGATAAATTTATAAATATTAAACTATAAAATGCATCACGTTAAATTTATAATTTTAGAATTTTTGGGTTAAATTAAAAAAAAATTAGTCAATAATATATTTATAAATATATAAATATTAGATTTTTGATGGGGTATATATGTAATTTCTAGATATCATTATAGAAAAATATTAAATAAGATGATATATTTGTAAATAATATAATATTTAGGTGTTTTATAAATATGTCATATTGAAACCCATGGGAATAAGATTTTCAAATTCTCAATAGTCATGTTATGTGCAAGATAAAAAATGATTTTAAGCGCCCTCACTTCCCAAGCTTAATTCGATAGTGAGCTTTGAGGGCTTCAGGTAATCACGACCTTGTTATCTCGGCTTATAAATAGGTGTAGTAGGCCCAAAAGAAGCTAAGTTCAAGTGAACTTATGTGCTCCAATGAGCTTTTTCATATAAGAAAACTGAGATGCAGAGTTGTGCCATTAGAGGAGAGTTGCAAAGGTCGAATCGTCGATGATGTAAGTTCTATATTTTTCTATTATGTTACTATATTGAATTCGTTGAAAAAAGAGTTGTGGTATCACAATATACGATAAGCTTGTGATAGAGCTATGAGAAGGCTGTCAAAAATAATTGTATTTACCATTTTGCTAAGTCACACTAATACTAAGAGCATAATTATTGCTGCATAGATGAATCTATTAAACAAAATAATATAAACATCATATTCTATGATCTATTTCAATTGAAAGAGAATTGATAAGTCTAAATAGGTAGATTAGTACAATATTGGTGATCGTAAGGTGCAATTTCAAGTTATGTAATTTTAATAGAGTTGAATCATAATGCATTTATCAAATTAGTATGAAAAGCAGATGATGTTAGCAGTGAGAAATAAAACCATTTAGTAAAATAGGATTAATCATATGATACAATCATTAATGAAATCTCCATATCATATAGTGTGATTATATGGATCATATATAACATAAAAAATATATTAAAATATAAGGAGTCGAATTAGAACATATAATTCAATATTATTATCGTAGAGTATGATACTTTTATTAGATTTGTAGATTCGAATAAACTAATATATTAGGTAATGAGGAATAAAGTGGATCGTGTAATACAACAATGATATCATATATGTAGTACGATATAATATAGATTACTTAATTCTAGATAATTCTAGATAATTTTAACTATTTATAATTAGGATGAATGTTGACCCTTACATAAATATAATATTTTAAAAAATTAAAATAAATTAAAATTCAAAAGGGAAGATAACTATGATATTTATGTAGAAAAATTGGATAACTTGTTATGTAACATGATAGTATTATTTTAGTAATATTTTTTTAATATATTTCATTATAGATTTTTTTAATAAATACAATTTTAAAATATAAATAAATTTATAATTTGTGACCTAACATAATATTAATTTTTTTTGCTTCTTTAAAATTATATTTATTATGACGAAAAATGCTTATATATTATAGTTTAGTATGATATTAATGATTTTTTATATTACTTGGTACTTGACTTTATTAATTGATCTACATTATTTCGTTCATGTATTTGTTACATTGCATCATAAAAAAAGTAAATAAAAGCAATATAAAATAAAAACACTTAAAATATAAATAATGTATATTAGTTTTGATAATAATAAACTGGCTGACATATATATATATATATATATATATATATATATATATATATATATATATTTCAATAGTTTCGATTAACATATCATATGATATTATATAGCTGAAAAAAAAAATAGCTTTTTAAAGATATTGTCCTCAATATTATGCCTAAGAGATGTTATGGTATCGATCTACAAATCAGACATTTTTAGTGTGTGATATGAGATTGATGACACTAAACCCAATAGATGTTTTTATGATGTATTTATCTTCAGATTAAATATATGCCTTATGTATGTGTTATGACATCATTATTTATAATAGATGTTACTATGTCAACCAAATTTTATCATAAGATATAGCTAACATTCTTACCATAGGGCACTAAACCTAAGGATTTATCATAGATTATCAATATTTTGATTAGACATCAACCTAATATTATTTAGATAGATTAAATAGATGATGATTAAAGGCTATATATTGATATAATTTTTTGATCTAATGAGAATAATGACTTAAAGAACTCTAAACTTGATGATTACATAAAATATTAAAAATTAGAAAGAATAGAAAATTTGAACTATATTTTGTTATACAAGTTATATCTATATTATATTATGATGATAATTTATTTGTATGATTTTATTTTAGTTAGTACTAAGGATTTTGTGATATCATCATGTCTCTAAATAGAATTTACCTTCCTCAATATTTTATATGCATAAAACACTTTATTTTTTTACTTAATTAAGTGATTAGGTTGGTACATGACATTAAGACAATACCAACTTTATTTTATTGAGGATTCCTCTATCACTTTGATGAGAAATCCGACCAATTGTAGGAATACGAGTATAATCTACACATTTTTTTTATGAGACTTCTCCTAATAACAAGTACATCTTATCAACTCTAATTTCCTAACTTTTATTTTTATTTTCTTAACTCAAAACCTTGTATTTTTTCAAAAAAGTTCAAGATTATTAATTCTTTACAAGTCATTTCAAGACATATAAATGCAAGTTTTTCACTTTTTTAAAAGATGTAACTTCCAAATGATTATAGAAGTAGCCTCCAATATCAAATTTCTCTCTTAAGTAATACAAGAGCATATTTCTATCTTCTTTGCTAGTTGCATTAAACCTAAGTAGTTCTTTGAATCACTCATTAATCTAAGATAACATTAATCTGAGCCCTTTCAAGCCTTTCTCTAATTCTTCAAAGAAGCTTGTAAGGAAGTGAATCAAGAAAATTCTTGTATTACATGAGTGAGAAATCTTTAACATGGATTCTCCATTGTCCTCATAAGAAATCTTTAGAAGATTTTATTGGCTCATTAATGAGAAAGAATTCTCCTTCACACTAATTAGGAAGCCAAAACGCAAAGTGTTAATGCACAATAAAGAGAAAGGGCAAATGCCTAAAGTTGAGTTAAGTCTTAATACAGAACCAAGGAAAAATAAAGTTATGTAAATTAAGTGATGAAAAGGAAATTGTTGGTAATTTGCTATCATTTGCTTTATTATATATTTACTTAATATTAGAAGAATACTTCATTATTATTTGTGATTATTTTATGTTGATAATTTGCTATAATTTGTAACAAAGGGATCAGGATGAAACAAATGTGGTTGTACTCATCTCCATGAGCTTTATCTATTTAAATATTATTTTTTATAATTTTAAATATCATTTTCTAGGGTTTGGCATGCTCTTAGAGACATTTTGATTCATACCTAATTTGATGATTTAGGATGTTACACTCATTTCTCTTAGTGCCTTGGAATGCAACTTTCATATGTAACTTATCTTATTTCTTTTAATTTTTTAATTGGTTTGGACATATTACTATGTAAATCTTTATTGCTTTCCATGTGATTTTCGAATCGCTTTAATTAGTTATATTACATAAACTGAATTTATCTCACTTTTGCTTCAATAAAAATTTACTTAACTTTTAAATAATAATATTTTTGCATACATTTATATATTAATAATAGTAAAAGGCTATTTCAATATTAAAACATATGCAAATGATATCATGCTATGCTAATGCTCATATCATCATGTCATTGCGTAATGTTAGATTAGAGTTTAGTAAAGCAACTCTCTTATATTAACGTATCTAATGGTTTTGAGATATTGCTTTCTTGGACACACGTTTTCCTTTATCTTCTTCTCTCATTTTTTATACAATTCATATTATAGTTTGTCATCATTGCCACTTTTTATGAAAAGGCACTTACAAAATCTATTTCAAATAATCTTTAAATAAGACTATATACTTTAACATTTTTAGCTTCATATTATATGGTATGATCTCTATATCAAAACATATGATCCAAGGCATATATAAGCCAAATTATCGATTATATGGGAAATCTCTTCTAGGCCTTCTTCTAAACCCATCATATTCATCTGGTCAGCTCATCATACTTGTATGATGTTAACAATCACTTGTCAAAGAAAGGATTAAATAAGGAAATTGTTATTGTATCTTTCCTAAATCAATTGTATTTGTTTAGTTAATTTAGCATACTAGAACAATGATCAACTAACTGAGCCATTTACACCAAGCCAAAGCCCCATCACTGGTTATGTTTTATAGATTGTATCAAATGATTTGGTTGATTGCTTGGTTGAATCATAACAACAAAAAGCTTACAAAATCAACCATAAATCCACCAAAATTACACAAGATCCACATCCAAAACACCCCAAATAGTTTATGTATGATGTATGAAGATGAACTCAATTATGAAGTTACCTTAAGATGTGATTCTAGTAAAGTGAGGTCAAAACTTTTTTTCTTCATTTTGCTTTTCTTCCATTTTCTCTATGTTTTCTTTGTATTCCTACAAGATCTCAAGCCAAATCTCCTTTAACACTCTCCCTAAGCTCTTTCTCTTCGTGCTTCCTTTATCCCATACTGAACATTGCCAAAATGCTCGAGACAATAGAGAGCATTATGTTATTTAATAAGAGTATTATTTTATTTCTTAATCTAAATTTCTTATCTTTTTATATTTTTTAATTTTAAATATTTATATAAATTTTAAATAGTTTTTGAAAAATATAAACCTCATACATAAAGATTTCTCAAATTGAAACCTTCATGATAATATACTTAGATTTTGTATTCTATCAATACTATCTTGGCATGATTTTTAAAAAGCTTATTCATCAATAAATTCTGAAGTTTCAAATATGACATACAAAAATTAAATAATTTAAACATATTTCGAAGGAATTTTTAAGTTAATAAAAAAGGCTATTACATATGCACTTTGTTATCAAAAAGAGAGATTGTATAAGCTTTGGCGATAACTCCTAATTAGTTGTAGAGAAGAAGAGAAGATGGGCACTTCGTGAAAATTCTTGAAGATGGGCACTTTAGAAGATTTTATTGGCTCATTAATGAGAAAGAATTCTCCTTCACACTAATTAGGAAGCCAAAATGCAAAGTGTTAATGCACAATAAAGAGAAAGGGCAAATGCCTAAAGTTGAGTTAAGTCTTAATGCACAACCAAGGCAAAATAAAGTAATGTAATTTAAGTGATGAAAAGGAAATTGTTGGTAATTTGCTATCATTTGCTTTATTATATATTTACTTAATATTAGAAGAATACTTCATTATTATTTGTGATTATTTTATGTTGATAATTTGCTATAATTTGTAACAAAGGGATCAGGATGAAACAAATGTGGTTGTACTCATCTCCATGAGCTTTATCTATTTAAATATTATTTTTTATAATTTTAAATATGATTTTCTAAGGGTTTGGCATGCTCTTAGAGATATTTTGATTCATACCTAATTTGATGATTTAGGATGTTACACTCATTTCTCTTAGTGCCTTGGAATGCAACTTTCATATGTAACTTATCTTATTTCTTTTAATTTTTTAATTGGCTTGGACTTATTACTATGTAAATCTTTATTGCTTTCCATGTGATTTTCGAATCGCTTTAATTAGTTATATTACATAAACTGAATTTATCTCACTTGTGCTTCAATAAACATTTACTTAACTTTTAAATAATAATATTTTTGCATAGATTTATATATTAATAATAGTAAAAGGCTATTTCAATATTAAAACATATGCAAATGATATCATGCTATGCTAATGCTCATATCATCATATCATTGCGTAATGTTAGATTAGAGTTTAGTAAAGCAACTCTCTTATATTAACGTATCTAATGGTTTTGAGATATTGCTTTCTTGGACACACGTTTTCCTTTATCTTCTCTTCTCATTTTTTATACAATTCATATTATAGTTTGTCATCATTGCCACTTTTTATGAAAAGGCACTTACAAAATCTATTTCAAATAATCTTTAAATAAGACTATATACTTTAACATTTTTAGCTTCATATTATATGGTATGATCTCTATATCAAAACATATGATCCAAGGCATATATAAGCCAAATTATTGATTATATGGGAAATCTCTTCTAGGCCTTCTTCTAAACCCATCATATTCATCTGGTCAGCTCATCATACTTGTATGATGTTAACAATCACTTGTCAAAGAAAGGATTAAATAAGGCAATTGTTATTGTATCTTTCCTAAATCAATTGTATTTTTTTAGTTAATTTAGCATACTAGAACAATGATCAACTAACTGAGCCATTTACACAAAGCCAAAGCCCCATCACTGGCTATGTTTTATAGATTGTATCAAATGATTTGGTTGATTGCTTGGTTGAATCATAACAACAAAAAGCTTACAAAATCAACCATAAATCCACCAAAATTACACAAGATCCACATCCAAAACACCCCAAATAGTTTATGTATGATGTATGAAGATGAACTCAATTATGAAGTTACCTTAAGATGTGATTCTAGTAAAGTGAGGTCAAAACTTTTTTTCTTCATTTTGCTTTTCTTCCATTTTCTCTATGTTTTCTTTGTATTCCTACAAGATCTCAAGCCAAATCTCCTTTAACACTCTCCCTAAGCTCTTTCTCTTAGTGCTTCCTTTATGTCGTACTGAACATTGCAAAAATGCTCGAGACAATAGAGAGCATTATGTTATTTAATAAGAGTATTATTTTATTTTTTAATCTAAATTTCTTATCTTTTTATATTTTTTTAATTTTAAATATTTATATAAATTTTAAATAGTTTTTGAAAAATATAAACCTCATACATAAAGATTTCTCAAATTGAAACCTTCATGATAATATACTTAGATTTTGTATTCTATCATTACTATCTTGGCATGATTTTTAAAAAGCTTATTCATCAATAAATTCTGAAGTTTCAAATATGACATACAAAAATTAAATAATTTAAACATATTTAGAAGGAATTTTTAAGTTAATAAAAAAGGCTATTACATATGCACTTTGTTATCAAAAAGAGAGATTGTATAAGCTTTGGCGATAACTCCTAATTAGTTGTAGAGAAGAAGAGAAGATGGGCACTTCGTGAAAATTCTTGAAGATGGGCACTTTAGAAGATTTTATTGGCTCATTAATGAGAAAGAATTCTCCTTCACACTAATTAGGAAGCCAAAATGCAAAGTGTTAATGCACAATAAAGAGAAAGGGCAAATGCCTAAAGTTGAGTTAAGTCTTAATGCACAACCAAGGCAAAATAAAGTAATGTAATTTAAGTGATGAAAAGGAAATTGTTGGTAATTTGCTATCATTTGCTTTATTATATATTTACTTAATATTAGAAGAATACTTCATTATTATTTGTGATTATTTTATGTTGATAATTTGCTATAATTTGTAACAAAGGGATCAGGATGAAACAAATGTGGTTGTACTCATCTCCATGAGCTTTATCTATTTAAATATTATTTTTTATAATTTTAAATATTATTTTCTAAGGGTTTGGCATGCTCTTAGAGATATTTTGATTCATACCTAATTTGATGATTTAGGATGTTACACTCATTTCTCTTAGTGCCTTGGAATGCAACTTTCATATGTAACTTATCTTATTTTTTTTAATTTTTTAATTGGTTTGGACTTATTACTATGTAAATCTTTATTGCTTTCCATGTGATTTTCGAATCGCTTTAATTAGTTATATTACATAAACTGAATTTATCTCACTTGTGCTTCAATAAACATTTACTTAACTTTTAAATAATAATATTTTTGCATACATTTATATATTAATAATAGTAAAAGGCTATTTCAATATTAAAACATATGCAAATGATATCATGCTATGCTAATGCTCATATCATCATGTCATTGCGTAATGTTAGATTAGAGTTTAGTAAAGCAACTCTCTTATATTAACGTATCTAATGGTTTTTAGATATTGCTTTCTTGGACACATGTTTTCCTTTATCTTCTCTTCTCATTTTTTATACAATTCATATTATAGTTTGTCATCATTGCCACTTTTTATGAAAAGGCACTTACAAAAACTATTTCAAATAATCTTTAAATAAGACTATATACTTTAACATTTTTAGCTTCATATTATATGGTATGATCTCTATATCAAAACATATGATCCAAGGCATATATAAACCAAATTATCGATTATATGGGAAATCTCTTCTAGGCCTTCTTCTAAACCCATCATATTCATCTGGTCAGCTCATCATACTTGTATGATGTTAACAATCACTTGTCAAAGAAAGGATTAAATAAGGCAATTGTTATTGTATCTTTCCTAAATCAATTGTATTTGTTTAGTTAATTTAGCATACTAGAACAATGATCAACTAACTGAGCCATTTACACAAAGCCAAAGCCCCATCACTGGCTATGTTTTATAGATTGTATCAAATGATTTGGTTGATTGCTTGGTTGAATCATAAGAACAAAATGCTTACAAAATCAACCATAAATCCACCAAAATCACACAAGATCCACATCCAAAACACCCCAAATAGTTTATGTATGATTTATGAAGATGAACTCAATTATGAACTTACCTTAAGATGTGATTCTAGTAAAGTGAGGTCAAAACTTTTTTTCTTCATTTTGCTTTTCTTCCATTTTCTCTATGTTTTCTTTGTATTCCTACAAGATCTCAAGCCAAATCTCCTTTAACACTCTCCCTAAGCTCTTTCTCTTCGTGCTTCCTTTATGCCGTACTGAACATTGCAAAAATGCTCGAGACAATAGAGAGCATTATGTTATTTAATAAGAGTATTATTTTATTTTTTAATCTAAATTTCTTATCTTTTTATATTTTTTAATTTTAAATATTTATATAAATTTTAAATAGTTTTTGAAAAATATAAACCTCATACATAAAGATTTCTCAAATAATAACCTTCATGATAATATACTTAGATTTTGTATTCTATCATAACTATCTTGGCATTCTTTTTAAAAAGCTTATTCATCAATAAATTCTGAAGTTTCAAATATGACATACAAAAATTAAATAATTTAAACATATTTAGAAGGAATTTTTAAGTTAATAAAAAAGGCTATTACATATGCACTTTGTTATCAAAAAGAGAGATTGTATAAGCTTTGGCCATACTCCTAATTAGTTGTAGAGAAGAAGAGAAGATGGGCACTTCGTGAAAATTCTTGAACAAATGTGTTTTAATGGCATTAACAATATGAAGGTGTTAGAGAATTTCTCATGGAACATGGAGCAATACTTAATCTACTCATGTGTTAGATGCATAGAAAGTGATCATTTTTACCATGTATCAAATTAGAGTAGCAAAAGTATGATGAAAAATGTAGAATGTTGATGAGGCAAATGATGGAAGGATGAAAATTTATATATAAGAAAAATTCGAAAGAGAATTAAAAGATAAATTTCTCCCTTACAACATTTTGTGGATGGCTTGTGATGCCTTCAAAAGGTTAAAGCATAGTGGATTCATGAAAGATTATGTAAAGAATTTAGTTCTTTTATTCTAGATATTCAAAATATATCTAAGAAAGATAAGCTTTTCAATTTCTTCTATTGGCTAAAACTATGGATACAATTGGAACTTTTTTTTGGTAAAATGTGAAAGTCTTATCAAGCATAACCATTATTGTCGATGCACTTGCAGACTAAGAGTCTCCAAAGTTTTAGATGGCCATCAAAATCTAGAGGAAATGACAAGGAAAAGAAAGGAGAGTAGAAGTGGGATGCCAAGAAGTTTGGTAAGCACGAGAAAAATGAAGGAAATGAAAGCAAAAGTTATCTTCTTTCCAAGGTACAAAGAACTATAACAATCAACAAGGTTGTTCCTTGTGTAATGAACCTCATCATGCTCAAGATTGTCCTAAGCAAGAGAAGCTTAATGCTCTTTTGGTTGAGAAAACCGATGAGGAATTTGATCGAGAAGTTGTTGTACTTGTCAATCTTTTATAAATGCTCGATCCATTAATGTTTGGTTTAATCAACTATTAAACACAATGAGTAATGATGTGATAGTTACACACTCTATTTTGATGCACATCTTGATGAAAGCAAATGGACAAGAAATTATGGCCATGGTTGACATGCGTGCGACATACATTTGTGTATACTATGCTTGTTTAGAAATATAGATTGCAAGTAATAAAGTTATCTAATTTTCTAAAAATACTGAATACAAAGGTTCAAGTTGTGGTAGAAATGGCCCATGTGTACCTTTAACTTTGGAAAGTTAGACATGAAAGATCAACTTGCTGGTGAATCCTTTGGATAGTTTTGATTTGATTCTTCGGGTCAACTTTCATAGGAAGTTTAAGATAGCCCCGATGCCACACCTTGATGATATCATTGTGATGTAAGAAGACACTCCTTTTCAGTCATTACTATTATCCTTATGGAAAGAAGATAATTGAAATGAAGAATAAGCTAGAATGTATTTTAATAATGAGATTGGAAAAGGATTGAAATTAAGTGAGGACAAACACTTTGCTACGTTAATTGACATTAAGAAGGATTAAGTCATTATGTACTTGATGTAGTTATAGAGGTTCTCAAAGAATTTGAATGTGTCATGCTTCTAATGTTGCTTAAAAAGTTGCCTCAAAAAAAGGAGATTAATCATAAAATCAAGTTGCTACCTAGTGTTGTTCCTTTTGCCTATCTCCTATATTACGTGTCAACGTTATAGTTGACAAAATTGCTCAAATAATTGAATACATTGTTGGATGCTAGCTTCATTCAATCATCTAAAGCTCTATTTGTTGCCCTAGTGTTATTTCAAAAAGCATGATGGTTCCTTGTGAATGTGAATAGACTATCATGTATTGAAGAAAGTGATATGAAAAACAAGTGCCAAACTCCTTTAGTGCAACATTTGTTGGATCAATTATATCAGGTAACAGGATTCACTAAGCTAGACCAACGATGAAGATATTGGCAAGTCAATGTTGTGGTTAAAGATGAAGCCAAGATTACTTATGTGGCTTAATAAGTATCTTTTAAGCTTTTAGTCATACCTTTTGGCTTAACAAATGTATATGCTATATTTTAAGATTTAATGAACAATATTCTTTATGAGTATCTTGATGAGTTTATTATGGTATAGCTCGATGGATTATTATCTACAATAATTCTCTTAAAGAACATTTTGTGCAATTGTCAAAAATGCTTTCTAAATGAAGAGAATTTCAACTTTATGCAAATATGGAGAAGTGTAAATTTGCTAAGGAAGACATCATGTTTCACTATAATTCCATAATAAGTTCATTTGACATGAAACAATAGTTGTTGGACTAATATGGATAAGCTCTCACAAAATAAATAATTATTTTTTTATATCTTGAAATATTTACCTCCTTAAAATATTAGAATTTTTTTTCTTTCTTAGATAATTAGCCTTATTTCTTCGAATTTTACTCATCAATTTTAGTTATATAAATATTTGACATTAAATCACCTCTCTTATAACCTTGACAAGATTTCAATTTGGCATGATTATATTGTGTCAATTTATCTTATTATATCTTTAATATATATATATATATATATATATATAGTTAATATTATAGCTTTAATTTATTTTTTTTGTTTCTTATAATTCACTATAATTCCAAACGAGATCCAATCATGACGAAACAAATTTTTTGACTCATCATGATGTACTTTATTCTATTACATTATTATTTTAATAATTTTAAATATTTTTTAGGTTTTGACCTAATTTATTAGACATTTTATTCTCACATAATTTCAAGTTTGAGTATTTTTATTTTTTATCTCTTTAGTAACTTAAAATATAACTATCTTGAAATATTTATCTCATTTATTCACATTTTTGCTTCAATTTGATAATATTATATTGCAACAATTTATCTAATTTCTTCTTTAATATATATTTATTCATATTAAAATAATAATTTGTTAGTATTAATGCCTATTTATTATGTTAATTTAAAGTAATTCCAAATGATGTCTGATCTAAATGCTTCACCTACTCGATCTATTTAGAAAATAATTTTTATATTTTAAAATATTTTATTTTTTGTTGTTTTGAAAACCTTATAAGTCATTTTAATTAGAATGTAGTTTCATGATCAAGAATATTACATTCAACCTCTTTATTATTTTGGAGAGTAACTTTCTGGTACCATTTATCTCATTTTCTTCAAATATTTTTCATCAATTTTTTTTGGTTATTATATAACTCTAAATCTCATCTCATGTAATTTTTATATAATTTTTATTTTGTTATATTCATTGTCTCAATTTAACTTTTTTAGCTTTATTATATATTTACTTAATATTAGAAGAATACTTCATTATTATTTGTGATTATTTATGTTAGTAATTTACTATAATTTGAAACAAGGGGATTGAGATGAAACAAATGTGGTTGTACTCATCTCCATGAGCTTTAACTATTTAAATATTTATTTTTATAATTTTAAATATTATTTTCTAAGTGTTTGGCATGCACTCAAAAATATTTTGATTCATACCTAATTTGATGATTCAGGATATTATACTCATTTATTTTAGTGCTATGGAATAAACTTTCACATATAATTTATCTTATTTCTTTTAATTTTCTAATTGATTTGGATATATTGCTATGTAAATCTTTATTGCTTTGCATGTGATTTTTGCATCACTTTAATCTAGCCATATTACATCGACTGAATTTACCTCACTTATTCTTTAATAAATATTTACTTAATTTTTAAATAATAATCTTTTTGTATACATTTATATTTAAACAACTATTTTAATATTAAAACATATGCAAATGATAACATGCCATGCTAATGCTCATATCATGATGTCATTACATAATTATAGATTGGAGTTTAATAAAGCAACTCTTTTATATCATAATTAATTAGTTAACGTATCTAATGGTTTTGAGATATTGCTTCCATGGACACTCCTTTTTCTTTATCTTCTCTTCTCATTTTTTTTATTCAGTTTCTTATTTTATTTTGTCGTCACTACCAATTTTTATAAAAAAGCACTTACAAAAACTATTTCAAATAATCTTTAAACAAGATTGTATACTTTAACATTTTTAGCTTCATATCATATGATATGACCTCTATATCACATCGTATTATCCATGGCATACATAGGACAAATTATTGATTAAATGGGAAATCTCTATTAGACCTTCTTCTAAACCCATCATATTCAACTGATCAGCGCATCATAGTTGTACGGTGTTAACAATCACTTGTCAAAGAAAAGATTAAATAAGGCAATTTCTGTATGTCTTTCCTAAATCAATTGTATTTGTCTGGTTAATTTAGTGCACTAGAACAATGATCAACTAACTGAGTCATTTACACAATGCTAAAGCCCCATCACAGGTCATGTTTTATAGATTGTACTAAATAATTTGGTTTCTGAATGAATTTCGATTTTACCGTTTAAGATTAATCCTAGCCATTGGATTTAGGAGGCCTTATTCTGGGCCATTGGATGGAGCGTAGGTTTCTCCTACATGTATTTGGAAATGCTGTCCAAAGACTATTCGTATTAGAACGTTTGTTGCAGTGGTTTCTAATGGCCTCGTAAATCTACTCAAGTTTGATTCCCTTGCTTGTCATTGTGCTGTTAATTGCATCTTTTCCCCATGATTAACCTAAGCTGTTGGATCGTGCCTGCCCTTCCACGTTCTTTGAAGATCGGATGTGAATTTAGTCCCATGGCGTAGAAAATAAGTTGCCATTGCGCTCTATAAAGATTTCGACTCGGTTATCTCCCCAGTTATTTGGAGTTGGCAAACCCTTACCTCGACCAAGGTTTAATTACTTGGTCCTGGTTGACTTGAAGTCGCATGTTTTCGTTCAGTTTCCCTTCCGGCTGATTATGCACTATTCTGTTCAGCGTTCCCTGGCCTTAGTCCTTTGCCTTCGGGCTTCGCTCACCCATTCAGGTCAATAGAAAAATTTTTGTTTTTTTTAATCCCTAAAGCCTGGAAGGGCCAGTGATCGGGTCGGGTCGACCTGTCCAATGCTACAGTGAAAATCCTGAAACTAAAGTGGTTTTATATTATTTTGTGAGAATTTTTGTGCCAAAATTTTGAATATAAGTATACCAAAATAATTTTATATTATGATAGTCTTATAAGTGTCCTAAATGACTATGAAAAGAAATTCATGAAAAATAATTATTAAATAATTTTAAAAAATCAAATACCAATGTCTATACTTTTCATCAATAATACTTGGGCCAAATATCAAAATGCAATAATTATTAAACTTATAACATTTTCAAATATTAATACTACTAGTGTGCCACATCATCTCAAAATCTAGATATATCAAATTAAAGAAAAATGAAGAGAAATTCAAATATAAAAATTTTAGTGTATGTCTTCAATTTTCTTGAAGCTTGCCATGATTCCGAGAGCCTTGAAGACCACTATTTTAGACATTTAAAGTTCATGACTTGACTTAATTGAATATTAATAATTTCACTTAAAGTAAGCCCATATGAGATATAAACATTTATGCTTGACTCATCAAACACAAGGGTATAACAGAATATAGTATAATTTTCATTTTGTTGAAGTTTAGTTTTATTTAGGTGGAGTAAATGAACAATTTTGTCGATTTAGAAAATCATAGACATAAAATTTTTTTGATGGAAAATTATCCAAATTAAAACTTCAAAATATGAGATTTTATTGTCAAAGTAAGTTTTAAACATTGCAATAAATAATTAAAAAGTTTTGCTTTCTATTTTGTGAGAATTTAAGTAAACTAAGTTAGTTAATATTAGTTATTATCTAATCATATTGTTTATAGAAATCTATTAGATATGAGTCATTAGTAAGTATTCTTTTCTATTATTATTTTTATTCCTATGTTCTAAAACTCTAAATAAATAAAATCAAAGCATATATCATTCAATAGGGTTTAAGTAAAATTTATTGTTATTGTGTGCTCACATATATTTGCCAAAAGATGTAGCATTAGTCACTTAATTATTTTTGGATTTCCCTCATGCAAATCATAGAGGTCCATGTAGACTAAGGAATTGAAGTTCTTTGTGCTTAAAGTAAACCCACAAGGGGGTGAATTGTGGCAAATAAAGTTTTAAGATTTTCTTTCAATTTTTGGTTTAAATTAAACTTAAATCTTTTAAGCAAAAACGAGAAAGAGAAGTAAAATAGTACACAAAATATTTTTAAGGTGATCCGACTCAAAAGCGAGCCTACATCTAACCCCTGCAAGTGTTGGGATAAAGCCACTAAAATTCACTAAATTACAAGCGAGGTTTTTTGTATGGCTCACATGAAACCTACTTGGGATTTTATCTACGGCTAATCCCAAATCTACTTGAGATTTTTTGCAAGCTCAACTCTAACACGAGACTTTTGAAAATTATTGGGATTCCTTTATCCAAAAGAAACAAATACAAAAATTAGAAACAAATTATAAACTTAAAACAATTTAAAGAAGCATGAGGCACACTCGATACAATAAAAATTTCAAAGCAAAATCGAAAAGATGGAGGAATAGAAATTGAAAATAGTATAAGCAAAAACCTCCAATTTTAGGTTACTTCTTACAACTTTAACTTTGTGAATTTGGAAGCACCATATCCACTTAAAATTGCTCAAAGTTGAGATTTGAAAGATTTGAGAACTTATCAATTGTAACCACAAGGATTTCTTCATCCTTCCCTATTTATAGAGCACAATTTAAGCTCTAAATCCACTCCAATCAACTATAAAATGAACTAGCCATTTGGGTAACGAACACAAAGTAGTCACCATTCGATTTGGAGCCTAAAATGTATGTTTTCGATTGCGTCACGATTTTTCCGTTAGAGATCAATCCTGGCCGTTGGATCTAGGCAGCCTTGATTTGGGCCATTGGATCAAGCATAGGTTGTCCTGTATGTATTAGTATAAGGTGTCAAAAATTTAATTGAATTAAAACATTTTCTGCATTGCTTATGCCTCTTGATGCACCCAGATCTGCTAAGGTTCGATTCTCCTGTACTTCCTGTATTTTACCTTGATTAATCTCAATCGTCAGATTGCGCTTCCTCGTGCACCATCATTAACAATCGAATTGGGACTTTAGTCCCACATTGCCCAATTAATTTTACCATTGCGCTCTATAAGGAATTCGATTCTTATGGCTCTCATGCCATTTGTGTTGGCTCCCCTCTTCCTTGCTCAAGACACTTGTTCCTAATTAACTTGATCTCGCACTGCTTCGTTCAGCTTTCCTTGTGGATTGATTTCGCCCAGTTTCATTCCGTGTTCCTGGCGGCCTTCTTCCTTTGCCTTCAGGCAATGCTCGCCCATTCCAGGTCAATCTAACAATTTTTATTTTATTATATTCTTTAAAAAAATTCCTAAACGCCTGGACAGGTCAGTGGTTAGGTCACATTGACCCGCCCAATGCTAAATTGAAAAATCCCAAGACTAACATTATTTTATAGTGTTTTGTAAAAATTTTTGTGCCAAAATGTTTAATGTAAGTGTACAAAAATAGCTTTATATTATTATAGTGTTAGAAGTTTCCTAAATAACTATGAAAAGAAATTCATGAAAAATAATTTAAAAAAATCAAATACCAATGTCTATACTTTTTTATCAATAATGTTGGGCCCAAAAATCAAAATTCAACAATTATTAAATTTATAACGTTTTAAAATATTAATACTACTAATATGCCACATCATCTCAAAATTTGGACATATCAAATTCAAGAAAAATAAAGAGAAATTTAAGTATAAAAATTTTAGTGCACGTCTTCAATTTCCTTGAAGCTTGCCATGATTCCAAGAGCCTTGAAGACCACTATTTTAGACATTTAAAGTTTATAATTTGACTTAATTGAATATTAATAATTTTACTTAAAGTAAATCCCATATGAGATATAAACATTTATGCTTGACTCATCAAACACAAGGGTGTAACAAAAATACTATAGAACATTGATACTCAAAAAGTTATTCTGCTTAGTAGAAAAAAATCATTATATGAGATATTATTTATTTTAGTATTAAAATTATGCTCAAATTAGGCTAAAGTATGGTGTAACTTTTCGTTCTATCACTAAGAGAACAATGGAAAAAGAGCAATGATGAATGGACCATCACTATTATAGACAAGTATGGTCGATAAAATAGACAATGATGTCATAATTCATGTTGATTCAAATGTTAATATAATGCTTTTTTACATGTTTATTATCTTAAATGTTAATTTATTAAAAATTTACTCCAAAATAATAAGACGAAATCCTAATATCAAATTAAAAAAATAATATTAAGTTAAAGATAAAATTTATCTAGACTAATAACAAAATTTTAAATATTGTTTCTATTTTTCTCAATCTCCAATTATTAAATATATATATATTTATCTAATTTTAATTTATTTATATAAAACTATTTTTAAATATTCTTTTTTTAAAGCTTTATTTTGTAATCTCTCATTTTCAAATTTAAGCTAAAAAAATTAATACAATCATTTTTTCGTTTAGTTCGATTTTTAAATGTTATTTCTGTTTCATTTCTTTTTTTTGCTGAATAATATTTAATTGAAAGAAAATACATATAGCTGCTTCGTTCATCGTGTAATTATTAACAGGGCATGTTTGAGTCATTTCAGAATCTCTAGCATGCTCATTTCAATAAATTACAAATCTTGAAGCTCGCCCCATCGCTCGTGTGCAGAAGGGAAGAGCAAGAGTATCATCGTTCTCGAGACCAAACAATTCCTCAAAAAGATAAAGAAAAGGTTTTTTCTTCTTCTTTGATTTGTAAATTTTTTTGTCTAATGCTTTCTGTCTTCTGTTCCTCATCCAACCGCTGCACCTCATCTGGGTTCCACTTCAGCCCTACCCCAGCGTAGCTCAGTTGGATCGTTTTTCTCTCATTGATGATGCACATGAGGAACCAGAAGAAACCCCCACTGGCCGTTGGGTATAATGTTTCTTGAATCTGCTAAAATGTAAGGTTTACTTCTCGCCACATTCAGTTTCAATCTGTTCTATGGCTAGTGTTCTCCTTGGCTTGGAATTCTTACGTGTAGATTGATATGCAGAAGAGTGAGAACTTGGACGAATCACTGTTAAATAGGCGGCAGAAGATTGGAGGCGAGAATATGGTAGGAAAGGCAAACTCCGCACGTTGTCACCAACCTCTATAGAGTAAGAATATAATATCTAGGGACAATGGAGGTGTTCCCGATACTGCTAGCTTTAATGGAGATTGTGATGGTGCTGGGGCTGTGTTTAACTCAAGGGAGGATGTAGCGAAGTTACTGTTTGAGAAATCGAATCTCAAAAGCAAAGTAGATGTCCAAGCAACTAGGCTTCTTAATCTTTATGTTACAATAACTAGTTTTCTCTTTTTTTCTTGAGTAATTGTGAAATTCTAATTTTTACAGTTTTATTTTTGGAGTGAAGCATGAATGATATGAAAAACTACATCAAGAGGCTAAAGTGCTATATTTTTTGGTACATTGATATGGAAGATTGTTATCTTGCGATACAGGATGAATTCAATAGTTTGTTTGAGTCAGAAAATAGAAAGCATTCTGAAATTGGAGAATGTTTCCAATTTACATTTTAATGTGATGATGAATTTTTTTACTACTAAACTTTGAAAAATTTCATTTCTTTTGATATTCCCAAATAAATTCCAAAATAGAAGAGTTTACTTCACTGATTGAGGAATACCAGACAATAAAGGTGCCCTTAGAGAAGAATCTTAAGAGGGAGGAGTCCAACAAATTGGTACCTTCTAAAATCTAAATATAGTTTCTTTATTGACTTATATATAACGAGAATACTCATGAAACATATCAGGTTGCCATTAAAGCTTAGGAGAAGGAAGCTTAAGCAAGAGTTGCTTCTGAAAATTTATGTTATGGTCTCATGGAAGATCTTGAGAAAGCTACACAAGAAATAAATCATCTTAATAGTCGGGTAGAGCAACATGCATTGTTGAACTTAGTTGAAAAAAATATTTATATATTTTGTTTTGTGATATATTCTTTATTTTATTACTACATAGATAAAAATTATTCAAGGGACAAACAAACTACTACAAGAGTACAACAATAGCTTGCAATAGTATAACCTTCAGCCATAGGCTGATGCTATATAAAAGTTGCAGAAGGAGAAAAATGCATTGGTGGAGATTATTACTAGATTAACGGATCAGGCTAGCTTGTTTAGGAATCAACTTGAGAATATGAGGGTGAGATTATCAATTTAAGTTGAGTTAACTATCATATAAATGCACTACTCCAAAATAAAAAACAAAACCTTTTCTTCACATAATTTTGCCTCAATTATTTTCATTCTAACAATGTGTTTTTGTTAAAAATTTATTATGCTACCACTCTTAATTTATATACTGAGAAATAGAGTTTAGTTATTGTGCTATCATAGCTTAAATCAATTTGTCAATTGCTTAATTTGTCATCTAACAAATGCCTTTTAATCAGTAGCCTTTTTCTAGTGTAGTAATTTGTCATAGAACATGGTTGAAATTTTTGTAGTAACAATGTTGTTGAAAGCTAGCTTGTTTTTGAAGGGTTGAGACATGTACAAGAGGAAGTTGAATTGTACTTTTTTTGATTTTTTTCGAAAATTTACAAAGTTAAAATAGTCGTGTTTTAAAATGCTATTTTTTAAAAAGTGTGTGTGCTTGTAGTATAATGAACAAAAAATAAGGATGATGTAGTGAATATAAATTTTTAAGTGATTTGGACAATTATTGTTTATATTTACTCATAATCATGAATGATCAAACTTACTCCATTGTAGTTTTTTGTAAAAGAAGGTAGAAAAAAATTCATAACAATCTATAGAAGAGTTATATACTATAGTTCATTGTGCAACTCAAAGGGGCTACAATAGATCAAAAGATCCCATACTTCAGCCAAAAGTAGTCATAATAGAAGAATGAATGCAATAAATATAGAGCATATAATTGAAATTTTATGTTTATAATAGAGTGAAAACCTTAGCAACAACTTGGCATTTTGAATCAAAAATCAATATTGTAAAAGATCTTCTCCAAAAACCCTAATGACAATGAGTTTTTTTCTTGTAATACATGTGATGTTGGATGCAAGTGCCATTATTTTGCATATTTTGTTTGTTTGCATGTTATGTTTTTCCATTTCAAACAAACATTGACAACCTTTGATGTTGTGAGTGACTTTACTTAAGAGCTTATTGTGATCTCTATAGTAGTCACAATGCCTTAGAAGTACTATGAGTTAGAAACAACGAAAGCTATGTGAGTGGTAAAAAGATTTAGATATTTCTCTAACAAGGTAACTTTTGATACCCTTGGTTTTTTTGTCATTGATTTTTTCTTAGATTTACTCTTTTCCTCTTACAAATGGAACCATGATCCCTACAACTTGGGGCTTATAGGTGCTTGTTCCTTTGATGTGAGTGCTTGGGCATAAGGCTAGTTGGGATGTTGACATGCTACTTCCTTTCCTTGTTACTTGCCCAATGTTAAATTGCAGAGAAGCAACATGAGTTATTATTCACAATTCTTAGCCATGCCACTTGTTAATGCTTCCAAAGTAGCACTTATTCTAGAAACTTTGTTAATAAATTATGGTTGGTGACTTTCAACAATTGTGACTCTAATATTAGTATTGTCATTATCATTAGAATCAATTATCAATGATCTGCTTGTGAGGTTTTCTCGTCTTGAACCCTCGTCAATAGGCTTTTTTCGAAATGATAACAATAGAAGTGGAAGTGTAATAATGGTGAGCAAAGAAAGAAGGAGAAAGAGAAGGACAAGAGGGTTTTTACCATAAGGAGGTTGAATTCCCCAAGCAGATTTCCTTTAAAGGGTTTTGAATTTACGAAGTTCTGATTCTCAAAACTCGCTCAATTTCTCAAGTTCTGACTTTGTATGACTTTTGACGTCTTAGATTTTTTTTAAAATTTTTTTAATTATTTCATTTATTATTTCTACCTTTTTATATAGTGGTTGGGATACAATTTTTAAATATAAAACAAAATTTTTTTATTTTGATCGAAAATTAAAAATTTCTCAAATTTTAAAAATTTTGCACCTAGCAACGTCTGTCGTTGCCAGTGTGCATCCTGAGGGGCACAAATTTATGACCGAGCCAAGGGTCTATCCATGCATGTAGGTAGCTTGTGCGTGTAGAACACGAATGCGCTTAATAATTTATAAGGTGCACGTGCAGCATTGAAAAGAAATGAACTATTGAAAATAAATGGGATTTTTTGTAAAGTTAATAAGGTCACCATTTGTTCATATAGTTATGGGGTTAGGTACTAAAAAAGAAATGATATAAATAACACAATTAAAAACAATAACGATCACTTATTTGTGTGGCTAGGTGATGCAAAAAATAAATTATAAATAAAATATTGTTAAAAAATTGAGTGGCCATAGTCTATCCAAGTGACTAAAAAGAGTTATGTTGAAAAGATAAAAGTAGGTAATACAATAAAAGGATAATTTTGAAAATCAATGTTATATAATCAAACATTTAAATTAGGCAATATTTATTTATGTTATTAATTAGCAAATTATTAAAAGAATAAACAAAAAAGTAATGTTATGGATAATTGAGCAAGAGAAATATTAACAAAAGAGAAATTGAATGTGAAACAACTCTTTGGCATTTGAAATTCAGTGACACTAAGTCTTGTAAATCTCATCCATTAGAACCATTATTGAAGCTATCAAGAGCATTTTCTAACTTACCCACCCGAGCTCTTTTATTTTTAGAAAATGAAGGTATTTAGGTAATTTTGTAATGGATTTGGAAGAAAAAATTAGGTTGAGGGTGGTGGAGATCGATTTTAGCCAAGATTAGCGAAAACCATGAGTTGAACCAAACCAATAATTCAGCTGAGTGTTGGACTGAGATAAGTTTTAAACTATTTGAAATTTTTTTTGGTCCCAAACCAATAAACATGCCTGTGTATCACATAATTTCTTCCTCTCCACAAGCCATTTATGTGTCTCCATTTGAGAGGATAAAGTTCTCCATGCCAATGTGTTTGTTAATATTTTGATATTTTCATAAAAGCTGCATCATTGGGTAGCAAAACACTTAAAATTTGACTGGCGATCTGGCATTTGAACCTTAGACAGTTGTCTTAAAGAAAAAGTTCTTTTTTTCTTTACAGCTTTTTTCCTTAAAATCTTATAGCCTTTGATAGCCATTCCATTGGAAAGTTGTATAAGAAACATGTCCAAAATGCATATTCATATCTGATATTTATACCACACATTATAGTTTTACTGAGCTTTAATGTTTTGCAAGAACTAAAAGGAAACATTCATGTTTTTTGTAGAGTGTGACCTTTTTTGTCAGACATTGATGCCAGGGGAGCAGATGGTTCAGTTATTTCATATCCAAAAAGTGTCGAGTCTCTTGGGAGAGGCATTGATTTGATGTACAGTGGTAAGGAATTTTTTTCTAATTTATTACATGCAAGCTTTCATCTGTTTTATAATTTCTTATGGAAACTATAATCTGTAAAGATGAGCCTTCTTTAGGTAATTCTTTTTCTTTTTCTTTATTTGTAAATAGCTCAAAAGTATTGTTTCACTTTTGACAAAGTTTTTTCTCACGAGTCATCGCTGGAGGATGTGTTTTTAGAAATCTCCCAGCTAGTTCAAAGCGCACTTGATGGATGTAAGGTGGTATATTCTAGGCATTAAATCCATTATGTAATATATTTTATTTCAGTTTTCTTTTGTGAATTTTATCTTATCCACGTTTTTGATGTTTTCATCATTTATTTGTAACTAAATTAAATTTAGATATTTTCTTATGTGCTTCTTATGGGTATGCAATCTAAATAAGAATTTATCAAACCTTATGTTCATAGATCCATAAATATTAATAGATGGTACATATATTATCCCAAAATATGGAGCAAGAGGCATTTGTTTAAATATTTTTATTTTAGTTATTTATATAGCATGCAAGAGAAAAACCATGATCACTTATTTAATCCTATTTTAGTAAGTGTTATGATAGCTATTTACCATTTATTTTGTATGAATATGCAAAGTTATCATCTTAGCTTACAATTTGTTGGATCTTCATATGATTGATGATTAACATGAGGCATGTCTTTTTAAAATTGGACTAGCCTTCCATGACAATCCTTTTCATGAGAACAATGTTAAATGGCATAAGATTTCTAGAAGTCAAGTGTTTAAGAAATAGCTCTCAAGGTGTTGGATCACACAGATCACTCTCAATGTCAAGATTGATTAGGATTCATCAAGCATGATTGGTATTATCATTGTTCAGGTTGAATAGGATAAAACTTAGTTCAGAGAAGGACAAAATATTAATGAAATTTGCAAATTTATCATGTGCAAAGGGTCTTGTTCTTTGGTTATAATTAACTTGCCACTCCATTATGGTTTAGTTTATGTACCACTTTTGTGCGGTGGGCAATTTTACTAAAAATAATTTTTTCTCTTTTAGGAAATTTCTCTTTGCTTATCCCTCTTTGTTCTTACCTAAGTCTTATATTTGAACTTGAAGGAGCTTCCTTTTTGTAATAACTCTAAATTACCTTCTTGTGATTCTTTAGCTAAAGGGAAGTAAATAATTTCTTCATCTTGGAATTTGTAATTAGTTTCAACACTTTTCTAACATTGCATGTTGGAATTAGTTAGTAGAAAGAAGATGAGAACTATAGTTCAAAAAGTTGTGCTTGTTGATGATCATGTTTTTAATGTTTCAACGATGTAAGTGATCACTAATTCTATTCTTCCACCTCTTAAGAATGATCCTCTTTTTAAGGCATTCTTTCAAATCTTTTAGTAACATTTGGAAATATTTTTGTGAAGGTCATTTCTATCCATTTGAAATTCTTGTTCCACTAAAGTCTACGATTCTAGCTCAAGTTTCAATTGTCTTAAATGAGCTTGTTCATTTTCTTATGATGAACGATCCTTTTTCAACTAATTCATTTCCCTTTATTTCTCTACTAGTAATTAATTTCTACAAGTGGGATACCTTTTGTTTGTGCCACTTCTTAGTTTCCTTTTTACCTTTGTTGTCCTTGGATGTGTTCAATTAGCAAAGAGTGTGGCATGTTGTATGATGCGTCTTAGCTATTCTTCTTACGTTGGCATTGTAATTTCCCCTTTTAATGGGGATTTTTTTTATGTTCCTTTCTGAATTTCAAATTCCTACTTTCTGTTATGACAAATCAGACCCATAAATGTTTCTATGTGAATTCGAGACACTTACGTCTTTTTTTCTTGCTTTTGGTGCAATTAACTGAACAATTTTCTCCATCTTGCTTCATGGATGCAACATCAAAGTTGCTTTAGAAGGTATCTCGTTATTCCCAATTTCAAGTTTTTGAAAAGGATCTTTGCTTCTTCCTTTGCTAGTTATGTCAAACCAGAAAATTTTGTTTGAATGTTTGCCAGATCTTAGTCAAAATTAAAATGGAAGCCCCAAATTTTACCTTTAGTGTTTCCAAGAAAGCCTAACTGAGGTGGAGCTAGAAGAAACCCAGGTGGCTCAAGCATCCTTAGTATTTTTTCTTTGGGCCAATGAATTTGAGAAGCCAAGGCTTTGCTTAACATCTCATATCTTGCTGAGAAATATAAGTAGTCATGTAGATGGAAAATGTTATCGCATATGGGAATGAAATATAAGTAGTCATGTAGATGGAGAATTTTATGAACATGACAATATCATTATTTGTAATTTTTTATTTACCTACAATAAATAAATTTCACATTTTTGCTTCAACACCTTCTGTGTAAAAATTTTACAACCTAGTTTTATTATGTCAAGATAATGTTTCATTTGATCATCCGATTCCAACCAAAGAGGATTTTATTCTCAAAATTTTTTTCCACATTTTAAGGCTAAATTATCACATAAATCTCCAAATCATTTTCTATATAGTTAATGTGGGCTTATTTATTTTTATACCCTTCAAACTAAACTCCTACAAAAATTACTCTTTATTAAGTAATTTCAATATTGGCCATCACCCATCAGGTACTCCTCACACTCTTTGATCAATTGTGTTCAAATAAAGTCTTATGCCATTAGGTTTCTCATGTTTAAGGAGAACTGCTTCAGTTGAAGAGTTGCTACCTGAGTACAATGATGGGAAGTCATGGCATTTCATAAATTTGTTAGACATCTTGGTTCTTCTTCATAGATTGTTTTTTTCTTTTGTTGTTGAACTTTTAGTTCCTTCCAAAATATACGCATATTTGTTAACTTGAATGGAGAGCAAAGGGTTTGAATTAATAGCAAAGGGAGACCATCTCTCACTCCTAGCTCAGCACATTGATATTTTTGCATGGTCTTGTTTTGATATGGTTGGTGTTACTTGAGTTATATTTTACCAACATCTTAATGTTAACTTTGAATGCTTAAGAATATGATAGAACAAGACACACTTAGCTAAGAAAAACAAGCCCTAGTTAAAGAGAACTAGCTTATATGCTTACGGTTGATTCATTGTTGTTGTGTAATACCTCAAGCGGTTGGAAAAGTTTTTTCTTGTCAAGAAAAGTAATGACTAATGACACATTTGTGTTGACTCTTTGCTTTATCTTTTTTGGCTTGACCAAAAGTTTCTTTTTTGTTAAGAATTGATGCTTCAATGAGCTTGTTGCAAGTTTTAATCATTTAAGTTTTTTTGAATGCCTTCTTTTGATGACAATAGATTAGGATTTTTGATTTGGACAATGAAAAACTTCATCTATCATCAATTTTCAATATGTTGCTAAAAGGCCATGTCATTTGTTTTAAAAACTGAAAGGGCAACATATCAATACATGGTTAATATAGTTTTTAGCCATCAATGAGGAATGAATCTTGATGCATATGTTGAGGAGTTCTTAGTCAAAATCAATCATTCTTCACCTATATTGAGGATCTTAAAGAGAACTTTCAAGAATTATGAAAATTTGGGTTGCATGTCAATCTACCCGAGTGCAAATTTGGCATCTTATCAAGCATGTTTAAAGAAAGGAAGTGAAGCCAACCTTGATGGCATTTGAGATTTTTTGAAAATGCATTCACCAAAGACATTTTGAGACCTATATAAGTTAGATGGTCATATTGCTACATTGTGTAGAGTCATATCTTGCTATGAAGTCGAGGATTAACCATTTTCAAGCCATTGAGAGGAAAAATCAGATTGTAGCTTATAAAAACCTATGAGAATGCGATGGAATTAAGAAGCTCCTCTGTTATGTCTTTCATGTTCTTAAAAATTTGGAATAATGTTATCCAACCTCTCAAGCTGTTTGACATTATTAAATCCATTTATTTTGTGGATTATTGAAGCAGTTCTTTCAATTATAACCTAGCCATGAGTTTATTTAACGAGAATTGTGCTGGCCAACAATACAAAAGAATGTTGCACAATATGTTGAGATTGTAAAAATTGTCATTTTAATAGACATTTGCCTCAATGTCTAATAGGATCAATTCATATACAATTTCTATGAAGTTCTAAAGTTCTTTTAGGCGCTTCTTGGACACATGATTATCATAGTAAAATATTTTCTATCTTCACTTTAGAGTATTCTTATCTACTCCATAATAATTGATCTATGAGTCAACCTATCTTATGATAATTTATAGAAAATAAGAAATAGATAAATTAAATTACATAATAAATATTTAAAGTGTTTATTATTATCAAAATAAGATACTATTTTTATTGTCATGGAATTCAATACTATATTGTCATGTTAATGGGTTTTCTAATGACTTAATTGTCCATAAATATATTCTGGGCATTTAGCACATGGAGTTGAGAGGAGGGAGGAGAGAGAGAGAGAGAGAGAAAGGAGAATATCTAAATGGCTATATTTGATTTTCTCTCTTATGGTCATTTTTTCTTTGTTTATATCTTTATTATTTCTAAGTTCAAATCGTGAACTTGGAAGAGCTTCCTTTTTGTATTACCACACTGCACCTAGTAATTCTTCAACTCAAATTCTCTATTGTTTCTTAAAATATATAGTTAGCCTCAATACTTTACATTAAGGATGCTAATATAGATGTTCAAGATAGTGATTTTAAAAGTTGTTTGAGTATAAGTGCTAAAATCAAATGAAGCTTTATAAGAAGGTATTTTGTATATCTAAAACCATAAAAAAAATTTTAATTTTAAAGAAGCTACTGTAACTTTTGATAAAATGCATTAGATATCATCTGATGCTCTGCCAAGATCAGAAAATTCTTGTAATTGATCAATTTTTATTGCCTACTTATTTCGTGTTACAGATCAAAATAAAAACTGTTATTTTGGTGAATGGTTTTTTTTGCATGTTTCTTGATTTATGAACTTAATTATACCTTTTTTTTGTATTTATTGTTTTTTAAGCGTGTTGGTGTGGGTTGGCGTTCGCTTGGAAGGAACTGAAGTATGATTGGTAGAAATAGCTTGTTGGGCTTGTCCAGTATATTTGTTTATTTTACACTGTTAAATGCTGAAATGGTAAAAAATGGATTAACCGAAGTAGCTAAGCCAAGGAGTAGTGATTTAGTAGTATTTTGTTTTTATCTAACAAACATTTTAATTAAGAGTACATGAATCTGGAAGTTTAAACTATGGTTTGGATAAATTTTTCTGTTATTTTGTTTTTGATGAGTTTCTTTTTTTTCATTCACTTTTTTTTTCCAAAAATCTTTTCATATCTTATTCCTACAACGGACATAAATGTGGACATAAAAACATTAAATGACCATGCTCACATCACTAGGTCAGCACGATTGAATCGGATGATCCAACTAGTTGTTGAGCTAGTTGAATGCCCAGTTTGGTCTTCAACATTAATTCTTTATCTTGGAGAAAATGCATATAACAAGCTTCAGCTCTTATTCATTATACTTAACTCCTTGTTTTACTATCTCTTTTTAAAAAGGCTGGTATCTTTGCTTATGGATAGACTGGTTTTGGTAAAAATTATACCATTATGGACAAGCATGAAGCCCCTGAGCAGAAAGCATTAATACCACGTTCCTTGGAGCAGATCTTTGAGACTAGCCAATCACTACAGTGCCAGGGTTGGACTTACAAAATACAGTTGTGAATGTCAATTTACATGAAAACGTAAATTGTGCTCAATCTTCCCTAATTTCAAACCATGCTTTTCATCTTTTACAGGCATCAATGTTGAAGATCTACAATGAAACAATTCGTGATTTGTCATCACCCAATCATAGCACAAGCAATTGTCTAACTCTTCTTAACAAGAAATATACCATCAAGCACAATTCAGCTATTAATACACATGTGCCAGACCTTGCTGTTGTCGATGTGTGTAGCATAAAGGACATTTCCTTTCTGCTTGATCAAGGTGCAAGGAGCAGGTAATTGAAATCAGCATAGACATAGTAAATTGGAGAATGCTTTTATTTTTATTTTCTTTTTTCTGGTGGCCAACTAAATACATCATGTGTATTCAGTTTCCTAAATGTTCCATTTCTTGGGCAACAAGCTTTGTTTTGCTTGCATGCATGCATTCATCTTCTATTTTCCAGTGGCTAACTGAATATGGCATGTGTATGCTTTCATTTCATGTTCTATATTCTAGGGTACCAAGCTTTGTTTTGCTTGCATGCTTTTAAACGTACGATTCTGTATCAGCATTTTTTCACTTCTGGATCATTCTTCTCTTTCCCAACCTGACTAGCCACAAGACTATCATCGCAAGAGATTGGAACTAATGATTCAGGTTTTACTTTGTTCATCAAGTCAGTTGGCAAGACTCTGATGAATGAACAATCATCAAGAAGCCATTTTGTTTTCACCTTAAGAATATCTAGGGTGAATGTTGTGAGTGGTGGCTATTCCTTATTCCTTTGAGGCATTAAGCTTGTTACCTAAGACATTTATTGACATGACTCTTTCATTGCAGGCCATGAAACAACAGGTTCAAGGTTTTTGAACCTGATAGATCTTGCCAGAAGCGAACTTCTTGCTAAAAGTGGCTCGACCAAAGATCGTGTAAAGGAAAACAAGGCAAGAATTACTTCTCATTTTATGCTGAAAAATTCTTGTTTTAGATGCATATGCAGAAATTCAATTTGTCCTTGAAACAGGAAATTAACACAATCTTGTCTTCACTGAGCGATGTTATATCTGTAATTGCCAAGAAGGAGGATCATGTTCCTTATAGAAACTTAAAATTGACATACCTTCTACAGGTACATGGCCATTAGATTTCTGGGATGTTTAGTATATTGCAGTGTCTACAATTTCATTACATTAGTTTTAAAAATGTTCTGAAAAAAACTTTTTGTTTATAAAAAAAATCTATTTTCAACTTTTACCATCTTAATTCTCATCATTCTCTATAATCTCTTGGAGTTTAAAGCCTTGTCTTAGGGGAGAATAAAAAACGTTGATGTTTGTTAACATCTCTCCGGAGGTTTCATCAGCCAGTGAATCGATATGCTCACTCTGATTTGCTACTCGTGTCAATGCCTGTGAGATTGGGTTTCCTCGCCGTCAAACCCAGACGCGACCACTGGATTCCCGTTGAAACAATAGTTGAGTGATTAAAGTACATTTGTCCACGAGGGTTTCTAAAATAGCAACTGAAACATTTTTTGTTGCCCCAAGCCATTAAAAAAATTTGGTTGAGTGATTAAGGTACATTTGTCCACGAGGGTTTCTAAAAAAGCAACTAAATGCATTTTTTGTTGCCCGAAGCCATTAGAAAAATTTGGTTGAGTGCGTAAAGTACATTTGTCCATAAGGGTTTTTGAAATAGCAACTAAAGCAATGCATTTTTTGTTGGCCCAAGCCATTAAAACAATTTGGTTGAATGATTAAAGTACATTTGTCCATGAGGGTTTATAAAACAACAACTGAAGCAATGCATTTTTTGTAGGCCCAAACCATTAAAACAATTTGGTGGAGTGATTAAAGTACATTTCTCCACGAGTGTTTCTAAAACAGCAATTGAAGCGATGCATTTTTTGTTGCCCCAAGCCACTAAAACAATTTGGTGTTGGCAGAATGTATTTTGCAGATGATGGATTTGATCATTGCTTCCTCTTCCATTGCCATAATATTCATGTCAGATGTAATAATTTGTCCGACATCTGATTGATCTACTACTTTGTGATCTTCGTGTATGGTATTGGGTGATGAACTATATTCCTTTTCATCACCCATTGTTCTGAAAACTAAGCATTCATCTTCTTTTACTAAATAGTTGTTGAAGTTGCGTATAGTATTATATTTTATGTTTGATATTTTTCTGTACCATTGGCAAAGAGAAACCATTATCAATCTAAGTTTTGCCCTTAAAAATTTTATGTTATTAAAAAATATGACCTAGTGAGGTTGTTTTAATTTTTAAAGTGCTTCTATTAATATAATGGCAGTGTTGTAATTATATAGAGTCCTTTATGCCCTAAAATTGCAAGAATTGGCATGTTTTCGCTTGTATTGCCAATATATTTTACTATATGTTTCTAGAATTTAAGTGTTATCCCTAGTATCAACAAAAAAACGAAGCTTTCAACTCAAATTAGGAACAGAATTCTGTGTTATAATCTGATTATGATCAATCTTAGCTTTAGTATATGCATGTGTATGAGAATGCATACATTGGCATATGCATACTAGTATTTTTTAGAACATACTTTTTAGTGATACATTTTATAATATATTTTGTCTTATTTACAGTACTTGTATGGATCAAAATATCATGTATCAGTTTACCAAAGTGCAAGAACTTAATTTTAAAAGAAAAGGACAGCATGAGTCATGTTATGCTCACAAAACATGCTCTTAGTGTGACAGTTTTTTTTCATAAAAAACATTCCAATTTTCTTGATTGAGAAAGTGGCCAAATTAGAAAACTGTTGTCATGATTTAACTCAGTTTGCTATAAAATTTGATGCCATAAAAAATATATATGTTCCTAAACATGTATTACAACCTCTAGGGACAAGCAAGCATTAATTGACTTCAAATTAGCCATAATAAAAAAAATATAGGAGAGTTCAAATATACTTTTGAATAAGAAGTTTTGGACCAATGGGTATATTTATGATGGCATGAATTGGCTAAATGACAAAAAAAAGAATTGTTAGGAATGAAGAGGTTGTATATGCCATACATAAGTATCATTAAATAGAGATGAAATAATCAACTCTGCTAACAAATTAATTCAACTTATTTTTTGGACCAATGTTTCCAATAAAACCAAGAGAATTGCTAAAATAACCTAAAATCATCCAACTTGATCTTAGAAAACGAAGAAATAAAGTAACAAAACACAAAATATATGCCAAATAAGTATAACATTTGTCTACATTGCTTAAAAGCCAATGATTCTTAATACTTCTATTTTGATGTGACCAATTAAGTGAGAAATATTATAAGGTATGCTTTCATCTTTTTCTCTTAATAAGTTTAGAAACTAATCATTTAGGCTTAGTATTCAAAAGAAACGAGGAGAATGTTTGCACCATATGGGACCCATTAGAACATAAATTACATACCTGGCAATTTTTATTCAAAACACAATCTAGATATATATATGGAACGGAAAGGGGAAAAAGGCAAATTTGATTCAAATTCATACTAAGAGGAGCTCATTTTTCACATAAAAAGCATAATGTTCACTCATTTGTGAGTGTATGTAGTACAACTATATTCATAAATTCCTATGTTTGATATTTTAGAAAAACTTTCTCTTTGAAAAATATTGATCATGAAATGAATTCTATACTAACAATTGTCTTGAGATGTACATTACAAAAAAATGGTAATATCTTTTTGAATATCATTCAGTGGATGGGCATTTTAGTATTTAATAAAGAGCATACTTCAAAGCTTTAATGAAAATAATTTAGAGATCAAAATATATAAGGATGTCACAAGAGATGTTAAAGATTCAAATGGGAAATGTAGAAAACAAAGTGATAATAAATTAAACATATAAATCTATTAGTAATATATTGGATAATTTCTTAAGCTAGACAAACCATAAATTACTAATCTATTTATTCATTAGATGAAGAAAGTCATGCTTCAAAAATTTTGGAATGTGAAGACTGAGATGCATATAGAGGGGTTCATCCATTTATTCTTTCGATGAAGAAGGTAGTGTTTCAAAAATTTTGGAATGTGAAGATTGAGATGCTTATAGTGGGGCAGACTTTGTTAGTGATGGCATGGTTATGGATGTAATTTTTATGGTTTGCTAACGGTGAAATAATCGTAAAAAATTTGAGGATAACAGACAGATGATAGAACGGAAAAAAGCCTGAAACTTTGTAGCATGGACAATTGCTTGATTCACATCATTTAAGAGATGCTGGTTCAATGCTTGTTGGCCCCTATTAAATATTAAACAATTTAATGAAAAATAAGTTTGAAGAGTGTTGTTAAGTGCTGTTGAAATGCTATGTTTAATGATTTGTTGTTTAGAAATACTTATCTTGAATTTGCCCAAAACATCTTTGCTTATTAGTTTAAAATATAGAAAACTTTGACTTACTTTGTGAGAATAAAAGATCTTTTTGATCTACTAAAATAATAAAATGAAAAAATATAGTAATATCCCCCCTAATTTATAAAAAAATATAATTAGTTAAGTTATTTAACATGACCTAAAATAAGTATTTTTGTGATTAAAAGTAAAAAATTTAAGCAATCAAACCAACCCTCGAAGTTATACTATCATGTGGAGAATTATTGTATATAAACTCATTAGTTATGGATGGATAATACATGAAAACATGATTCCATAGTACCTAGAAAAAAATGTTTGACATAATGCATATACTTAAAATAAATATAACAATATTGTAATATTCATGTAATGATTTATTATCCTCAACTTTATAAAATTATTATATGAATATATTTACATAAATATTTGTTTATATTTTTTTGAAAAATTAAATCATCACAATTTGATTCCAATTCTATAAACCTTACTCATAAATATCTTCCATTTGATGGTTGCAAAAACTATAACAATAATTTTTTCATTATTTTTAGAAACCAAATTTCATTCTATCATATATGTTATAACATGTGGTAGTTAAGTAGATTTTCCTTGAACTAAAAATCTCTATTCGAAAGAAATGTAGAAATTATAAGATTAAGGCACAGCATGCAAAAGTACTATGCGTGAACTTATAATGGATTTTTAAGAAGAATTAATAAACATTTCAAGACAATCATCATAGGAAGGCATAAGATAGTATAGTGTAAAAAAAATTCTCACATGTTAATTTGCTTCAATCAAAAAAAAATTCCTTTACAACTTCCCTAACATGAACATAAATAAGCAATGCAACTAAATGTTATGACATGAAACTTGATAAGAATAAAAATACATTTGAGAAGCCAAATAGGCACCAAACATAAAACATTGGGAGGAAAAAATTCAAGTTAACAGATACCTTTTCACAGTCTACTGGTTGACCAGGGTGACAAATGTGCTGGGGAGGCCCCCTTATTTGCGGTGGAGGGATGGGCCTCACTTGCCTATTTTGTAGTTTAGTAACTCTCTCTATTTTCTAATACTTAATCTCAAAAAATAAACTATATATTATGCAGATGGCAATTGACGGATTTGTGTTACTACGTGACAAAAAAAAGACCTGAAAAAACTATATATGAGAAGATTCACAGCATGCTTATAGAAGACAGTGAATTCCAAAACAACTTGAGAAGGCATTAACATAAAGTCAAATTAGTTGATTGTAACTGTTAAACATTTTTCAAAAGAGAGAAATTTTCTTATATTTTTTGTTTGATTGGGTGAATTTACAAATCCATGTGCACTTTAGGTTCCACAAAACATTTGTTTCTTGCAAACAAAATTGTGAAAATCATATCAAAGAATAACTAAACCCAACAAAGGAAACATAAGTTGAACTTAAAATGTCATCATTTGTAATTCCATGATTTAAATATTCATAAAATGTTAAATTGTATCCAACCAAATGAAACGTAAATACAGGAATTATGATATAAACATTGAGATATGGAAACAAAACTATATTTGCTATGACCATGGCCAACTCCCCCATACTCTTAAAAGGCTAGCACTATCATGGGAAGGCATCCTATTCAATTAGTTGGCCACTCTATTGAGAGCATCAAGAATTCTTTAAGCTGAGCTAGCTCTAAAAAACCCTTTACCAGAAAAAGGGAAAAAAGGTCAATCCTACATTTTCACCCCTCTTTTCTATTCTAGATTATCATCAATGCTCACATGCATGCTGATAAAGCCATTCACATCAGCAAATTCCCTGACAGTTGTGGCTAGACAGACAAGAACATGAAACAGTTTTTCATGGACTAGTCTCACACTGACTTTACTTTTAGAGTACAAGTTAAATTGTTATAAATATAATCAAATAATATGGCCTCAATAAGATAGCAATGCTTCCATTTTGCAACTCAAAGCTTGAATTGAAGTACAATGTTACCACTGATTACCAAAAAGATGGCCAAAAATGGCAAACAGATAGAGCTTTATATTTAGACAAAATGAAACAAAAACATGGTTAATAATATATTCTTTTATATTTCAATTTTCATCAAAGGAGGAGATAGAAAAAACAGGTTGCTGAACATCAGATGAACAAAATAAAGCTGTTGCTTATCTAATGGCTCCCAAAATTTTTACCAACTTTTCAATAGGAATTGAAAAAGAAAAATATCAATAACTACAACAGCTATGAAACCTGACCAACATTCCAACTTGTTTATGAGAATTCCTAAAATAAGAATAAAATTATAAGTAACCATCATTATCATCTCTGAGAGAGCTTCCATATTAACTGATAGAACAGATCTTGTTCAAGGTCATCATCATCATTAAATGAATCCAAAAAAAAATTGGTATAGAGGTATAAGCATTTAAAATATGTTATATCTGTAAACACTATGATTGTGAAGAATAAGATTTATGCCCTCAAAATATTCATTTTAAACTTTACAAATTACAAGGCTATAAATGACTTGATCCAAGCAAGTAGAACAGGGCTTAAGTTCAATTATGTTTGGTCTACTAGAGCTCAATTCGATTATAATGGATGGTATTAAAGCTTGTATCATTTAAATCATAAATGCTTAAGTTCACAAACCCCAAACAAGCAACTTGATCAACAAATATATGAATGAGCTGTAAACAGGACAACATACAATCAACTAAACAAGTTGGCACATGTTAAATAGTTGAGACTTAAAACAAGCACGTGAGAATAAAATGTTTATGAACACTAATTGATACATTAAAAAACATATATATACACTACATTCATGAATATTAAGTGATACCTTAAACAAGTATGCCTTTTCTAAACCACTAGGTCATACTTAAAAGAATGTATTAAAAGAACACATCAGGTACATAAACAATCTCAGTTATTAATGTTTAGGAAAAAGATGTGGATGAAAAAAATAAAATCAATAAAAATAAAAATAACTTATGCATTTTGGTAAAAATATATATAGTGTAATGTATTGAAGATAAACAAAGACAAGCATAAGCCAAACATGTAGAAATAATAACACAACAAAAAAAACATGTACAAGATGATAGAACTACACAATCTACATGGCATTTGTGAGCTTCCAGAAAAGAATAGTTAATGACTATGACTCAAGATAACTAAAGATAAATACTAAGGTAAAACACTGAAAACAACAAAGCCTTGTAATCACCAAATGTATATTAAATAATTAAGCATTTATAAATACATTGTGTCAAAGAATGGAGCAGTTTAACAAAAGATAAATAATCCAACTTCAAGATTTCATTCAACACCATCTTAATTAATAAGAAAATTACATTAGCTAGCTTTTATAATAAGACCATCAAACATATCATTCACAAATCAAATAGAGATCTTGGACCACTCTATTCAACTAGCCATGATACTGTGCTTCTAATTGAGAATAGCTGTTGTAGTTGAAACCAAGCACATTTTAGTTTGAAGATCCGATGAAATGACATGAGACAAAATCATCATAAAACTCAGAAATCAGACCTTACGTTATTCACTATTAAAAGTAAAGGAGTGATTTCAAACCTCATGGAACTTTTGGTTGTGAAAAGTGCAAGGCATTCCTTTCCTAAATGATATTCTGATAATGAAGTAGATTTAATGAAAAACCATGCAATGTAAATATCAACATGGAACCTGGCCCACACTACACAAATTAATCAACATGAAACTAAACTAGCCCTTGTTTCCTCATCCAGATAAAAAAATTACGATAGGCAAAAATAATACTCTACATCGAAAGATATTCACAATCTCGACTCACAAGAATTACAAGACAATGTGAAGCACCGGATAGACAACAAAACATTAGAACAAAAATACCAGTATAAACTTGAGACCAGGTAGGAAAAAGTAATAACCACTTATAATCATCATGGATAGTAAGCTATTTAAACTCCTACAAGAACCATTGTCCTGAAAGAAAGAAGGTGAGAGAGAGCAAGAGAGAGAGAGAGGCAAAAACCTTCGGCCTTTGAACACCTGGACAGCACAAGCGATGCGATGAGGGTCAAAGGAGACACACAAGTAGTGGAGCTTGAAACGCCTATAAACAGTGGCATTCTGTGCATTGAGATCAACAGTGGCATCGATGGAGGGAGACAAAATCCTAAATATAGGGCCGTCAAAGCGAGAAAAGGAGAAGGGAAAGGAAGACCTTCTGTCTGATGAAAATCTTATAACTCCATAAACAAAGCTTCAAAGATTGTAGCAACAAAAAAATCATTTCTAAAAATCAAAACAAAAACGAAAGAAAAAATAAAATTATGATGGTAAATAAAATCAATCGATACATCCCATAATAATCAATTAAAGTTTTATATAATTGTTTGTAACAATTTAAACTTATTGAGTTGTATATCATAATAAATCATCTATTATATCATAATAAAAAATTATTGAAATAATTTTTAGACTATGTGTGATAGTTAAAATAAAGCTTTAATCCTCTTAAAAATAAAAATAACTATTCATTATTAATAGCATAAAAATGATATAAAAAATATTTAATATCAAGTTTTAAGTATTATTCAAAAAAAATTATATTTATATATATACATATCATGAATAACATATAAAAAAACAAATATTATCGAAATAAAGAAAAATATACAAATAAATCATCTTTATTTATTAGAAATTTTAAAGATGAACATATTAAGAGTTGTATAATTTTTGTAGTTACTCAATAAAAACTAAGGGTAATTAAGAAACTATAATTTACTTTGATTCAACAAAAACTTTAATACGAGATTGATGGAGGTGTCTTTAACATTGAAATGGTAATTACATATTTAAATTGAGACAAAGTGATTTTTCTTAATTTATGATAAATCAAATATTAAAAATATAATTTTTTATTTTTTATCTTTATTTATTTACAATGGAATAAATAGATTTATAATGAAATGATTTTAATGTACGTTTTTTTATTATTAAGCATGATTATAATATTTGATTAAATATTTTATTTTTTTTATAAATTTAGCCAATCATAAAACTAGTTAAAGTGATCTATTGATTAATAGTTAATTATAGAATAAGTTTTTTTGTATATCATAAAACAAATATCTTCTATAAAAAAAATTTGTCAATATTTCAAAATATAAATTTTAATTAAAAAGATGAAAAAATTATAAATATTACTTTAATATATATATACATATAAAATAATTATAATATTAACCATTCTATTAATCTGTTTTTAGTACCATATTTATCAAGACTGTTTGGAGCACTAATTTAAATTTTTTTTTTTTGATAAAATTGCTTTTCAAAATATTATCAAATGTTTGTTTTGCTAAGTTTAAATACATACTTTTAATTTAAAAACAAAAAACAATTTCAAAAAATAAAAGATTATTTTATCATCATAAAATAACATTAAAAAGTTTAATTCACTTTTTATTAAGAGATAAAATATTTTCTAATCGTTTTTCAATACAATTAATAACAAATTTATTAAACCCATCAAGTTCTTAATAATACTTTTTAATAATATTATTTAATTTATTTTAGTTAATTAATTAAATTTTTAACATAAAATTATTATAAAAAATATAATAAAAAACATAATATTTTCAACTGCCTCTGTGCCAGAGAACTAACACCACGGACTGAGCATCAAATTCCCAAACACTCCTTGCTTTCGTTTTTATAGTGACCTTCTCCTCAATTCCCTCCTCGAATACCTACGTTTTTCTCTACTCCCTTAACCCTTTCTCATCCCTATGCATTCTAGATCAGAACTCATCTGCCACTTTATCTACATCTTCCTTTAGCCTTCGTGTTGACATTGCTCAGTTTTACTACTCTCCATCGATGCTTCTTTTAAGCTAAACGTCAATTGTAAAGATTACCTTCTTCTCCGACGGAGTATTTTTCCATCAGTGTACACTATACAGGCTCAAGGTGGGGGCGAAGTTCCAAGGCTGAAGGCGATCGTTGATTGGATTCAAAATGAAATGGGATACCCTGGTCATCTTCCTTCCGTTTACCAGATCCACAAGATCTGCTGGGGAAACATGGTCCCCGTGTGGAGCTTTCTGCTTCAAAGAGTGTGGACAAAGAGAACCACGGCGACTGCTCGTCGAAATATTTTGGTTCATGGAGTGGCGGCACCTACTGAAGGGGTGAAAGTGAGGTGGTGGGAGAAGGAAAAAGGAAGCTTGAATTTCAAGGATGGATCATCTTTATAGGCGATGGAAGTGGCCATGAGGGAGAGGGACCTTGCGGAGGAGGAGGCGGTGAGGTTGAGGAATGTCGTTAGGCGACAAAGGAAGGAGTTGAGGTCTCGGATGATGGAGGTTGAAAGAGAGGAGTCGAAGCAGAAGGGAATGGTCGACGAGAGGGCCAATGCTTGGTGAGTTTTCTACTTTTTTTATTTTATTTTTACATTAGGGGATTCTTGTAGTAGGTGGATTATACAGAAGTAAATGTTGGAATTTGGAATTGGAGAAGAGGGCTTTTTTTTGCTTTGTGTGCTCATGAATACATTATTGTTCATGTTATTGTTCACTAAATGCATATTTTCTAAAGTTGTGTGATATTACTAATGTGTTTTCCATTGGAATGACAACGTAATTGCGAATTACATTTTGGTTTGTACTCGTTTAATGAATAACTATTTCCTTTCTTTTGGTTAACATATAAGGTACAAATAGGTGATGTTAGCAGCTTATGATCAGTAATGTGATGAGGCAACTAAGATATTTGTAGAGTACCAAAAACAGCTTCATCAATATGTAAGCCAAGCGAGAGACATGAGGAGGTTGATTACAGATAATGTTGCTAATTCTGTTGGTGAGATCCATTCACACAGTGAGAAAGAAGCAATCTACACAATGGTCAAGGGTAGCAAATCATCAGATGATGTTCATTTTAATAGAGACATCACGAGATAGAATCATTAGATCTACATGCGAGTCTCTTGCAAGGCATATGATTGAAAGAATCCAAAGTACCTTCCTGGCGTAAGATGGGATTGGAATGAACTCTAGTATTCAAGTAGATGCTACCAAGTTTCTTGATGACTTGGAAGGTGATGTACTTGAAGATGTAATGGCTGTGATAACTGAGTCTCTTAGAATTCCTTCAGAATTGCTTTAGTCAATCACTGGATACACATTGCGCTGCAACAAATTGATCCTTTGAGACTGAAAATATTGACATCTAAGCTGATGTAGAGCTTTTGTCGTAATTCTTTTTATCTTCAAATCATAGTTTTATTTTTTATTTCCTCATAGGATGAATTTATAAAAGATTTTCTTTAGCTTTAATAAATCTTCTTTTGTTTCTCAAGTTTTGGAAGTCCTGTGAGGCAGTTAGCATACATTTATAGCTTCAAAAATACATTGGAGCATAATGGTTGTAGATTGGAAAATATTACAAAGTTCAACGTCAATGTCGCACTACCAAGTGTTTCCTTATGAAAATCGTGAAAGTACTGTTATGACTATTGTTGGATATTGTTTAAGAGCCTCTTTTTCTTTGTTGTCATATTGATATTACACTTTAATTTCATTTTTTATTGTATAACTTATGCAAAGGCGATATTGATGTCATTTTAATCACCTAAGGGTGCTCTCATTAAAATGTACTAGTGAAACATTAACCAAAGTTTAACTTTTTTCATTTTTTTGTTTAATCTTTGTCTATTTCCATCTATAAACTCATTCAATGTACACTTTTTGTGAAATGTTTTTTTTAAATTGTTAGTCTATGTTAACTCCTTGTGTAGCTTATTAGCATTTGGTTAATTGGGTTTGATGATGTCAACTTAATTAACAATTTGTTGATGAAGCATTGATAAGGTAGGAATACAAAATTAAGAGAGCATGAATTTAGGAGAAAAAGAGACGTTAAAAAAGGCTCTAGAAAGGATGGTAGATAGGTTGAATATATTAATCTTTTTTTTATTATTAAAGAAAGTTCAGAATTATGATCAGATTTGTATTCTTGCCAGAATTGTAAAAAAACTAATGTCAAGGTCAAATTAATGTGTAGAGCAAATGTCTTATTAGTGCCAAATCGATGTTAGACTGGTATAATGATGAGTTTTGATAATGATGTTTATTTCTTTTTAATTAAATTCTATTTCTTAGAGTTTTTTATTAAGAATTAGGTTTGTGATGAATAATATATTTTTTTGGCTGTTGTAGGAATTTGCATAACTTATTCATTTCAATTGCATGGTTAATCATTCTTTAAGAAAAAATTAAAAAATTGCATATAAAAAAAATGGTTAATGAATGATTATGATATTTTTCGTTGTGTTTGGTGAAGTAAGATATATCGATAAATTTTAAGAAGATAATTAAATATTACTATTTTACTAGTATAAATTATATTTAGGATAATTATTATTTATCCATTTTTTGGTTAAAAGTTTAATTTTTTTTGTGAATTATTAGTTTTACCTTTTCATCACAAAATATTTTATTTAATAATCAATTATGAACAACTAATTTAAAATTAAGATTTAGAATCTTTTATAGCATTTGTAAATGACTTTATGCTTTGGAAATACCCAATTTATTGTCTATCATATTAAATGGATTATCAACTGTTCCTTTTAGGTACAAATATAAGAATGATATAGTAATAGATACAGCAACTTGGGATGCAAGTTCACCTTTACTATATTAGGTTTATGGTAGTCCAAGGAGTGGTACAGATCTATCCTTAAAAGGAACTTACAATAAACTACTTGAAAGACAAGTATGCCTTCTCCTTATATGTAGAATAATATAGAGTATGCTATTGTAGTTGCCTATTATTTCTCATATTAGAGATTACTTATACTTATTGTTTGATATCCTGTATTTGGTTATTATTTTTAAAATTTTATTTGTGATTATCTATCAGAGGAGACCTTATAGTCATTCTTACATTCATTTGTTTTTTTCCTTATTTGCCACTTTTTTTAACTTTAGGTATTTTGTTACACCATTTTCTGTGATTAATGTTTCAAGTGCACTTTTTGATTTTTTTTTTCATTCATAAGGTCATCCCTTTTCATATAGCATATTCACACGTACAACAAAATTTTAATTTTAGATTATTACCATAGAGTGCTTAACAAAGTGATTTGGGTTTTTTAATTATTTATTCTTATGGGTTCTACCACTAGCTATTTTTAAGGGATCTCACCAGTTATATTTAAAATAGGAGTTTTTTTGTGATCTTTTCACTATTGTCACCACAAGCATCTTTGTGTTGATATTGGTAATCTTAGGCTAATGAAGAAAGAATAAGAAATATTTAAGCAAGTAACTTAAGAATCCATTAAAAAATTACTTGACCATAAGTCAAAGTAAGCCTTTTCTGAAATTACTACAATATTCGAACCCTGAATTATAAATATCAACTACTCTAACAAATATGGTACTTGCAAAGAAGATGGGACTTTTACCCTTGAATGATTTTCATAATGATCCATGGCAAAACAATTTAAATAGTTTGGTAAGCAAAATATAGTCTAGTGAAAAAATGCCTATATTTGGGGAATGGATGATGAACAAGGTAAGGGATACATTTACTGAATACTATAACTATAAGAACTATACCTTCTAATTAGAAATATTACTAAGTGATAGAATTAATTGTCCTTTTTCTTAATAAAGCATGTTTGCAAAGCACTAATTCCATTTACAACCTATCCAAAATTACATTAGAAGACATTAAAATTTCTTGGGAAGTCATCAAAGCTACTCCAAAAAACAAGTAACTTACAAAACAAAGAAAATTAAGCATATGCTGGACAATGCTTTGGCTTGCACATCATTCTCCCTCTTTTTAAAATTACTTGACCTTTAGTTGACTCGTGAAGTCTTTTGAGGAGAAAGCATTGCATATCTCCATCCTACCATAAGGATATTTTCTTTGCCCTTCCTTTCTACCAAAGGGAAAGCTTGCAAAGCAATGAGGGAAGCTTGGCATAATGATCTAGTAGTAATCGAATCAAGTGCTGCATGGAGAAGAATTTTATTAGGGATGTACTACTTGAGTTGTGATTGTGTTTCTTGCAGCTAATAGTATAGTTTCTTCTATTTAGTAGATACATGTATAATATTTATTGTGCCAGGAAGAACACAAATGTAAGCATAGAATTTGTCTTCTGCAATTTTTCTTTTTTAATTTCTTTGGTTCTTTTGAACAAGAAACTTGGACAACTAGAGATTGTTGTATTAGTCGTAGTGGTATTTCACTAATTTCACAGGAATTAAAGTTTTTGGCTCTTAACCAAGCTACTTTTTTTTAATCTCTAATATGTTTCATTAAATATTATATAGAAAAAAGATTATATGTTAATATTACATCATCACATAATACATATAATATTTGGGTACCTCAACATCAAATTATTGAGTGTAACATAATCTTTAAGGGTTGTTAAGCTTTTTTTTACTTGATCTTTGTTTGTAGTTTGTAAGGTAATCTTGATTAAATCTATATTGACTTTTTTGTTATAAAAGATTAAATGAGTTAAGGTGGTTTGTAGTGTCTTTGTATGTATTATGTAGGTATGTATGTATGTATGTATGTATGTTTGTGTATTTGTGTGTGTGTGTATATATATAGTTAAATTATCAATTTACATATTTTATGTAACTCAACTTAATATGCATTAAGTGACTAAATTTAATCATCCAAAATTATTTTTAATATTTGTATTGATATTATTTTATTAATCACTTAGGTCAGTGAACTTATTGACTTTTTTGCAAGCTTATTTCAAATAAATGTAGAAGTTTTTTTATCCATTTTGATTAGTAGCCAAATTTTGTCATTAACCCTTGTTAAGTGATAACTAATAATTAATATTTGTTATTAACTGAAGTAACCTAGCTAATGTAAACATTTCTATCAGTGGATAGTAAATTCTATGCTTATTTTTTGACTATATAATTGTTTTTAATTTTTTTAATCACTTATAAGGTTATTTACATGAGGAATGGATTGAAATTATATAGATCAACATATAGTTTAAAAAAATGGTTAGGATTTGCTTGACTTATTCATATACTTGCATTAAAATTACAGTTGGTAGTTTGGGACGGCTTAAGACCTCTACCAAATGGGGATTCTTATTTCATTAACATGGAAATATATACTTGATTAAAAAATTTCTCATATGGCCAATTGATTTTTAAATGTTTATTTTGTGATTTTAGCCTAAGATTTAAGTCTTCATTGCAGAAAATTGTAACAAATAAGATGGCTGTGCATGTTGTTATCTTTTGGCAAAAGTTTCGTTGCCTAAATCTTAAACGACAAGCTATGTTTGTGTGAAGTTGTGATTTAACAATGAGCTCGAAGTTGGCCTTCCCTTTAATAGTCTGCTTTGAAAATTGGCCATGCATTAAAGAAACTGGAAAAATGAGTAGTAAATTTTTAGTTAAGGAGCTCGTTGTTCAGAAGATTTTCATGGTCTCATTTTCCTTTAACATTTACGCTCTGTATATGGAGCTTTTTCGTGTATTTCCTTTCCCAAGTTCTAATGAGATTGATGTGAATGTTTGTGGTACTGCTTATAGACAAGTTTGTTTGGTTTATTTAAAAGCCATATGCATGTCGGCTACTTTAGATAACTTTCTACACTTTTAGTGACGGTTATGAATATATCCACATAACACTAAGGAAACTGTTTCAAATGGAAACACTTATGGAAATGCTTCATCTCATAGGAATCATCTTTTTGCAATTTTATTGTGTTTCATTTTAGAAATCGTAATGATGTATATCATGCATCCCTTTTCCTTTCAAAAAGCTCATCTCCAGCAATTTGTGACTACTGAAGATGCATTAAACAAGGCAGTTGAAGCTAAAAGCATTAGCCAGAAACTTGTAAAGCGGTTACGTGGAAATGGTGAAGTCGCAACAACAACACTACATTTAGGAGTCCAGTTACAGAACCTTGGTAACACAAGGCATTTTCAGGTCATGTGATTTCTTAAAATAGGATTTTTATGTAGAAAGTTTTAAGCTATAATGTGGATCATTACTATGTATCATTGATATAGAATTTTGTGAATTTTCTTTATTCATGTTTTTGTTCTAATGCTAAGTGTTGTCAATCTTTAACATGCCAAACTTCATGGAGTTGTACCTACCATAAGAGTTTCAAAATTACATATTCCTAACACCATATTTTTTGATATTTGGTGCTTACATTATGAATGTTGCTTTTTTATTAATCATAATAGAAAGCAAACTTATATTTTGTCAAAAAAGAGTGCATTTTTGTTGAGCATTTTCATTCAATTATATTCATTACTATTTGAGTTTAAAAGTTAAGGATTTTGATCATGGTTTTCATTGAAATTTTTTGAAACTGCATCGGTTTATATCATAGCTTAGCTTAGAGTTTTTAACTTCAATGGCTTTGATCACGCTGGATTATGTATTGTTTAGCTAGATGTTTGGGCTAAAGAAAGAGATGTTGCTAGACTAAAAGCTAGCATTAATACATTGACATCTGAGGTTCAACGCTTGAACAAGTTGTGTTTGGAGTGGAAAAAAGTAGAAGATTCTTTACGAAAGAAATGGAAGAAAATTAAAAGTTTGACTCTCGCAGATCAGAACTTGAGTCTACTTACACTACTATTCTACGTGCTGACATTGTTAAGTCTCTTGCACACCATATCCTCATTCAAATGATATATTGCTGTTTTGTGAACTTGACGTGTTATGGAGTTACATCCTTGAGTTCATCTTTTGCTTCCTATGTATACTGCTTGAGTTCATCTTTTACTGCTGATTTGTAATGTATTTCTTTGTGTTAAGATTTTTAAATATCTTGCATACTATATCATCTTTCGATTGCATCTTTTGCTGTTTATGTGTGTTTTGTGTTTTTGAATGACATACTTGAGTCAATCTTTTGCTATTTAGTGTACTATTCATCATATCTAAAAGTGTTTATGTACTGACATTGTTAAGTATTTAACTATTGAATCACCTTTTTCTAGAACCAGATAAGTAATGCTTTATAGTGTACTTGAACTTGCACTATTAGGGGCAAACATTGCATAAAAATTCCAAGATGCTTGGGTTTCAAGGAGTGTAAGACATAGTTGATCCACCACGTGTGATCTCACTTTAGGCATATGGTGATTGTGGTCGTAGGAATATGGGATTGTTTAGCTATAAGCTATAACAACACAAATATGATATCCAATCCTCGCCTAATGCCACATGAGAAGTGAGCACTCCTAGGGTGGCTAAGTCTTTTTTCATGATATTATAATCTTATATATTTTTTTGTTGTAAAGTTAAAACTAAATTATTATATTTGTATTGAGGGGATCTTTTATGAATCCTTAAAACTTGAAGTTTTTGGTGAGTTTTCTTAGGGGAAAAACTTTAGAGTATCACATATTCCACCAATGAACACCAAATATGCATTTTATCTTTAGGTTTTCTTTTTGAATTTGAGAATTAGTATATATCGAAAAAAGATTTTTTGATCTAAATGAAAGATGGAAATTACAATCTAAATAGGAGTAGAATTATTACTTTCTCTCAAAAGCAAAAAAAATTAGAATAGAGAAGGATTGCCTTTTGCATTTCAGTATAAAAAATTATATGTTCTAGATATTTTTAAATAAGGAAAAGTATCATTGATCATGAGTCATACTTGTATAAGCATTTGTTGAAACATTCCTTTTTAAATTCTTAATAACTCATTATATTATGTAGAATTGGGATATATTAGGATTAAATAGAAATTTTTATATTGTTTTATTTTTTTAGGCCTCAAAAAAATCATATTTAATTTTTAAGAATCGTTATTATTTTATTAATTTCTAGTGAAACTTTACCCTAACACAAACCTTTTGTTATTTCCATATTGATAAATTTTTAAATATTGATAATGGTACTTAATTTGATTGCAAATAATTTGAATCTGCTTTTATTCTCAAGGGAGGCTTTAAGAGGAATAAAAAACATCTTGAGGAGATGTTGTAGGTCTTGAGAACACTCATGGAAGATAAGAGAGGTACCTTCAGATATTATCTGTAACAGCCTCAGTGTTTCGTATGTTATTTTATTTTATTTTCTTAAACGAAAGAGCTCTGTGAGACGAATCCAACGATGTTTAATTTGTAATTTTTGGAGCTCTAATGAATAAATTATGAATTTTTGAAAATTTGGGATAAATTTGTAACTTAGAGGATAGATCTGTAATTTTTAAATGTCGGCTTAGTTCAAATCCGATTGGCAGAGGGTATATTTGTAAATATAAAATTTAGAGGGGGTTTTCTACAAAATATGGTTCACGAACGTTCGATTTAGTCGGTTCCGGCTGCAGCTATAAATGCTGACTCTACGTGTTTGAAACGCGTTTCTGGGAACACGGCGGCGAGACACGATGGCGAGGCACGGCGGCGAGCAATTTTCGTGATTTTTGGCACACGATGACGACGGCCAACGAAGGTGCGAATTTTATTTGCCTTGTTGTTTTTATAAGTTTTTCGGGGAGCGGCGGTTAGTTGACCGATGAGAGACGACAGAAATTTCGAAGTTTGCCAGCGAAATATTACGGTTTCGTCGGACGCCGAGATAGAGAGAGAGAGAGGGCGGCGTGAATCGGTCCAGGCTTTGGACCAGGTTACGCTGTTGAACCAAATGCCGAGCGTGCGCGGTCCAGCACGTCGAGTGCGTGGTCCAATGCTCTGAGCACGCCCTGTCCAACTCGTCGAGCACGCCTGGTGTATTGTCGAGAGCACGCGGTCCAGCGCGTCGAGCGGGTGGTCCATCGACGTCGTAAGGAATTTGGGAATTTAGAAGACGCAGTTTTGGAAAGCTGTTTGGAAAAGCTTTTATAATGTTTTTCTGCCCGGGCGGTTTAGCGACAGGCGAGGGTGGTCCATCATAGACCGTGGCCGGTCCAGGGCCTTTTGGGATTTATTTTGGGGTATGTTTGGGAAAGCTTTTAGAAAGCAATTTTTGACTAATAAGCATATTTAAATTAATTATTTTTGTATTTTACGGGCTTGTAGGACATCAAGAAAAATCAGAAGTGAGTAAGACGGTTGGTATAGCAAATTCAGGTAGATAAATTCCTAACCTTGTGATGTAGCACAATATTATGTGTTTGTTTTACATGGTTTTCTTTCAGTTACATGGTATTTTGGTTGTTCTATATGTTGATGTTTATTTTATTTGCATGACAACTAAAAAGGAAAGAAATAATATGGTGTAATATGCTAAAGAAAGAAACGAAACAATATGACATAAAAGGACTTTTGATATGACATGGATTGATGTTTAGAAAATGACAAATAAAACAATGGGATTCCTAGAGAACATTATCCTCACCACTAAGCTCAGCATGTGTTGTAGGATATCGATCTTTGGATCAGATATCTGCCTAGTGTTTATATCAGGCTCAGCGTGTGTCGCAGGGTATCGATCTTCGGATTAGATATCTACCTAGTATTATGTGCTATGACTCCATGATGATTTACACCAGGCTCAGCATGTGTTGCAGGGTACGGTACCATACCTGCCTAGTGGCATTAGGCTCAGCATGTGTTGCAGGGTATCGATCTTCGGATCAGATATCTGCCTAGCGTTATGTGATTGGTTGGATGCCGGCTGGAGGTCATTTATTGATGATGATTGGATCCAGAGGATAATGCCTCAAAAGAAATTGGGCCCGATAACAACACACTATATAAGGAATTGACATTTTTTATGGTTTCCATTTGGCATTACCTTATATATATGTATGACATTCATCTTTACTGTTAATGGTATTTGTTATGCCTTTTATTTCCTTGGTTAATTATGTGAATTTATCTACTGAGATTTATAAAATATCATTTAGTGCTTACATCACAGGTCATGAAATCACTACACCGAGAGATGGGAATGGTACTGCTTCCTTTTCACGAGATGTGTAAAACAAAAAGAGGATTTGGTGTGATTATTATAAAAACATGTTCGTGTTTATATATATTGTGAATTTTGGAGTTTGTGTTTGTCTTACCGTCAGGTCCCCACCTTTGGTTTTTCGTTATTTGTCCTCACTTGATGTAACAGCTAAGAAAATTTATGATAATATTATTATATAATGGCACTTGGTTAGGTGGGGGCTTGACATTATCCTTAAAAGGGTTGGTTTGCCTTGAGGCCCATGTTAGTGGGCTTGATGTGGATGAATATTTTGAGAGAGCTTGAGTACGATGTATTCTTTTAGAAAGCTTACTTGAGGTAGGTTTGACAATCAATAGGCATATGCAAGATAGATTATGGTCTTAAGGGACATAGTCGAGGTGTTAGTTGGAGTTCTCAAGGTTTAGGCCTTGAGCACAAGGAATGTGTAACAAAACTTTCTACAATTATTGAGAAGGAAGTATAGATCTCGAGCTAATGGGAACAAAGGCTCAAGGAGTGCCCTTAAGAGCAATCAAGGCAAGTACACATGGGAATCAAATCACATCAAACACTTTTGGTGATTTTTGGATTCATTTCTATTGGATTTTGATTTGGTAATGAACTAGAAAGTTTTAGAGAATCTTGTTGGCTTTCTGACTCTATTTTTAATAATCTAATTTCAATATCTGTGGAAGAAGTTACTCCAAATTTATTATAGTTGTGCAAGGACATTTCGGTAAGCACAAATTTAGAATTTGAATGCATCAAATTAGTATTTGATTTTTAATGGCCATGATTTTGGTTTTATTTATTTCTTAGTTAGTTTTGATTAAAGTTTTTATGTATATCTCTTAATTCTTGTTACTAAGAGCTTTTATACTATAAAAATGATTTGTGGAGTAGTTATTAGTATTGGTACAAGTGGGTTGGTACTTTAGGGTGTCATATGATTTCATGGTTGAGGGTACCGTGAATAATTACTCTAGATGAGAGGTGTTTTCTTTGAACTTGTTGCCAAGTTTTTGAGAATTTAATTCATAAGTAGAATACTTTTTTTGTTTAATTGAAAAGTTGGAGTTTCTCTATGTAACTAATTTGTATTGCATTTTATTTCTTTATACATGTTTTTGTTGTGGCAATGTAATCATTTTTTCTATAAGATGGATAATATTTTTCCATTGGAGTATTAGATCTTACCTAGTGTAGATCTTGGTAAATGGATGGTCTACTTGAGATGTGGAAATATTGTTGAGGATAAAGGCAACATGAGAAGAGAAATGACATAGTAAGATAAATATTTATATCATTGTAAGAGCATGTGGTTTTTCTAACTCAACAAATACAACTTTTGATGGAGATTATGAGACATAAGGTGATTAAACGTAATTTTAAGGATTGTTGATAGTTGGAGATGAGTCCACTTCAAGAAGAAGCATAGATGATGATAAGAGGTGAAGAAGAAAGAACTTTAGGTGATGTAATGATGGCCATTGTGATCTTATGGCTCCAAATGACAATGATTTCTTCAAATCTTTCAAAGTGGTGTCTAAGATAAGCATCCTACCTTGTAGTGGTTGATGTAGGGAAGTAGAATGCAAGGCTAGATAGTTGGAAATTTATTTTTGCATCTTTGAGTGTACAAGTTTCAGTAAAGTATCCTTTGAAAAACTAATTTATTATGCATTAACATGATGAAACAATCCTTTGTATTCTAGAGTTGTAAAGATTTGTAGTTGGAGTCAATTGAAGTAGTTTCTATGGAAGTTTTATCCCAGCTATGAGGAAGCTAGATAGAGGAAGTAGCATATTTTGATAGCCACGAAGGTAGTTGATGCAAGATTGAAACTCATAATTTTGGAGATTAGTGGTCTCGTGTTGAATCTTGGAAAGAAGAGTTGCTTGATGAAGCATTTGATAGTTTTACTTAGTTTGTCATGGTTATCATTCTATCTCTTGCACAATAATGGGCAATCAGGCATGTTTATAATGGCTATTGAGAAGAATTATGGTTGAGTTTGGATGCCAAAGGATGATGGCTTCAAGAGCAAAAACAAAAAGAAGGAATCCTTAGATTAAGGCATTTCCATTTTTTTCTAAAGTTTTTTAATTTTGTCTTTCTTGGACACTTAGTTATATAAAGAGATATTGTTGGGAATTATGTTCTAAATTGAGGAGATTGAGGGGCAAGATGATAATCAAAAAGGGAAAATGGGGTTGGTGTTGTTATTAAGAATAATGTGATTTTTGTTAGGTTGAAGGAACTTGATTGCAGTCTATCATTAATGATAAGAAGGTTATCAAGACAATAAGGTTGTAGAGGAGGGAACTACCCTTGAGTTGTTTCTATTCAAATCTAAGTCAAGAAGATATTGGTGAAAGTTATCTCTAATGATGGATGCTAATGCAATCAATCGTAATGACTACACTTGATTTGAAGACGATGTTGAATTCACATCCATGTACGATAGTTTGATTCATTGTCGTGCAAAGGTCAAGTCAAAGAAATTTTAGTTGACACGATGGCCTCAAATGTGTGCCACTTCAAGCTTGTCAAATGATTTTGATAATGGGTACATGTGGCACCATGATGCAATTTACTTTTAATGACAACAAAGCATGATGCTTGACAAAGAAGAGAAGATTTAGTCATTTGACGAGGATTGAGAAGTGTTGTCTACAAGATGTTTGTAAATAATTGTGTCAAGTATGCTTGTTCGTATTGTAGATTGAAGGAAATATTTAATTTTACATTGAGAAGGGTATTGAAGCATGAACGATAATGGCAAGCGGAAGGAGATTGTGCAACACATTGGATGACAATGGATACCATAGGTGGCAACAAATGTATTGTGAGAACATAGTATTCCTTAGCTCTAAACATCATAATGGAGTGAATCAATCCTTCAAAAGAGGGGTATATCTTCTAATAGAATCTTAAAGTTATCTTGAAAAAGGTCTTAGAAGCAGGAGATCATGAAAGGATGTTGTAAGCCTAGTGAAGGTTCAAGGATCATAAAAAGAACATCAAGATTTTGTTGTAGTAGGCCTAGTGAAGGCTCTAGGATATAAAAAGAACCTTGAGAGGTTATTCTCAAGAGATATTTGAGATTCAAGGTGAATGAAGATTTCAAGAGGAGGATTGAAGAAGATATTTGTGGTTTTGAGAAGATATAGTTAAGATGGTTTTGACAATCAATGCTTAAAGTAAATTATCATCTTGAGGGTATGTTTGAGTTTTTAACGGAAGTTCTTAAGGCTTAGTCCTAGGGAAGAAGGAACGTCATGCAAGACATTGCTGCAAAGGGTCGTTTTCAAGGTGACTAAGACAAAGCTCAAGGAGTGTCCATAAGAGTAGTCAAGGCAAGGCTTTCTAGACACATTTTAGTTGAATTTTGGTTGAGTTATGATCTAGAAAATTTTAGAGAATTTTTCTTGCTTTCCATTGCTTTTTGGATTATCAAATTTCAATATTTGTAGAGGTTATGCTCCATTTACTTTAACTGTGCGAGAGTTTTGAACATAAGAATGAATTTGAAACCTGACTACATCAAGCAAAGGTTTGGTAGATTTTTTTTTGAAATGTTTGTATTTAAACATATTTAGTTCCTAGTATTTTAAGATTGGAATAAAATGGAAATATTAGGTAAAGTTTTAGTATTGATATGAGTTGCTCGATACATGAACACAACATGTGGCTGCGGGACGAGAGTATTGAGGGTATCTACTCCGTTGAGAGGTTGTTTGGCCTTGAAATTTTGTCAAGAGTTTGAAAATTTGTTTTATAAGTTGATTTCTTTAAGTTTTTCTTTAATTAAAAGGTTAGAGTTTTCTCATATATCTTGTTTACATCATGTTTCCTTGTTCTTCTCACTAGTTTCTTGTTGTGCCACTTGAAAAAGATTTTTTTGGGACAAGTCATTCCATGTCTTACATTGGTTCTGGTAATGTCATAAAATGTTTATTCATTTTAATGTACAACATCATAAATGTTATTTTTGAAAAGTTTATTACAAATTACTCAAATACAATTGATCACTGATAATCTTAGTTTAAATGTCATGAAATTTTTAGAGTAGTTAAATTAGCTAGTCCAATTGTTCTTTAGCTGTAGTATTCATGGTGGTTGAGGAAGGCTTTAAACAATTGATTGCATTCATTTGATTATATATGGAATTTTACAATTGATCATACAAACTGATGTGGTGTTGTTCTTTTGATGCATCTCTTTAACGGCACTTTTGTGATCATTCACTTTCCTGTATTATACTAATAGGAAGCATCAGCCTTCTGGGACCTTCAACCAACAGCCGCAAAAGAACATGCGACGAGGACGATCATTCCAACTTGCAATTCTGTGGCAAAAGTTTCATCTACTTCTAAGGATCTCATTAAGAAAGAGCTATCCACTTTCAATCAGATCCTGGATAAGAGATTATATATAATGCCATCAACACCTCAAGTTTGCCATTAATCTATATCTTTTTATGTTAATTTTATTTTAATGTTAATCATTTATATGCTATGAGTGGCCAAAATATTTTTATGTTCATCAAGGTAAATAGTAAAGTGATTCTATTTTGTTGTTAGAAGAGACATACAAATAGATCATTCTAATTTTTTATTTATTTACCTTTTTAATTATCATCAAGGCCATGGGATACTTGGATTCATGTCATTTGGTAAAATGGGTTTTCCATTAAATAAGTTTTATAATTTTTTTAATTAATTCTTGTTCTTATTGCTTGGGTGCTTGCTTAAAAAATTGTGAATAGGCTCTTCTTGAGCCTATGGGCTCTACTGTAACTACTTGTCCTAAAGCACACGTAACTGCTGAAAAAGGTTCTTTTTAATTACAACAAGAGTTGGAGCTGGAGCTGGGGATCCATCAGCAATACCTTCTATATTTCATATCTCTTCATCTCTTCAATATCATTCTCGTACCTTCTGAATGTTTTGCTTTAGGTAATAATTTTTTTGCTAGATGTGATCCTAACTTTTCTCCCTATGTTTAATTTCATCTTTATCTTTTAAAATTTTAATTTCCAAATCCATTATTGAAAAGAAAAAGGGAGGCCTCTACTTATAATCTTAAGCACAAACTAACTAATGATATTAATTGGTGTTTAATATCTTGAAGGTTTGGAAGAAATAGATGATGCCTTGACATCTGTTTTGGGGGTAATGGACTTCTGCATAAAACTTCCATGTTCAATAAAGAATATGAAAGGTATAATTTTGCTTTGATTTAGTGTTAGGTTTTATTTCTAAAAAAGATTAAGATTGAAAGTATACATACTTGCCTAAAATTTTCTAGGAACATTGCATGCTTTTTAACTTTTTGAGTTGAGAAACCCGATCAGGGATCGGGGATGGATATAGTCAAAGATTTTGGATCAACTACCTAAAGGTTTTTCATGCATTTTTTTATTATTCAGTAATCTTATTTTTTTGATAATATTTATAAAATAAAATTTTATTTTAAAGCTAAAAATTTATTTTGAATCAAAAAATTCGTTAAACGCATAATTTACCTCTCCCTTTTTGTTTGTTTTACTTCATATTTTATAACAATGATCACTTATTTCTCTATGGTTTGAAGACCCATTTCTTTTGATTATTGTTTGTAAGTGAGGTTATGACCTTTAGATTAATAATTTTTAAATTTGAATTAAATAATAATCTCTATAGTGGATCAATTAGAAACAAAACATATATATGATCAAGAAATTGATACAAGTTAGAAGAGATTTTGAGATACAAAACATTTGTCAAATTGCAATCATTCTATGAATGAATCGAATCTTCCCTCCACTATCAAGTGTGTTATATGATTAGTTGGGGAAATCCTATGAATATCATTCCAAAAATACTTCTTTGAAGAAACATTGCATGGCTTCGTGTTAACTAAACCTCTCCAAGGTTATATAAGTAGTTCCCATTCAAGAGGTATCACACAAAAGACTTATGAACTCTAATATTTATAGTTAAACATAAATTTAATATATCAAAATAAATTATAAAATATAAAAAATGAATTCAATGATTAATGAAATTTTATGAGTTAATGGTATATTTTTTAGCCTCTTGTTGCAATAGTCAGTCCTAGTGTGGCTGATGGTGCATATTCTTCTCCCCTCCCTGAGCCTAGCTCCTACTGCGTTCCCTTCCTCCATGTCGTAATAGCTTGAGGCAAAGGCAACTCCCCGTACTTCATCTTTTGCGTCAAAGAAGCCTTCTCTTCAAGGTGGAAATGGTCTTGGCGATGCTGCGGCATAGCTGGAGGAAGGTGTCCGTCATCAACATAATGATCCTAATCATCCTCATGGTGGTTTACGCCTTTGCATGTGGCTTCAAGAATAGCAAGTGGATGGACAATGGTGAAGCCTATGGGTAGGCCAGGATGACTAAGAGCAGGCCGAGCAGGTTCCAGTTTTAGGTCAAGCTTGAAGAATCCTTTATGTTTGGATATGTGATATGTTGATGTTTTCGATTGTTTCATGTTATTTTAGTCATATTGTTATGAAGTTTTTTGAGAATTATTTGAAATTAAAACAAGGACATCAACATGTGTTCCATTGGTCAGTTGACAAATATTTAAATTTCTTATTTGTATATTTGAAGTTAAATTTTATGTTACTGTTATTGAAATCTAAATTAAGTAATCAAAATATTATTTTAAAATGATAATATTGAATACTTTTAAAAAGAATAATAATTATTACAAAATTCTTTTCATTTTTTAAGTTTTTTTAAAAATAAATTAAAATTTTCATGTTATATGCAAAATTTAATAAATTTATATTTTAAAAAATTTTTTAAAAACATGAATGACAGGCACGATCAAGTTTTTAATATGGGAAATTAAAAAATTTGAGAAGCCATTTTGACACAAATTTAAAAATGAAATGAAACTTAATTTAAAAGATGCTATAAAATTCTTCCCTAACAAGCATTTTTACACACCTAATTGTCGTGATGTTGTGTACCAACCCCAAAAAATTGTTATCTTTTGGGAATTAATTGGATTTTTGGAGATTTGTTAAAAGTTTTTTAAGTATTATTTTATACTTTTTCAAATAATCGTATATCATAAAATGAGGTATGCCATCTCAAAAAAGAGATATGAAGTGAAAAATAAAATGAATGAGTTATTTGGAATCTGATGAAACAATATTATTAAAATTTAAATATTTCTGAAGTATTTAAAAAATTGGTTTTGGATTAATAAGGAAATATTTATAAGCTTAGAAAAATTCCAAAAATTGAAAAAAATACTAAATGAACTAAAATAATTATGAAATTTTGCTAAACACCAGAGCTTAAAAGAATAAGATTAATAAAATTAACACAAAAAAGTTGCTCGACGATCATAGAATTAAAAGTATAAAATAAATTGAGAAAAATAATACAATAAGTTTATTGAGGATTTTTAGTTTAAAAAATCATTAAAAATATTAAATATCAACAAAAAGGAAGAAATTTGGTTAAGAAGTCGAGCTCATTAATATGAATCACACAAAATTAATTAGTTAACTTTTGGAGACTTAATTGATTGTAAAGTATATGGAATATTATAAATTTTTTAATTTTGATTTAAATAAGAATTTAATTAATTCCTAAACTCCTAAAAATTCTTAATTACCTTAAAACCTAATACAAGAACCACTAGAGGAAACCCATTTGTTAACGACCCGAATCAATGACAAACTTTCAAATTCTTAGTAAAAGAGTGGCATAATGTTCTTTGGAGAGACATGACTATTTAGAGGGAGTTGGAGAGTTGATAAGTGATAGGGATAGAAATTTCTTTGCCCTAGAGTTTAGAGAAAGGAGGGTAAGAGGAGGTGATGTTGAAGCATTTGGATAGCCAAATAAAGGAATCACAAGGGAAATCTAAAATTTTGAAGAAATACTATAACAACTACTATAACCTGGAAAGTAGAAGATTGATATAAATTTTAAGATCAAATCTTTTGTGTGACCACTACAAATAGAAATATAGGTAAGTAATATTGTGTATCATAAGTGCATTTGTATGTTGTATTGGTGGTCCACATTAGCATTACTAAGTTGTCAAATCATTGTTTTTTAAATCCAATCATATGAGTTAGGTTTGAATTCTAATTAAAACCAAATAAAAGATATATGTTTTATTTTTAAATTTGTGTTCGTACAACAACTATTGCAAATAAATAAAATATAAGCACTAAAATATGACCCATATCCTTATTTTCATAATAGTGTTATACATTAATAAAACTTTCCTAACACCAGAATTCTAAGACAAATTAAATGCAAGAAAATCCATGACCTCTTACTTATCCCCTGAAGTCTCATGATGTGCTTAAGATTTTACCTAAAATTATTAACACCAAAGAAAAACAAAGCACATGACATTAGCTTAGTAAACAAAAACTATGTAGCATACATCTTTGGCTTTTGCCACATGTTAGGTCAAGTAAAATATTATAATATTTAAAAAATTTTAAAATTAATAACATAAACAAACATATTAAAGAAATGCTCTCACTATATGTAATGAAATACTATCCCTTTGTTAATTTTAATATTTCAAAGGATCAATTTATCTTTTTTTTTAATCATCAATGATCTCTTGACCTTAAGTTTAAAATTCCATGGAGGCTTAGCAACACCTTATGATGAAACAACAAACTAAAAGTGCACTCTAGTGAGCCTTATTCTATTAGAGTAGCACTCATTATTCAATTTCTCATGAAAATTTACATTTCTATTTTAAGGAATCTCGAATTAAATTTAGGATGCACACTTGAGAGGCCCTGTTTGACCTAAGTAACACCCTTGAGTCATTTGCATATATGATTGGTTTTCTTTGTGAGGATTCTCATGATAATTCTTTTATAATTTCATAGTTATTTTAATGATGATGTCTCAATTTTTTATAAATATAACTCATTTAATGCCAAAACATATGAAACATCCCATAATAGTTTTAAGCATGCCAATGCTAACATGTGAAATAAAACATGAGAATCTCAAATATGACTAACAAATGTCGTTTACATCCAAGGAAGTAGTCACCCATGAAACAATTTGCTTAAACACGAATATATTTTGCTAACATGTCACTAATAGTAATATATCATACATATAATGCATGTGCAACTATGCGAACAAATAATCTTTTTCTTTTTTAAATCCAAATTAAAAGTAATAAAACAACATCCACCAATACATCATAATAATGCACCAACGATACACAACATTGGTGACTAATTTTCTGATGTAATAGTCACACCAAACAAATTGATTTATATTCATGAAGCCTTCACTAGCTTATTTCATTATCTTCCTTGATTGACTAGTTGCTATTGGATTTTTTTCAAAATCCTCCCCCTTTATCCAAGTAATTGATTTATCTCTCTTACTTCCTTTCTCTCTCTTATATGATAACATCACAAATATTTATTTTTTGCTTTTACTTTGCTTTTGGCTTGGCTCAATTCTTTTCTCAAACATTTTCACAAAATTCCCTTTTTCTCCACTCCCCACCAAAATTTCTCACAATTTCTCTTTTTTCCCAAAACTTTGCTATAATACTTCACTCTCTTCTCTCTCTCTCCTTCCTCTATCTTTTCCATTTTCATTTTTTTTCCTTTTGGTCTACACTCTTCCTTGTTCTCATCTGCTCCTATTGTATACAAGTTATTATGTTTCCTTTTCTCTCTCTCTCTCTCTTATTCTATTTGCTTTAATGTCTCTTTTTTTTGTTTTCTTTTGATGCTTCCCCCTTTCTCTCTTATAGTCTCTTCTCTTCCAATGGAGACCCTTCTAATAGCTCCCTTTTGTTTGCTCCTCTTTCTCAGTTGATGGACTTTCTCTTCACTCATGGCTTCTTCATAAGTAGTAGGGCCTTCCTTTCTGTAATAAGCTTCATTATAATTTATAAGATATTGCTTATGATAGATTTATAATATTTGAAATTTTGTGTTTGATTAAAATAAATTTGTAGTGAGTAGAATCATAAATAATAAAAAGTAATTTATGCTAAGCTAGATTTATAATTTTAAGAACTTTAGCATAATTATAATTAGTTTGATAGAAGATAGAATTATGAATAATAAAATATTGGAATGATAAAATATTAATTTCTATGGTTATAGTTTTCAACTAGCTTCTTATGACATTTGACATAGTGGTAGAAGTGCATTTCAATGATAATTATTTGCTTGAAATGGATGTGACATAATTAATCAAATAAAAGAATTAGTTTGTTATTTTGCATGCACTTAATCAAATCACATACATGTTTTTCCTTAATCAAATCAATTATGAAATTAATAATGATGGCTTTAGCACACTAATAAAATCTGATGGAAGAGAATTTTTGTTGGAGTCTATATGAGTGAAGGTGACTGAGAACTTGAGTGTGTGAAGGTTACCAAAGTGCTGAGTAGCATCATCAAGTACCATTCGGAGGAGTTGACCAATAGAGCTTAAAAATTTGAGAAGGGCATCGTTATTGTGTTGCAATTTTCATTTAGCAAAGGAGAAAGAGTGAAGAAGACACTTGGGTTTAGAGAGAAAATTATAAGAAAGACGGAGAAGTTGTGAAACTTTTGAAAAAAGCCTTGTTTTAGGTCGAGGAAGAGATAGAAAATAAGTGGAGAAGAAGAAAGCCTACAAAAAGAAAATAACAAAGGAAAATAAGTAACTAAGAAGGGTTTAAGTTTTTAAATTGATTTTTTATTAAATTTACTTTGATTTATGCAAATAAGAATAATAATATTGGTTGTGTTAGAACTAGGTTTAAATTGATTATGTTTTTGTATGAAATAAATTGATGGTGATTTGAAGTGAACTCAAGAGATAAAGGATAAGAGATATTGGTTATTAAAGTATACTGTGTATGTTGATCTGCATTATATGATATGATTAGTTTAAAATCATATATAATAAAGGATCAAAATGCTATAATGAAAGATGGCATGAGACAATCATATTAATCAAAATTTGGAGTTGTACTAGTATGAGAAGAATTTAAGTTATAGGTTGGGATATCGAGTTCATCACATAAGGATGATATGAGTGTTGTACTTGTGCAATGTGTGAAGTTGTTAGGTTCATTATACAAAGGTAATATGGGTATTGACTTTGTATGATGTAATTAAGGTAAAATATATGATTGTATTGATATAATTATAATGATTGTATTAGATGATCCTCCAGGTTAAAAGTCAAGTAGTGTGAATCATATAAGTATGATGCCTTGAATCATATTGGATGAAAGAAATAGTGATTTAATTGAAGTATGAGACAAGTTTGTTAGAAGGATCGTGTAAAGAATTTTAGATGAAATCTCATAAAATATGATTGAGTTGATCATACTGGATGATTAGTTAGAGCTATTGACAAAATAGTTAATTCTTGAGAGAGAAGACACTATAGTCAAACTTGTATGTTGTGTATCATTATAATTTATAATGTATTAGGGTGGATTAACAATAGAATTGTATGATATGCTCAAGGGATTATATTGTCTGAAAGATGAACAATGAGTTGTTCATACTTTATAATGGGAGCATCATAGTAATATGAATGATTAACAAGCTAGTATGACAAAGAGAGAGAGAGAGAGAGTACAAATCATATAGTACAATGTTATGGGAAGTATTTTATGTTTAATAGGAAATATGAATTATGTTAAAATAGGGTACCATTGTATAACATGATCCCAGTGATCAAAGTGCATGTTCAAAAATGAAATCAATAATAGAGTGCTAATTTTGGGAATTAGATGATACAATTGAGAGATTATAAAAGTTCAATATAATTCAAAATGCTTATTTTTTTATAGATGTTATGATATAATAAAGAAACCATTAAGTACATTCCAAGGCAACAATTTAAGTGTTTATAAGAAATTAATATGATTTTAGTTGTTTGCTAAGAATACTACATATATGATATATGTTGACCAATACATATATATGACATTATAGAAAATCAAGAAAAGAATAAGATAAGAAAAGGAAATCAACTCATTGATTTAAGTAGATAAACTAAATAACTATGACACAAATACACTCGTAAATTAATTTATAATTTTTTTTATAAAATGATATAATTTTTAATATCTTTTAATAGGGACTATAAGTATTGAATTTTTTTATTTCATTTTTTATACATTATTTATGATAGGTAAATCTAAAAAACTGTGATATAAATACACTAGTAAACCATTTTTATGTTATTTAAAAAATGTCATATTTTCAAGTTATCTTTTTGAAAAGCATCAATGACGTAGGAGCGTCTAATATTTGCTCACAAACATATATCCATTAGCATCACATCAGTTACATAAGTTTATCAGTGTAAAATTTTGTTGAAATTTGCATAAAAAATACTTAAAATTAAATTTTTTGTTCATTTTGTCGCCTTTTGCGATCTACCATCATCACCCCCACTATCGCAGCATAAGCCAACCTGACACCCCTGTGACCCAAATTGACTCAAGAACACTAGTTGATCTGCTTGACTTGTGTCAACCTATAACAACCCACTAGTCCTTGCCCAACCAGTTCAGTTCTTCGTGATCTTCGCCTACCGAAAAATTAGACTAGTAGCTTTGTCTATGCTTCTTGCCCCATCATTTTGTTGCTTGTCGTTATTGTGTCCAAAAATGCATGGATAGTTGGAAAACTATTTAATTTATTTAAATTTGTAGTTTTTTTATTTTTTAAAAATTTATTGATGAACCTTTGAGATCCTTATAAATAGGGATATTCACTATGTTGAAGAGAAAAAATGATGGAATTAAATTTTTTTTATTTGCATACTTTAACATTTGTGAGCAAAGTATGTGCACATAATTCTAGTTAGAGAGATTCCAACTTCCCTTGTGAGAGACACAGATCAAATGTGCCAGAAATTTGATCAGGAGAGTCGACAACCAAACCCTTATAAGAGACTATGACCAAATATAAGAGAACTTCCATCAGAATAGTTGATAACCTAACAAATTCTTATTTCCATTGATACCCACATCATGAAAAAAAAAAGTTACATTCTTTTAGTCACATTTATTTTCTAGATAGTAATTTAAAGTTTCAGTTATCATTTTCTATTAAAATACTTCATGTAAAGTTTATCTTAAATTCTCTATTTTATATGTATGAAATTGAATGTAATAAAAATCATCTTATAATATTTTATCCTTAACACTTAAAATATTACCACTTACTCAACTTAATAATCAACATTACCACTTTGAAATACTAATCATTAAAAAGTTTTGAAATATCGTACGCATCATCTAATCCTAATCAATTTATAGTATTTATTCATATTTCTTAATAATTTATTAAGCATCTCTAATATTATAGAATCTAAATTAGACCATGATAAAAATCTAAATCTATTATACATCATCAAACATATTATAATATGTTTTATACAAATCTAGTAATTATGTAATTATTTTCTTTAGTTATCATATTTTTATAATATGTCGTTATATGACATATTATTCATATGTTATTCTTTTATAACATTATATAACAAGGACATTGACATGTAATATAATAAAAAAAATTCTACAAATTAATGGATAAAAAATGATTTAGATATAAATATTTGACATGCTTTATTATCGAATAAGAAAATGAAGTAGAATGAGTGAAATACCTCTTAATTATATTATCCTCAAATATTCATGTACTATATTATGACCCTACATGTAATAAATATACATGATATAAGACAATGATAATTCATTTATATCTATATAAATTCTACTTCACATGATAATAAATAAGAATAACCTGTGGTAAGGATAACTTATCTATATCTATAAAATTATATTATATATAATATAAGGCAAGAATAGCCCATTTAAATCTACATGAGTGTACTCTAGATGACATAAGGTTAGTTTAGTCCAACTATGTCTACATAAGTTTATTTTATATGATATGAAGTGAGGATATCATATCTATATCAACATGATTCTACTATAAATGATATGGGAGGATGAAAGCTTATTATGTTGTGCATATTCTATTATGACATCTATATTATTGGCATTGATTTTAGAGAATAACAATCTAAGTGAGTGGAATTTGGGATATCTCTAAATGTATTAGAAATGAAAGGAATGAGAAATAATGAACTTAACTTTAAGTGTTACAAAATGTAACAAATAAGAAATATGAAAATAACAAAATATACATATACATGTTCATATTTTTTGTTAAATTTATTACCTTTTCTATATAATAACATTTTATTATGGGTATAATTTTTAATTATTGTAAAAAAATTATATCTTTTTATTATATCATTATTTTTATATATTATTTTATTTGTTACTTATTAAACTCTTTAAAGTCTTTCTAGTATTTATATCATAAGTAATGTATGAATTATATTATGAGATGTAAATTTGGATGTTATAGATAACAATTTTACTTATTAGCTAGTACAATGATTCTCTTAAGCATTTTTATATAAAATTAGTATAGTATTTATTTTGGATTGGATGGTTATATATATTTTTGTAATATATCATTTATTTATAATATTTATTTAGTCCATCTAGTTAAAGGATTAGTGTTTTTGGAATTTAATATATATATATATATATATATATATATATATATATATTAAGAGAATGTTCTTGTATTATCTTTCTCACCCAGTGCGATGAATGATATAAAGGATTATTGAATTTTCAAGAAGCTCATTAGGGAACAAAGGAGAATGTGTAGCTAATGTTTTGGAAAGGAAAGTTAGGAAGTAACTTTAGGAGTTAAATAGTTGTCATTCTAGTTTAACTAAAGAGGAATTTCAACTCAATTGGCAAATTGGAGTTATAATATTATTTCTTACTTGAGATCTAGTTTTCTTCTCAAATTTTATATTAAAATTCTTATTTAATAATTACTCAAAATGATACTTAATACAATAATATAGGTGGGATTTCATAGTGTTAAGGGTTGGATGCGAATCACAAAGCTGTAGAAATCAACAACAATAAGGTAAGATCCTTCAATAATAATGATGTTGACATTTAGCATATATTCTAATAAGTAAGATTTTTAGATATTATAATTGATATTGTTAATTTTTACATTATATATAGTATATACTACTCATCAAGCAATCTTTATGCATATATCATATGGAATAAGGTAGTAGAGAATGTCGAACGAAACAGAATAGAGCGAAATCAGCCTGCAAGGAAAGCTAAACGGAACAGAACCGTATGAAATCAAGCCAGACGGAAAGCTGAACGGAAACCAAGTGATCAAATCTTGATCGAGGAAAGGGCAGACAATCCCAGTCAGCTCGAGAGTCATACTAACTGAAAAGCATATAGAGAGCAATAGCAATGTAATTTGGGTAGTATGGGACTAAGCTCTCATCCAATTGTCAAAGAAAGCAGAAGGGCAGGCGCGATCAGGAGGCTGAAGTTAATGAAGGCAGAAGGGTAGGCACGATCTGACGGCTTAGGTTAATCAAGGTAAAATGCTGCAAGTAAACACTGTAAAATGCCAAACAAGGGGTTCAAACCCGAGCCAGGTATGCAAGACGATGCATAACCACTGCAGTAAGTTTCTAATTCAAGTTGTTTCTGGACACAATATTTTGATACAGGTAGGAAAACCTACGCATGATTCAATGGCCTAGATCAAGGCGGCCTAGAGCCAACGACCCGGATTGATCTTGAATGGTAAAATTTGGATTCAATCAGAAATGTACATTTTAGGATCCAAATCAAACAGTGAATGCTATGTGTCCGTTACCTGTGTATATTTTTGACATAAAATTAGTTTTAGATATTTTCTCAAACTTTTAAAAAAAAAATTTAAATTATTTTCTTAAATGTTTTTATAAAAAACTAGAGCTTTATTCTTAATATTTAATTTCCTCCTACTGAAACACATCTCATATACACAAAAAACAATACATAATAATACCATAAATAAACTTTGATAAAATAAAGTGAATATTGTTGAATACTTTTCATAAAAAATTTAAATGAATATTGTTCTTCTTATCAACTCAATCAATAAATTTAAATTTTTATATACTTTTAAAAAGTAAAGCAACATATAAAAAACACTACATATTATTGTAGTGAATATCATTTCTTCATGAATAAATTTCTAAAAAAATTGTTTCCTTAACATAGCTTATATTGAACCCTAATTTTCAAGATTGAACCATTTACTATAAACTCGTTAAGTCTTCTGTACAAATGTTGCTAATCTTTAGTGTGCACATTTTCATGCTTCTTTTTATTTTTATATAAAGATTTTAAATCTTTATAATATTTTAAAAAATTTTCATCTCTCTTTGTGTGTGTATGTGTCATATATATATATATGTAATATATATATACATTTATAGTTTGATATGTAAAATTAAAAATTAAAAGATAATCATTATCAAAATTAAAAGAATAATAAGGTAATTTTAAACAAGGCATAAGTAAATAAATTTATAAAATTTATGATGGAAATCTTTTAGAAAGCAAAAACATTTGCTTAAGATTGGTCAAAGAAAAACTTCCACTACAACAAAGTTTTACAACATCTATTGAATGTATCCAAAATGAAAATCCTTTGTTTGTATGCTTATTCTGGTATTCTTATATCTTTCACAAAAATAAACTCACTAATGTTTTAGTAATAAATAATCTAATCTTCCTTTTAATGTGCATATGTTGCTAATATTTATTGCTCATATCCACATCCTTCACTTTATGTTTATATATGGCTTCTAGATCTTAATAATATTTTAAAAAAAATTCAACTCTTCTTTTGTGTATTTGTGTGCATATATATATACAATACTATGATGTGCATGAGTATATATGTATACACACATATTTGTTTATAATTAAATGTGTAAAATCTTGTTGATATGAAATATAAAATTGAGAGGTGATCATTATCAAAATACAAAGAATAATAAGATAATCTTAAACAAGACAAAGTAACTAAAACTATAAAATTTATGATGAAAATCTTTTAGAAAGCGAAAACTAATGCTAAAGATAGATCAAAGAAAAACTTCCACTACAACATAATTTTATAAAATGTATTAAATGTGTGAAATACAAAACTCTTTTTTCTTTATGTTTTTTTTTGTATTCTTATATCTTTCACCAATATCTATATCATTTCATTAAATTTGTATTATTTATGTAGCAAAAAAATTTCTTTTAGAGGTTGGCATATCTCAAAAAACTTGCCCATCCGCTCTCCTGTCCGCTTTTTAAAATTGCTTCCCAAAATGCTCAATTTGTACTTCCATGCAAACCCTCAAAACGAGCCCTATTAAAATATGAATGAACCATGTTGCACATCCCAATAGTTCGTTATTCAATTTGTTAAATATTCTATGCTCTACAGTTTGTTATTTTAATCTTTAAAAAAACCAAGAAAAGATGGGACCGTACGAAAAGCGAAAGCAATGGCTCTTTTGCGGAAGCCATAACCTTTGTATTTTTCATATGGCAGTAACCCCATTAGGCCTTTCTCCACATGGGAAACCGTGCTGAAATACACGTGTCAAATTCTTAATACTACTCGATTGACGTTCTGCAAGATTCTCATGTTTAGTCTTTTTGCCAGACGAACGGATGCTAAATGTTGAAACAAAATTAGTTAATAGTAAATAATTATTAAAATAAAACTTTACTTTTAATTAGGTGTAAATTGAAAATTACATGATGATTTGGCGATGTGCTGATGTTGCTTTGATATGGGGACCATTTTAGATGACGTTCTGAGGCCGATTCAGACGTTTTTGACGTGTAGTGGTTCTTCACACAATAAGCACAACTTCTACCACTGCTTTTTATTTCACGAAAAGACCACGTGTCCTGAAATGAATGCATCTGTGGAGCCTTTTATAGAACAAATAATATATATTTTTTCAATTATTGCTTTTAAAAAAGCCTTTTTATAGTTTATTTTTAAAATCAAAGTAAAAAAGTTGTACCTAAAGGATAAACAGTGGAAAAAATATTTTTAGAATATGAGATTTTAAAATACTTAATATGAAAATGAAATTAGCTAACAAAAAAGCTGATAAGATAAGCATTATTTTGTTAGAGTTGGGAAACTTGATCTTGGTCTGATACGTGTTATTTCTTTGATTGGTCAAAAGCATTCAAATATTTTTATGAAAATAAAAAAATTATATTTTAATTTATCATATTATTTTTTGTTATTTGGGTGCCTATGATCAAAAGTGAAAGACTATATGACTAGCTTATCATATGAAATGTCCAAAAATATGCATATTCACCTATATATAATGGTGTTGATTGGTTGATGATTCATCTTGCTCTTTTTCTAAGTGTAATCCTCAAGTGAGAGCTATTCAAATTTGACATTACCATTATCTTGTATACTCAAAATCAGCAAGTTCACTAATAGGGCCTTGGATGAGATACTTGAAAGTGAAAAATACTCAACTTGGTTTTCTATTAAACCATTCATAATGATCACACCATTAACCTTCTTTTAAAGGCTGACCTTGGTAGTTATTAAGAGTCATCAGATCCCATAATGTTCTTTAGGTGATGACTCCCCCAAAATTTGATGCATAACAAGTTGTAGTTGAATCCACATCTCAAAGGGTTCGAATGAAAAGATGGTTACTTCTCCAATGGCCATATTTGTATTTTTTGAAGATCAACTAAGATGTTAGCAAAAAAAAACCATGGCACTGTATCACGATGGGCTTATGAAGAGAGAGGCTTGTTGATATTCCTATTAGTGTTACCTCGACATGATAAACGAACATGAGGCCTTCTTTTCTCAAAGCCCATACCAGTAGAAAACATGTCTATAAAAAGTTAGAGTGCTTCTATGACTGAAGAGGAAGAGGATCCAAAGAAGCCAAATGTACCTAGTTTTGAAGCAATTGTGCTGACTAAATGGGATACAAATGAAAATAGTGTTATTTTGGTCTACATTGCAAGTTACCAATTATTTAGGTAATTTTTTTTATCAAAGAGTATTATTAATCATTTGGAGGAAAAGCATAAAAAATTATCCATTTGTTAAATCTATTGCTTAGAAGAAGAGAATTAAGTCATTAGGCTGCACTTTTGAGAAATGAAAAGAACTTGGACCAAGTGAAAGACTAATATCCAAAGCCAAAATGTCAGACTTTTTAGTCGTTGTAAGTGGTTGAGTAATGTCACCTCTCATTTTATTTTTTTGAAGTATCAACCCATATTTTTAATTTATGTCAGTTAAAATAAGTTTTGTTCTAAAAAAATTTATATTTTAAAATAATAGCCATGCATATATAACCAGAATAATTCTCATTGCTGTTATTGTAAGACTATTCATATATATGCCATTTTACCTTGATGCTTGCTATAGGATGTTTCTTGTCCAATGATTTTAACTTTAAGATATTGCCTTATGATCACTACCTACTTTTTTTAGTCTTGGATATTATGGTCATAACCTAAATTTATTATGTTAATGAATTAATCATCTTTGGTCATGATTCATAAATCAAAGTAGATTATTTTCTAAAATTCATTTTTACAACTTAAAATTATTATTTTACATATATAATACAAATATTTTTCTCCTTTTTCTTATGTGATTATTTATCCTTACAGTCCTCGATCTTGAAGTATAACAATACACTACTTGGGTCATGCACTACTTGATTTAATATTAATTAAAAGTACTAATATACTCCAAAATAACAAATTCTTGAGTAAATAAATATAATAAGAAACAAAAACCTTGAGGGCACCATGTAAAATAAAGATGGTGAAAAACTTTACAAATTAAAATATTAAATTCAATTAAATAATTGTATAAATAATTATACTCATTTCTTAAAGCTATTATTCAAAAATAAAAGTTGAAATAGCTTTTTTATACAATATCTGTCATACATACGAAACATCTCATGGAGTTGTCAAAAGAAAGCATCTCCTCACATAACGGATCTGATGTTATAACTTCTAGGAATCCTAAACACTATAAATATGTCACTCTAAATCTTTAATATAAGTATGTATAAGTATAATAAATATAAAAAATAAACTAATAGATTTAAGTAGTTAAGTAGTGTGAAATCATGATATACAGCATACAAATAAATATGAAGTAGTAAATAAGAATGCATGGTAAAAAATATTAAATATGTTGAATATTTGCATATGAGCTAGTATGTTCTATAATCAAGTATGTATATAATTATCATATAACACTAATATTATAGAGTAGTAACATTATCTCTTTCTTTTCTTATTTTTAATTTTCATTTTTTTCATATTTTTATTTTTATTCTTTTCTTTCTTTATTAAGGCATTTTTTTATATGACTACTATCCTTACTTCATATGATTCTATATTATGTTATATCTATGTGGTATCAGTCATATCACATGAACTTTATCAATAATTGCCCAAGCCATCAAAGTATATCTCCTACCACCATTGGCCTTCACAGAAATACTAATAGAAATAGGTCTTTACTCTTTGTTACCTATTACTGAAGTGCTCACAACAACAAAAATAAGGTCAAATATCAATTCTAACATGGAATCACCCCTTTAACATTGTTATGTATAAAGCACTAACGATAGCGAGATCTCTATCTATTATGCCCCTCATTTAAGTACCAAAAAGAATAAGAGATAAAGTTATAGATAAAGTCATATTGATCAATTATGAGATAAAGACATAGATAAAATTTTATCTTCTAATTTTCACATCTCAATTATGCCCCTCATTTTAAGTACTATTAATAACAAGCGATAAAGTCATAGATAAAGTCATATTGATCAATTGTGAGATAAAGTCATAGATAAAATTTTATCTTCTAATTTTCACATTTCTCATGATGATATATATCATTAAGCTTATCTAGTAAATCACTATCTTTCATTTTTTTATTCTATATCTTTCTTGTTTTGTGTTCTAAAGCTCATAACACATACAGACTTGTAAATAATAAGATGTCGGTGGGTTAGAATATTAATTTTTATGATTATAATTTTTGTTGGCTTCTTATGACCATTTTGTGTGGTGTGTGGTGCTAGAAGTGTATTTCAATGATAATTATTTTTTCAAAATAAATATGATAAAAATAATTGAATAGAAGAAATTTTTTTAATACACATGCATTTCATGTGATTACACATCCATTGTTCCCTAATCTTATAAATTATAAATTAATATTGATGTTTTAATACACTTATAAAATTTGATGAGAGTGAATTAAGGTTTGAGTCTATAAAAGAGAAGATGTTTGAAAGATCAATGTGTGAAGCTTGTTACAAAGTTGAATAATGTTGTTAAGAACCACCAAGAAGGAGTGAGTGAAGGAGGTTGTCGAGTAAGGCATCAATACTATGCTATGAGTTTTGCGAGCAAAGAAGAGAGAGTGAAGGTGAAGCTCTATAATAGAGAGAAAACTATAAGAATGAACAACCATTAGGAAAACTTGTTGTAGCTTGAGGAGAAGATCAAAAGCAAGAAGATGTGAAGAAGAGAGACTATCACAAGCAAATAGCAAAGGAAATTGAGTAGTAGTTATCAAAGAAAAGATGGACATTTCAATTGATTCCTTTTTTATATTTAATTTAGTTTTACATAAATTAAAAATATGATTATGTTATATGTTAAGTAAGAACTAGATTTAAATTAATTTAGACGTGGTATGGAGTAAATCGATGCTAATTTGAATTGAACCCAAGACATATAGAATGAGAGTTGTTAGCTATTATTAATATGTATCATTCAAATAATTTGGTCTACATCATATGGTACGATAAATTTAATCTTGCAAGGAAAGCTATGATGAAACATGGTATAAGATAATCATATTAGAAAATTTTGGGGTTTTAATAGTCAAAAAAGAATTTAAGTTATAGGTTGAGGTTTTGAGTTCATCACATTAGAATAATTTAAGTGTCATATTTGTATAATGTGTTGAATTGTGAGGTTCATCATATGAAGGCAGTTGTAAATACCAACATAAATCACATAATGTCTTGTGGGATCAATAACATTATTAATCAAAGCTAAATTTTTTAAAATACAAAAACTATTAATTATAAGAAACAAGATTGTAAAAGAATATTGTACAAAGTCTTAGATGAAATATTATATAGTGTGACTAAGTTGATCGTGCTGAACAATTAGTTAAAGCTATAGATAAGTCTTGAGAGAGTAGAGACTACATTAGAGTTGTACATCATGTGTCATTATAAGTTATGATATTTTGGTGGTGGATTAACAATGGAAACATATGATTTTATTAAGAAGATTGTATTATGTAAAGTTAGAAAAAGTGAATTGATCGTACTTTATGATGGGAGTATCATAAAAGTATGAATGATTGACAAGGTAACAAAATCAAGAGGGAATAAAAATCATACAGTACATTGTTAGGGATCATACTATATGTTTAGAAATAATATAAATAACAAAATACTAGTTTTGGAAATTATACAGTCTTATATAATTAAAAATGCTTATTTTTGATACAACATATGGTATAATGAGAGAATTACATAAGTACGATCTAAGGCAATAACTTAAAGTCTTATAAGAAATTTAAATTCTGAAATAAACATGCCACATATATAACATATGTTGAGCATTAAATATACATGATAATGTAAAAAGTCAACAAAAGATTTAAATTAAAAAAGAAGTTAACTTTTATATTTAGATAAATAAATTTATAATTATGATATAAATATATTAATTAATTGATTTATAATTTTTTATAAAGTGATAAATTTTTTATGTTATTATCTTTTAATAAACTTTATGAGCTTTAGAATATTTTTTATTTTATTTTTTATGCATTGTGGATAATAGATAAAAATAGTAATTATGATGTAAATATGTTGATAAATTATTTTTATATTATTTATAAAATCACATTCTTTTTATGTTATATTTTTATAAAATTCATAGGTATTGAAAAATTTAATATAAATGTAATACTTATGCAATTATTTTCTTGGGTTATCAATATTTATCTAGTATTTAATTCATGAGTTATTAATTTATGGTATTATATAATAAGGATATTGACATGCAATATAATATAAACTTTTATAAGTTTATAAATAAAAAATAATTTGGAATATAGATATTTGGTATGCTTGAATATCAATTAAGAAAATAAAGTTATTGATATACCTCTAAAAAATTGAAAACATGAAGGCCCTTTGTTTATAAGATGAAAAATAACAAGAATTAAATCACCTAAAAATGTCTTGGAAAATTCATAACAATCATTAAGGCTTGTTTTGTTGAAGTGTGTTAAGATTTAAATTTTGATGAATGATCTCATTTGATATGAGGTATTCTCAATGAATTGAGTAAAATATTCTTTCTCATCCATTCGAAAGATTTGATCAAAATTTTGGAAGTAAACTTTTATTAACGAATGAAAAAATTTAAAATGTTTTTATAACTTATATTTTTTTGGTAGAAAATTAATCTAAGAAACCGAATATGATCATAAATAAAGTTAAACAATAATGAGCAACAAAAATATTTTTAACATGAAAAATCATAATGAATGAGAGAGATCATGTAATATCTCATTTTAATAACTATTGTAAAATAGTTATCTAAATTATGAAATGTATGCAAAAATAAATAACTATATGTATTTGAATATCATATTGTTGTTGTATTGACAAATTAAGATAACTTACTAAAATATTAATATTTTAGTCAATCATATAAAGTATGTCAATTACATGTAGCTCAAATTATGGATTTGACTAGATGGTTGGATAGAGCTCATTGAAAAAAAAATTAAGGATCTTTGTTGCATATTTTTGGAGTTATTTTATTTGTAATTGATTTTTAAAGTTATTGAATTATAAAGAAATCAAACGTGAGAAGCTCTTGGCCTTCATCGCAACAGGAGAGGCTCCATCGAATTTCTTCACTCAGCCGTCAAGTTCTCTACTATGCTCTGGAACAATATCAGTAAAGGAAAGTTCAGAAAGGAGGATGACCTGCAGGCAATTCTAATTGAGTAAATTTTTTGTTATTGCTACTTTAGCTTAGAAGGAAAGACGGAGGGCTGTGAACACTGCACAGGGTTTCAATAGGAGTGCTATTAATAAAAAGAACATATGCTGTAGATGCTACTTCATATTAAAGAACAAGAGAGATATTAGCTGTGTAGTAGAGTTTCAAAATAGTAGCAGGTGGGTGTTGCACAATAAGTATAGTAGAAAAAAAGTATAAGAAATAATAAGGTAAATTCTTTGTGAAGTTCAAGAAATCATTAATGTGTTGCTTAAGGAACTCTTGAAAATTAAGTTATCAATTAAAGGCATTTTACTAACAAATTCCAATTATGATCAGTTTAGTATGGTTTTCATATGTAGGAATTGAAAGAAGAGAAAAAGAATGAAATTACAGAGATTCTTCAGAACCAACATAGGTGAAATTAAATAAATTGCATATAAATTGATGTTGTTATTTCAGCAATATATATAAAAACATCAAAACATAATAGAAGAGAGGAATAATAGAAAGTAAAAATGTGAATATAATAGTTAGTCACTAAACCTACTATGCATTGCACTTATCAAGTACTATGATATAATATGAATTATAAACTAGTTAAATTTTATGATGTGAAAAAGAAAAAGAATTAAGAAAGAAATTTTTTAGATTTTATCCTATGATTTCAATATACATGATGACTTATAACACATGACATAAGATATAATAGATATTGTGTTATCCTTAAATATTAATAATATCTTATCTTAATATGTTAATTATTATATATAAAATTCACTATTATGTTTTGTGTAATTTACTTATTAACATTATATACCATGTAAAATATACAAGAGAATATTTAAGGTAGTATGTGAGCTAGTTGTGAGTGTAGCATTTTGTGCATGATCACTCAATGTAAAGGATTTCCCAAACTTTGAACAACCATATTAGCCTAGTCCTCAGTTTTGGGGTGATATGTAGAAAAACTTCAATTTTATTGTATGCAAAAGTCATAATATTTTCAAAGAATAACTTATAAAGTACACCACCATAAAAAGCAATTGACTTAGATAAACTATGAATCATAACAATCTCATTCATGAATAATAAGCAATGTAAGTGACATTTGATGTCTTAAAGCTTGAAAAAAAATTAACTATTTTGAAAAATCAATTAACTACTATAAATATAAAATTGTGTCACCAAGCAATTTTGAGAAATCCTTAGACAACATCCATACGAAAATCTTCCCATGGTTTGCTGAACTACAAGTGAAGCATATAGGCCTTATTGATTGTTTCTAGATTTTCCAATAGCACAAGTATAACAAAGTGCAATAACCTTGACAACTTCTTTAATTCATGTCAAAAAGATATCTTATACACAATAGTTTTTTCGCAACATTTGATCACCATATGATTTCACAACACTTTAAAAATTGACTCCAAACAAGCTAAGGAACAATATATGGATGAATAGTATCATATGAGAAACAAGAGGATCTTCTTAGGCTAAACTATGTGTTAACATGATCTTAAAATGTCCAGTCACCTTTTAAAGACAACCATGAGGCCAGTTTCAACCAAAGCAAACAATACCTTGGCATTGAGCTTAGGTTATCATAATGATCTATTATAATGAGTAATCATCAAGTGATTCTTCAAATATTAAATTCACTAAACATGAGAGACCCTTAGCAAGGAGAAGGAACAATGATAAATAGTCCCATAACAAAAATGGGGAATGTTCATATTTTATGTTTGAGCATGGCATTAAAACATCAATGAATATTTAAAAGGGAAACTTTAAGGTTGAATCATAATGTAATGACATCGTTTCTATAACTCTCACAGTAAGATTAAGTATGTGGATAAATCAAATAAAAGTTGGTTAGGTTATAACACTAGAGACTTAAAAAGGCAAGAAATAATCATTAGATAATTTTCCAAATGTTAGATTTGTCAAATAAAAGCAACTCCTATCAAATTTCAAGATGGAGATTTATAAAAGTACATAATTCCACATTAAAAAAAAGAAAATGTTATAGCTATATCCATAAGATCATGACTTCAAATGTTGAGACATCTTTTAAGAACGAAAGTGATCAATTTTAGCCAAAACAAACAATACCTCTATATCAAACCAAGTAGTGACATAAAACATTTCAATACTCAAGACTAGCAAGGGTAGAGTGTAATAATTGGATGATTACCTAATTTTGGGATTCATTTACTAATGCAACTCCTAGTAGACTTTCAAGTGGAAAAATATTAGGATTAAGAGTTTCAAATTGAGAAAGAGCATCTACCTAAATTATAGATGAGAAATCATTACCCAAGGCATCTCTCAAGGATTAAATCATCAAACATGTTTGGACAATACTAAAAAATACCTTGGCATTGGGTTTGTTGTGAAATAAATGGTATCAGAGTAATACATCCTATAATGCAATGTAGTTTGAGAATGAACCAAACATTAGTTCATAAGTTTATGATACCTTAAATCAATAAAAGTAGAAAAAGATCACCAAGTGACTTCCAAAAGATTAGATTCACTAGACAATGTGTCTCTAGCAAATTTCTAGTTGAATAGATACAAGATTTAATATTTTGATGCCCAAAAAGTAGAGAATGTACCTCAATTATATATATGAGATCATAACCTATAATTTTCGAAGCACCTTTTGAGAACAAAACCATATGTTTGGCTGGGCTAAAGCAAACAACGCCCCAACACTAAGGCCTGAACTAATCACAATTTCTCACAAGAATACTATAAAATCGTACAACATTAGTTTCCTTTATCTTTGCACTAGCCAAATTAATTTTTTTAATACACATAGTATTTACCTTACTATAAATCATGATATCCACCAACCTTATTAGCTTAAAGTAACAATATTCTAAGCTCTCACTAACTTATCCTCATTCTTTCAAGTGATATAAGAACCTCATTGATGTAACACTACAGTAAATGTATTTAGGTTGTACAGGATTTTTACAAGTTGCCAATTCTATAAAGCATTCATGTCAAGTTTTCCACAAATTTGCTCTTCTCTAGCTACAATACTTATAAGTTCTTTTAGATTCCTCTATAAATAGTAGAATTAGCCTGAAAATGATGATTTTGAATAAAGTTTGAATTGAAGACCATATTGCCGATCAATATTTATAGAATTTTTTAATCATGAATTCTATGCCTTTTAGGCTGAAAATTTGTTTCATTATTTGTCTACAAAAATTAAGAACATAAGTTAGACATCAAAACTTTTAGAACCAAATGTTTTAGAGTTATGGATGGATTGTTGCATAACAAATGGCAGAATTGTTGTATTGTATATTATAATGCAATTCTAGAGTAAAACTTTGACGTCAATGCATTGTTTGAAGAATATACTATTCAAGTTGCGATAATGACCACTTGAAAAGGATGATGACTTTTGATAACATATCCTTTGAAGTTAAACAACCCGACATGGTTTCTGTTCTATGTTTTTGAGACTAGCAACTAAACAACATTTTGCTGTTTTTATTTCTCAAGTAAATGGAAAAAAATTGAAACAAAAAATATAGAATAACAAAAAACATGGCAATCCTTTCCAAGTTTACACTTCAAACTTTAAAGCATGTATTTCTTGCGGTTATTGAAGCATTACAAGCTTAACATGCTTCCCCACTGCGTTATGAAAATTCCAACAATATATTTATTAACAAAATATGAGAACTTTGACAGGCATAACATTTCCAGTTTTCAATTGATATTTCTCAAATTGTTAACATTTTTATAAAGGTTAAAAAATGTGTGTTTTTTGTCACTTCTAGCCTTGACATGAATCTTAAAATTGTATACAATTAACTAATATATATTGGGTTTTATATTGGTTTCTATCAATTTGATAACACCCAAAAAGCCTTGAAACAAACACATGTATGCAAGCATGACATTCATAATTAAATAACCCCAGGTGATGCATTTTCGATAACATGCTGAACATATAATTTCCAATAACGAGCAAGCCAACATCTCTTCAGAATGACCTTCTCCTACCAAAAAGTTATATAACATCAGGAAAAAAAGTTGAAATAATTAATGCTGCAAAAAATTATTAAATGTGTGTGTGTACGTATTAGTTAACATCACTTCTTGATTAAGAATCATCTTCTGTGCCACTTTTCTCAAAGTCTTGATTTCAGATTCAGCTTCCAGAAGATGTTCAACTACAGATGCTGCTTTATCCCTTGCACTCTAGCATGGCACAAACAGATACACAATGTCAAAAGTTGTAGCAAACAAAATAAACAAATTAACAAATATTAGGGGAATTAAGACTTATTTTAAAAAATGACAAAACTTTTGCTTCCATTTGAAGAGCAGCCATCTCCTCATCCTTCGAGCCATTAGCAGTAGTAGCCTGCAATGAGCTATCTCAAAAACCTAGATAGTTTAAGATATGTATTCTAAGACAATAACAGAGCTTTAGGATGGTGTTAATTATGAAAATATGCAACTTTCTCATTCGACAAAGTGCATGGTACTACACCATAATATCACTTTAATTGCAAAATGAATTTATTTTGGGCTAGGAAGATCAACAATGAAGTATCTTTCCACATAAACTAGAAGATGTAGGAAGAATCTTCACAATATTCACCTTGAAAATGCATAAGTTGTACCAAGAGAACCAAATTTTGCCACATTTGAGAACACAGGTATGTATCAAAAGGAGTGTTGAGCAGTCTTAAATATAAAAAGTAGTTAACAGGTGATCAAAAATTTCAGGTCACGTTATCGCTACAACAACACTTGATCAATAAAATTTTGCATGCGATGGATACCATACATAATAGATTTGAAAGCAAAAGTTATCATGTGTGCCATTTGAAAGTAGTGTCCTTTTGAAAAAAGTTGTTCAAATAAAAGTAAAAAAAAGTAGTAGTATTCAAAGAAAAGAAGACAAGTTTAATCAATGAATCAAATAACAACATCATGTGTCCAGTTCAATTTTGGTGAAAATATTATTCAAGAGAAGGATAAGGATGAGGATATAACTAGTGGAGTAAAAGAGAGTACTTAGAAGATGTTTCTCAGCATCACAAAACATTAGAAAGTTATCCACGAAAGCTTTTTGGTAACCATAAAATTGAGTTAATTGCATATAAGTCTATGAGGTTTGGCCAAACTCACATAGGTCCCTAAATTTTTAGAAAAGGTAAATCAATCCATAAGTTAGATACAAAATTTAAAAATAAACTTTCTTTCCCTATAGGACTAATTTATACTATTTTTTTTTACAAATTATAGGGATCTCTATAACTATTTTTTAAGATTAATTTATAGAAGAAAATATGATAAGGTCTAGTAGCACTTTGCATGTCTGATTTTTTTTTGAAATTTAAAGAAACTACATGAAAATTAGGGCAAACCTCAAAAACCTAAATGCATTTTTTCCTTTAAAAACCTAAAATAGAATAATATAACCTAAAAAGACCTCCAAGCTTCACTCTCAAGTTGCCTTCAACTTCTAACTTCGAAGTTTTTTACCAGCATTTGACTTTGAAGTCATTTCCTGACCCTTTAATTAAAGACTCTTATCAACTTTTGACCTCATTGCATTGGTTGACTTTCAATCACATCGTCAAGTTGTGAGGAAATCATTTTTTTTATTTTTTGTCACTTACATATTTAAAGTCATTTGTCATCGAAGTGAACATTGTTTTTCAATGGACACCTGAGCTAGCTCATAGGTTGGAGCATATCTATTAAACATAACAAATCCAAATCTACTCGAACTTTGCAACAAATTCAATAAATTTAGGCAATAGAACCTTCAAACTAGCCAATGACATCTTCAAACTAGTAACAACTTGCCTTCTAGTGCTACATATAAGGTTGGCAAGGCACCAAGTGAATGGATTTGGCTTAATCCTTAAATCTTAAATGCAACTTTAAACACCTCTCTTTTACGTTAACCCCTTTCAAATCACTACTTGATTTTCCAAGGTTTTTTGATGAGCAAAGCTCTGGCTGGAACTTTTAACAAGCAGAATTAAACCATCATTATCCACAACGTTGCTACCAATTTTGTTTACTTCAACCAACTATAATTTTTCTCTCTGTCATATTTGCATTGAACATTTTGGTATCCCATTGGCGAAGATGATTGAAAGTAGGGATCAATTGAAGTAAAAAACTCTCCTCAATACTAAAACTTACTCTCACCACTGATAAAATTATGTTATACTTCAAATCATAAGATAGAAAAAAGAGAACAATCAGGTGAAGTTTCTAACGTCTATTCTAGGTGCCCTCGAAAGATTTCCTATCACTGATATTAACGTGTTAAAAAATTACCTTGCCAAGGTTTGATCTTGAAAGTTTCTAACATTCTGGTTAAGTCTTTTCAGTTTTACTTTTGGTTGAACTAATCTCCCAAGATTTTTAATAGGTCTTACATACTTGCTCTGCAAAGTTCTCACCACATGCAATCCGAGATGCTTGTTTGCAATTTTTCCACCATAAACATCAATCATCCGTGTGTTTCATCACTCATGGATGATGGTGATGACACATGGTTGTGATGTCTTATGCATGGTGCAAGAAAACGTTAGCAAGTTTTTTGTCAAAAATTTTGTTGTGTGTGAATTGCTATATATATATAAAAAATCCCTTAGTTTATTCAACAAGTCACTCATGAAAAATGGAATTTCTAAACTTACACGATAAAAAGTTAGTACTACATAAAAAGCACTAGAACAATAATTTCGCAGCAAACAAAAAATTTTCTAACAAGGTCATACATAAGCAACAATAACAAAAAGTTTACTAATCAAGTGGCATTCGCTATATAAGCCCTATAACGCCACAGAAATCTATTACATATCAATCTAATAGAGCTAAAAAATAATAGCCCCTTTGATAATTATGCCAATAACTTGGTTCTTTGTGCTACAATTATGTTCCATTGATAGGATCACCTATCACAAAGATGGCCTTCTCAACAAATTGCATTTCATTAACAGTGAAATCAACTATGGTGATCTACAATGTCAAATGTTCTACACACAAAGCTTGCAAAACTAACTTTTTCACTAAATAAATATCAAAGGAATATGTCCACCTATGGATGCAGGGAAAACATTCTTTTGGACTAAAGGACATGCAACATGTAGTAGTGTAAAACTAAAGCTAATATTCAAAATAAAGTAATATTAATGGCTTCTTCATTTGTTACAGTGAGCATTAACACAGAAATACAACTTGCTTCCATTGGAGAAGTAGTAGAAAAATGATACAAATTGGACCTAGTAGACCATAAACTAAGCAAGATCTGACTCATTTAAGAACCGAATCAGATAAAATAGTTATCAGGTCGATTATAGATTCTCTAAGCTCAGTTCTTCAAAATATGGGTCAATTCTTTATTGCAAGATGTCATGTAAACTGGAACTCTTTCAAACATTAAATTTTAAAAAAGAAAACTTTGTTGTTGTTACACTTAGAATAAAGATTTCAAGGAAAAATGCCTCTAACCAATGTCACTTTTTTTAAAAGCGACAAGTGTACTACCGTGACAAGTTTGTCTTGATAGTTTTCTGTTATATCCAAAAAACTTCCAATACTCCCTTCTCTCCATGGTACATCCCTTTGCCATGATTTCAAGTATGCCCCCTCTACCTAATCATCAAACTTGCTTGCGTCATCTCCTATCTCCTTGCTCTTGCTCATTTTCCAAACCTTGCCCATTCCACATGTTCCCCATAGACCTTGTTGCCCAAATTGCAGTCGTGAGAGGCCTCCATTACGCTCTAACGGCTGTTGCTACCACCAAAATAATAAAAATTTAAATGGTAATTCACACGACCTAAATTTCACTCAAATCCATCATAATCAATTTGGAAACCAGTTCCTTGTTCTAAGGAATCAACATAACTCGGATCACTTCCTAGATCCATTATAAACAAAGTAAAATTGAGCTGAATTATAGTTCAAACATAAAATAGACAGCTTTTGGCCCTATCTTTTCTTAGACCATTTGCTTGCAAGAGTTTTCATAGCACAAAAATACCTCATTTCAATTGCTTAATTAGAGTACTTATTAGGTCATTGACTGGAACAATTTTTCACACATCATTAACCTACATTCAGCCAAAATAAACATTAGACTATATAACACCTAGTAGAAAATTAAATGGAAATGGTTCTTTACATTGCCCGGGGGATGAAAAAAGTTATAAAGCTGTAATAAATCAAGAAAACCATATTTACAGAAGTAAAAACCCAATTATTGAGAGATAATTTTGAAAGGTCTCAGGCACCCACAATACCACCAATTAATTCTCCGACTACATGTCAGGATATTGACGTTAACCACTTTCCACTAATGCTTGGAACATAGAAACAATCTAAAAAAAGATTTGTTAAGATTTCTTATGGAGCATAGTGTCCTGAACGTTCTCATATTGCTCTCCTTCCTAACGTTATAGGTAAGAAAGGAAATAACAAACTTCGAACTGATATAGAGAGCTTGTAGTTTGTAAGATAAGTAGAGAGTGAAGACAACAACAAAGCACAATGTTGAAAATCACACATTGTAAAGCATTATTCAATAACCTAGCTCCAGTGTGAGAATGAAAAAACAATAAGATGGCCACGTGAATCCAAATATTTGTACTAATGGGAGCTAATGTGCCTTATTCGACTGTATCACACTTATAAATTTCATTTTTTATAAAATCTGGCCATACCTATAGCTTGTATAAAAATTGCAAAAATCAAAGTACATTAACAATTGCATGAAAATTAGCAATGGCCAAAACAAGGCCGAGGGCATGTCCTCATTCATAAAAAGGCCAACACAAAAAATAAAATTTTGTTTCCTGTCCAACTCACTCACATTCCCATTTGTTGCCTTTATCAAGCTGTCCAGCCACAACATCCCACTATCTTGTCTCACTTCGCCATGCTCTGTTGACTTCCACACCACGAGCACTCGCTCTGTCACCATAATCACGAATGAGCTCCTTCCTATAGCCACCTTATGCTACCTTGTGCTTACCCTGCTCTGTAGTCCAGAGCACTACTCTCCATTTTTCCCACCTAGTCTAGGCCATCAACACGATGTTTCAACCTGAACCTCAACCTCTACCACACAATCTAGTCATTGTGTTCTCCACCTTCTCAAACAAAGTTGCCAGCTTCTTCCCTTCTGCTGCTCACTCTTATCACTTACTTTTGCCACAACTACCACCTACACTTGGTATAGAGCAAACGCTAACCACCATCGACACCATCAATCCTTCCTCCACTGACCTGCCAATCAACATACAGAATAGGGTATTTTAGCTAGCAAGGATAATCAGTTATCACAACTACATTTCTAATAGCGATCTCTAGTTCTAAATCTACGAGGGCTTCCACTAAAGCTAATTCCAAAACATGACAAGTGAAAGACACTACCAAAATTCGAGCTTAGGATTCAGTCCTACTATTTCATTGGAAACTATTGTTGAGGAGGATGAGTTGTTGATGGAAAGATAGCATCAAGTATTATTGTGAAGGTTTACATCACCTCACCAATAGTCATCAGCAAACATGTTCCTATGATGAGTATTGCCAGAGGTGATTGGTACGATTGAGAATGATGGTTGTTCTAGACTGTATTGGCAGTAGATTTTCAACCTGAAGGCAAGCTAATTCGCTCTAACATTCAGGTCTCAAAATGTAGCACACATGCTATTTACGAAAATGCCACAATGAAGGATCCAAACAATGCTACTTACATTTCGATTATGGCTTGAGGCACCAATGGGAGAAACTTTCTAAAAGCTTTGCATAAGACTAGGACAAGATATGCACAAAGTGGTGGTAGTGATGCATCAAGTGCACAGGTGGGAATTACAAGGAATTTTTGCATAGGCCTCCAAATGAGGATATCTCAAAGACAGTCGCTAATGATAAATCATTTTTACAAAACGATATTATCACTATGTCTACCCTTGCGTGCAAAAGAGAAGCAGTAGCCTACTCTAATGATTTGGTCAGATGCCTTTATGAGGAAGATTCTTATTCTTACGATTTTCTTGGGGTTTAAAAAAATAGTGGGACCACCTTGCCAGGTTCTATATTCTTGATGTCAATCTCGACTGCATGTTGCTACACTTTGACAACCCTTATAACAATGACTTCATTTAGCATGGATGGCCATAAACCATGGGGTGTCAAGTATTAGGCCTAAACACTTTGTCACATCTATTTATGCTTAACCTTTCTGTGATCATATTTACAGCAGTTTAGGTCAAACTTCCTAAGATACAATTGTTGTACTAAGATAAGGAGAATATCTCACGAATTACAACAATGATTGACAATCCTTTATTGATCGACGAATGTGCAACAAGCAAGAAGATGTTAGTGCATGCAAGAGTATATGTTAAAATAAATTTATCTCATCTTCTTAAATTAAGCATATGGCAGGAAGTTACCATCGGTCATAATTAACAAGACTTTAAGTATGAGAGTTTGCCCCTTATGTGCTTCACATGTTACTAGAATTAACATAAAATTTCGATATGCTAACTGAATCAAATGACTATGGATGTGGATCCAACTATGCAACAAACGATATAGGAGCTTGTAAAACCCAAACCGATGGCAAAAATTGCTTTTAATCTCCCAAAAAAGGTGGACGTGAAGACACACACCATGTAAGGCCTTAGGCCATCGATGTTAGTCACACCAAGGAGCAAATGGGTAGTCAGAATGAGTGTGCTTGGCACTGAAAGACATGCTAAATATAAAGGCCCCTACACTAAGAGGCAAATGGGACCCTTATTAGTGGAGGGGAAGGTGTGTGTTGTATAATCTCCAATGAAAATAAAAACTAGGTTCTTTATATAGAGGATATGGGAGTCAGATGAGTTCGATAGGGAGAGAAAAGTTTGGATTGTAACGTTTGATATCAGATTGCATACAAGTACGAGAAAATAAAAGAGAAAATTTAACTAAATACATGTGAATGGAATAAACCTTAACTTATTGTGCATTACAATTAGAAAAATTTTATAAATATGATGATTTTAAGGGAGAAAGGAATACAAAGACTATAAGATACGATGACAAAGGAACAAAAGAGCTAAATAGATAAATAAGATTCGTACATGTGCAGCTAAGACATCGTATAAGTACAATAAAGCTAGATGAGCTTCATACATCAATATCGTAAGTTATAACGTAAGAAGAATGCATAAGCAAAAGTTATCATACAAATATGATTATGTCACCGTAACATATTTGTACAATCAGAAGAATTTATAATAGACTAAGATAAAACTCACACATCATATGATACGAAATTATCAAATCATACAGCAGTCATTTTGTATTATACAATGTCGTACAACCAAAAGATTTTCAATACTAAAATAACAAATGGCTAGGGAAATGCCACGGGAAAGGCACAAATCAATGACAGATAGTAGAGGAACATGAAAAGTCAAGAAAGTGAAGATTCACAACTGTTGGACGAAGATAAAGATTCAATAGAAGATGAATTGGTGTCGGTCAAGTATAAAACAAATTGAAACCAAGGCTTTCAAAATTTTTGGAAAAAAACTTTAGCAATTAGCTTCAGCCAAGGCACTAGAGAGAAAGAAAGAAAGGAGGCTTCTTAGAGAATTAGAAGGAAATTGTGTGAGTTTAGCTTAAGGCAAAGGCGAGATCAAGAGATTCAACCATAGTTCCCACTACACCCAAGGAACTAAAGCAAAGATCTAATCCTTTGCAAAACCATAAACATAATTTGAGAGGTAGGCAATCTTAGACTATATGTTATGATAGTGACAAATGGTAAAATATTGAGATTGCACATATAAGAAATTTTATTCTTATAAGTTAATGTTTGATGCATGTTGCCTGTTAGTAGTAGAGAACTTTAAGAGATGACTTTGAAGAAATTATTGAGGATGCTTGATTCTTCACAATTAGCAATGTTTTATAACATGTTTTTCATATATTACTAGAGCATGAAATGTTGTGATGATTTCGTTAGAAGCTTCATCTATTTTCACATTTGTGTAATGATATTCACAAAAAGGAAAAAAAAAGAAAAGTAAAATTGTCACTTGTGATAACAACTTCAAAAGAAAGAGAACACTAGATTGTGAAAAGAGGAAAATAAAGATATAGAAAAAAAGAAAAAGAGTTTGATAAAGACAAAGTTCAAAAAATGATAAGATAAATGATTGTCCAAATTGACAACTACTTTTTCATAATGAGGGTTTTAGAGATGAGTCAAAGGAGTCATTCATCCGATTAGCTTATGTTAAAATAAAGTATTCCTAAACATGCCTAATCATATTTGAAGTATCATTCTCCTAAACTAACTCCTAAAGAGATAAAAGAAAAAAACAAATTTGTAAAGATGATAAAAGATAAAGTGATTAAAGTTTTCACACGAAAATTTATTATACATTTTATTACTCATTCACATGCTCCTTTCATGTTATAATATTTTTAATGACCTCTACATGTATATATATATATATATATACTTGTATTTCTCATTGAGCTAGTGACAATAACTCTACCTATTTTTTGCTTAATGCTTTTAGGTTAAAATGAGACACATTATTGGACTATTAAGATGTAATAGAAACTAACATATGATTATACAATCTTCATGATGCCTTTATCAGTTTAGTTATTTCACTTTATTGAGAAAATAAGGCATGTAATAAAAGTTAAATCATGATATTAGTTTAGCACTTCAATTGTTGACGTTTAAAGAACAATGTTATAATGTTCAAAGGTTTCAATATCAATGATGGTGTTTCTTATAAATAAGTGTGTTTTTTTACATGCAAATTAAATTTTATTTTGCTTCTACATTATTTAAATGCTTTTTCATAAAAGGAGTTTTATGTTTTGTTTTAAAACTTGTTTTCTCTACATGATTTTAGAAAAAGAAAGACAATTTTTCATTGTTTCAAAAATTTAAAATTAAAATAAATAAATAAATTATTTAATTTGACATCAAAATTGTGGAAAGGCTAGTGAGGGGTCATCACATTTTCACTACAACATCCCCCATCCTTCAAAAATACATGGAATGATCTTATTTAGAAAGGAAATGCAACTTGACATCTCTAAAATGGCATGGACAAGGCTATGGTGATGTAAGAGAGAGGTGAATTAACCAAAGCGACCTAATAGATCAACAAGAGAGGTCTTATTCTCAATGCTTGCCAAGGATAAGCAATAGCTCATACAAGACATGCATCAGAAAGGTCAAATTGGCCATTTAATGTCAAAAAATTTGGGCGATGAATGTGGCCTAAGAACAAAAGATTTATAAAAGATAAATCCGTCATCAATGAATGAAGAATGTAATGAACATCATCCCTTCCAAAGATTATCTTGTCTAATACTGATGGCATAACAGAATAAATCCCTCTAAGAAGGCAATGATAAAAACAGAAAAGTGATTGTCCAACACAGTACATAAGCTTCGATCATGTTGATCAAGTGGAGATGGAAGCTTTAAGAGATCTTTTTAAGCAAAGCCTCCCCAAAAATTGGTAGAAAAATCAAATTTTGCACACAATAAATGATTGGAAAACTGACGATGGAACCCCTTGAGCAGTTCAAGGCATCAAGGACTTGGTCTTTCAACAACCTGCCGGACATAGAAGATGCCAAAGCAAGGTGAGAAAAATTCAAGAATCATCGTATAATTGATCCAAACTACAATGACTTCAACAATAACTTTATAAAGGATATTACAAAAGAAGGTAGGCATGTAATCTTTAAAGATGAACACAGTTTAAGATATGCAGATCAAATTTTAGTAATAACCTTGACCCATCCAGTTAGTTTGCCTTAATGAAAGAACCTAATGACCTCGAAAAGTCCTCGCCAATATTTTCTAGGAAGTAACTAACAAATTCTACATTAATGCCATCAAATAAAGAAAATTAACACGAAGGGAAGAGCAAACTGCCTTCATATTTCATTAGATGAGAAATTAGCAATGCAACACACACACAACAAGAGTTGGGTATTAAAAAAAATATCCCCAGAATGACGAAATCATTGCATCTTATAAAGTAGTCATAAATGGTCAATGGCAAAATCACCAAGATTATAGACAACCAAAAATTGTTTTGATACTTGTTCACGAAATTTCACCACTGATACTTTGGCATAAGAACTTGAAATTGTTCTCCCCATACCTAATGAGCATTGGGCTTTTGAATAACCTAACTAATTTTTAGTTGTTTAAATTGTGTCAACTATTTGGATAAAACAATTTCCTAAAGCATGAGGTCCAGGTGGAGGGGATCTACAGCTAGAGTAGCAAGGATAGATGTGAGATTAGTCCCTTCCTTCTAGACAACTTTAACTGTTAAATTTGCAAAGATGCATAAAAAATGGCTTGCTAGCAAATTGATAACATCATAATAGCTAGAAAGTATGCACCAGTTGTTCCTAAATATGAAAAGAGGTTTTGCTTTGATATTTTTGCAATTAGAAATAAAAATGGAGCAGTAGCTACAGAACAAATTATCTTCACCAATTGCTGAGCGTACAATAAATAGGATTCTCAATATATTTATTAAACTAAGTGATCTAAACACTAATTCCTGGACTATCAAGGACATAAGCCGATGGAGTATTACAGTGTGATTTTCTAGTTGGCTTTCGCCAAACTTATTATAAGAAAAATTGATATAAATAAGATCAGAAAAAGTGAGGATGGTGAGACCCAAAAATAGCAGGTATTGATCCATGAAGTTTCCCGTAATGAGAACATCAAGAAATCAAATAAATGAGTCTTACAATAAAAATTTAAGTATCAATGGTAAACTCCTCATCCTTGTCAAAGCCACAAACATTCATTAGAATTGACAAAAGAAAAAAATATCATCCACAATTGATATTATGCACACTCAAGCAAACCTAAGCTTTATAACATTTGTTGTGAGTTAATCTATAGTGATTAGAATGTCAACCATGTTTTTGAGCATATCGATGCAGTTTGCAAATGCTTCAAACATATTTTCCAGGGAACACCAAAAAAGAAGAAACCTTTTTCAATAGCATAAAGATCTAGAAGTTTTCCTTATAGAAGTCCCTTGAGGATCGCACTCCTTGACTCATGGATCTATCCCCTTAAAGGAAAAGGATATAAAAATAAGTAGTGAGGAGATTCCTCCCTCAAGAAGAGAAAACTACTTTCCAATCAATAGATCTATGGTTTGCAACAAAAAGCCTAACACTAATGTTAGTAGGCACTTCAGTATATGGCTTAGCCTCAAGATGCACAAAAGGGAATCTCAAATCCAATGACCCATCACTCACATGGCACAACAAAGAGGGAACTTATAACTCTTATAGATGACCATGAAGCTACTGGCAAAAAGAAGTTATTCAAAAAAGTACTAGAGGAGTCTTCAAAGTGAGGATCAACAAAAACAAGTTTGATCATAACAATAAGAATAGAAGCAAACTTACCAATAACAGGTCCAAGGATATAAGAAGGTACCAAGCATGAGTGGAAAGAGATGAGAGACAGGAAGATCTTCTCTCAAGGACTTTTAAGAGCCATTCTCATTGAAAAACATGAATGGAGATGATGAACAAGAACAAGACAAATGAACCACTGTATGACAGCAGAGAATCATTGTTGAATAGGACACTTTTAGGATCGCATTCATGCCAAGATGCTTCTAATAATTCAGACGGATAGATGTCCTAAATCCCAAAATAGAAAACCTCGAATTCACCTTCATGAATGCCTTTGACCCTCAAAATGCTTATAAGCCATTGTCATTCCCCAAAAAAGCTGTTTTTGCTTATGATTGATAAACGACCATTTCAAAATTGATGAAAGGAATACATGACAGAGTTAGAACCCTTCAAGAACAAGAAAGATGTATGGATGGTTTCCTTTCATGTGATGATATCTCAATGTAATAATACCTTGATTTATTTCATGCATGTTGTGGTAAATGCCCAATGCTCACATGGATGGGAATTCTATCACCATTTTCCAAGAAAAGGCTACATTTCTTGCAATGACCTAACATTAAATAATGAAAAATCCTTCATTTTCTTCTCGTGATATTTAGATCACTCGACTTTCTTAATTTCTCATCTATGAAACAATTTGCAAATCGATTGTATTAATAACTTTTTTACATGATTGTAAATGATGATGGGGTATAATTGTCCTTACTATCAAAATGCTGACGAGAAAAGCTAACAAATGAAATTAATCAAAACAAGTATTTTAAATTTAAAAAGGCCATTTGAATTCAGGTTTGAAAACTTATTTCAGAATATGGATTAGATGAACTTAAAAATTTACAACGTTGATAATTCCAGAGGTTTGGAAGGTTTTGGATTCTATATTAAGTATTTACTTCCAATTGCTTTTAGAATATTTTTAAATAGAGTTGAATAATTTTAGTATGATAATCTGTTTCTTAATTATGTACTAATAGTTTCGAGATATAATTTATTTCTTAGTTATGTACTAGTTTATAATGTCCAGCAATTCAATTTAATATATCTATTCCAAATATATTGAATTAAAATATAGTCTTATTTTTTTAGTTTGATAAAATTAATTCCATTATAAAAATCAAACAAAGTTTCCTAGCAATCAAGATATTATTTTAATTTTACATAGCTTGATTAAACATTTGATACCTAATAAAATGGAATCATTCGCTTGGCTGTTGACTTGATATAAACTCATAAGTTCAGGGTTCCAAATATGTAATTTCCATGGCAGTTCTAGCTTGATAGTTGACTTGCTACGAAACTCATAAAAATTTAGGAGATTGAATGTGTAATTTTCATTGTGGTTGTGTCAGGCATAGTACTAAACTAAATAAAAAGTGATCAACCCTATTATCATGTTGTTTTTAGGTAGTACTTTTTTTTTTTTTTTTTTTTTTTTTTAGGTAGTACTTAACATGTTGAAAATGAAAAAATATGTATTCAACCAATAGAAAATAAAGAAGTTATTTTAGCTTAAGTTTCTATCACCATTGTCTATTTAAAACTAACTCAAATACGTTAAAGGACATTATGTCTACTAGAATGTACCTCTCTGCATTGCAAGGTAGCTTCTTTCCTGAAACAAATCATAAATAAGAAAACACGCTGAAACCAATCATAAATAAGGAAACATGGAAGAAACAAGAAATAAAAGTATTATTGGTGGTACAAAACTTATCGGTTCAGCAAACAAGCTTCAAGAGATCCACCATCACCTAAGGAAGCAACTTCAGAACAAAAAATTAGTTTTCAAGAGAAAATGAGTAACTAGAATGTTTGTCTACCTAAAGAATTATTTTTTCAATAATAACTATTAGTACAGATAGACAAAATGTGGCAGCACCTACAACGCATAATGTCATAAATTTGCCTATTACATAATGCCGCTCAATAATTTTCAATAAATGAAAAAAAGGTAACCTGCTTCTCAAGTTGTTTAGCTCTTGCCTCAGCCTCTTCACACCTCTCCTCCACATGTCGAAGCCGAGAAAATGCAAATTAGCAATAAAAATACAGAACAAAAAGACTTTTTAAGGAAAATATCATTAAATCTTGATGACCTAATGATTATTGTTAATCTCACCTTTTGAAGTATATTTTCATTTTCCTCTTACAGCACATCAATCTGAAGATCACAAAAAAGAATTACTAATTGAAAAGGTTAGACATCACAAATTTTGTATAAATTGAAGTTGGAAACTATAATACCTAAGGGCATAACTATGCTATAAGAAGCAAAAAGAAAAAGAAAAGTTTACAAACAGCTTTCTGAAAGTATAGTCAAATGTTTAAGCATGTAAACAAGAAAATACCTCATCTTGAAGAGTAGACGATGAATGTTGAGGACCAGACTCTCTCATACTTAAGTTTCCCAAATCCAATGACATCCTATAAAACATTTGGAAATTAAAAAAGAAAAAAACAACAACTAGAAGAACTGAGATTTACAAAACATGTGACAAAGATTATTGCATTAAAACAGTTCATAAAGGGGCAGTGCCAACACAAAAAAAATTTATATCAGATGAGAAGTACCACCTAACCATGTTTGATTGTTTGGACTTCAAAAATTTACAAGCTCACATGAGTATCTGTGCAAAACTGTACTGGAGAAACCTTGCAAAAACCAATTTGGCAACATTGACCACATCAATGAAGTTCATTTGTTTTTACTATTAGAAAAATAAATAAAAGCCATGGTGTATATTTTTGTTGATGAATGTATTTGTTGATATGCAAGGTAAATGACTAAAACAAATGTAAGGTTATGAAGACTTTAGAGTCAAAGATCTTTATCTTAATAGGTCTAAAATTGAATATATAAAATAAAAATAATCAAATTATGATTAAAATGACAAACAATGTAATTGGTTAACATTAAATAAATCAAAGATTATTTCCATTATCTCAAGTCTATATTCCAAATAATGCGAAGAAATTGATGAGAATGTCAATAATAAGATCTAAGAATATTAAAGAAAAGAAAGGTCCAGTGTGTTGCATGATAAAATTTCAAATAGGATTAAACATAAGTTCATAGATTACAATAAGAATAATAATATATGACAATTGACATTTGAAGTTAAGACAAAAAAAGAATGCAACATTTAGAATTAATAATGTTGATATAAATGAATGACTATACTCCAAATGATATAACAACAATTATTGCATATTGAAGAAAATAATTAATCAACATCTTAATTACAGATCTAGGTGGGAAACATATCCTTTCTCTGTGGAAAAGTTTTAAAAAAAAATTAATGAAGATGAATTCTAAACCAAGCAATTGTCCAAGCTTATACATTCTGATGAATTCACTGGTTATTTCCAACAAAAAGATTTATAAACAAGTTAAGAGAAAACAAGGATGTAAAAATTAACATATAGTAAAAGAAGTGAACAGATCCCTATTTGGTCAATTTGTGAGCTAACTTTTATGTATATAGCCCACCATACCATACTCATGGTTATTAAGGAATATCCAACCCATTTTTGAACCATTTAATTCAACACTGATAATGTTGGTTTGCTCAAACTAGCTCATCATAATTCCATCAATTGCCACTCAAAGTGATGGATGAAGTTTTTTTGGAGGAGCAAAGAGCATAAAAAATATAAATTATCCCAAATAAATGTATAGGCAATTCCCTTCCATAGAAATTGGAGTAAAATAAACTATTTTATTATTTGAAATATGAGAGGAAAATCTAGCCTTAAAACTTTAATAAATATTGGGCATCTTATGGGTTAGTTAACTATCACATCTATCAAAAAATTGTAAAAGTTCAAAACCATGGATTAAAGATAAAAAAGAAAACCACGGTTGGCATGTGATTGGCAAAATATTCATTCATAATAAGATATTCAATCATAAAAGCAGCTCAGAAGATTAAGGAACTATTAGACTATACTTTAATGGAAGGAAACATCAAAAATGGGAATTCTATACAAAGGAGACCATTAAGTGAAGAAAAACATCAACGAATGTGCTACTTCAGTTGTGATTGTGTTTCTTGCAGCTAATAGTATATAGCTTCCTGTATTTAGTAGATACACGTATAAAATTTATTGTGCCAGGAAGAACATAAATGTAAGCTTAGAATTTGTCTTCTACAATTTTTCTTTTTTAATTTCTTTGGTTCTTTTGTACAAGCAACTTGGACAAGTAGAGATTGCTATATTAGTCGTAGTGGTATTTCACTAATTTCGCAGGAATTAAAGTTTTTGGCTCTTAACCAAGCTTCTTTTTTTAATCTCTCATATATTTTCATTAAAAAATTATATAGAAAAAAGATTATATGTTATATTACATGATTACATAATACATAGAATATATGGGTACCTTAACATCGAATTATTGTGAATAACATAATCTTTAAAGGTTGTTAAGTTTTTTTACTTGATCTTTGTTTATAGTTTGTAAGGTAATCTTGATTACATCTATATTGTCTTTTTTGTTATAGAAGATTAAATGAGTTATGGTGGTTTGTAGTGTCTTTGTATGTATTATGTATGTATGTATGTATGTATGTATGTCTGTGTGTGTATTTTTAAACTATTAATTTCCATAATTTATGTAATTCAACTTAATATGCACTAATTGACTAAATTTAATCATCCAAACTTATTATTAATGATTGTATCGATATTATTTTATTAATCACTTAGGTTTGTGAACCTATTAACTTTTTTTGCAAACTTATTTCTAATAAACATAAAAGTTTTTTTTATCCATTTCAATTAGTTGACAATTTGGTCATTAATCCTTGTTAAGTGATAACTAATAACTAATATTTTGTATTAACTAAAGTGATGTAGCTAATGTAAACATATTTCTATCAGGGGATAGTAAATGCTATGTTTATTTTTTGACTATACAATTGTTCTTAATTTTTTTAATCACCTGTAAGGGTTATCTACATGAGGAGTTGATTTAAATTATATATATGAACATGTAGTTTAAAAAAATGGTTGGGATTGGCTCAACTTGGTTCATATACTTGCCTTGAAATGACAGTTGGTAGTTTGGGATGGCTTAAGACCTCTACAAAATGGGGATTCTTATTTCATTGACATGGAAATATATATTTGATTAACAAATTTCTCATATGGACAATTGATTTTTAAATGTTTATTTTGTGATTTTAGCCAAAGATTTAAATCTTCAATGTAGAAAATTGTAACAAATATGATGGTTGGGAATGTTGTTGTCCTTGGCAAAAGTTCCATTGGCAAAATCTTATACTACAAGCTATGTTTGTGTGAAGTTGTGATTTAACAATGTGCTTGAAGTTGACCTTCCCTTTAATAGTCTTCTTTGAAAATTGGCCATGCATTGAAGATACTGAAAAAATGAGTAGCAAATTTTTAGTTAAGGGGCTCCTTGTCCAGAAGAATTTCATGGTCTCATTTTCCTTGGACATTTACGCTTTGCAGTATAGAGCTTTTCCGAGAATTGCCTTTCCCATGTTTTAATGAGATTGATGTGAATGTTTATGGCACTGCTCATAGACAAGATTGTTTGGTTTATTTAAAAGCCATATGCATGTTGTCTACTTTAGATCACCTTTTATACTTTTAGTTATGGTTATGAAGATATCCACATAACACTAACGAAATTGTTTCAAATGAAAACACTTATGGAAATGCTTCATCTCATAGGAATCATGTTTTTGCAATTTTATTGTGTTTCATTTTAGAACTCATAATGATGTATATCATTCATCCCTTTTCCTTTCAGAAAGCTCATGTCCAGTAGTTAGTGGCTACTAAAGATGCACCGAACAAGGCAGCTGAAGCTAAAAAGCATTAGCTAGAAACTTGTAAAGTGGTTACATGGAAATGGTGAAGTCGCAACAACAACACTACATTCGGGAGTCCAATTGCATAACCTTGGTAACACAAGGCAATTTCAAGGGATGTGACCCATGTGATTTCTTAAAATGGGATTTTATATGGAAAGTTTTAAAACTATAATGTGGATCATTGCTAAGTATCATTGATATGGAATTTTGTGAATTTTCTTTATTCATGTTTTCATTCTGATGTAAAGTGTTGTCAATCTTTAACATGCCAAACTTCAAGGAGTTGTACTTACCATAAGAGTTTCGAAATTATATATTCCTAACACCATAGTTTTGGATATTTGGTGTTACATTATGCATGTTGCTTTTCTATTAATCATCATAGAAAGCAAACATATATTTTATCATAAAAGAGTGCATTTTTTATGAGCATTTTCATTCAATTATATTCATTACTATTTGGGTTCAAAAGTTAAGGGTTTTGATCATGGTTCTCATCAAAATTTTTTGAAACTGCACCGAATTATATCATAGCTTAGCTTATAGCATTTTTAACTTCAACTTGTAAAATGCATAAGCTAGCAATGTGAGGATTATTGCACTGTAGGAATTTTATATATGCAATCTTCCATTGCAATGCAATGTACCCTTTCCATGATTTCATGGTCTTGATCACTTGTGTTATGTACTGTTCAGCTGGATGTTTGGGCTAAATAAAGAGAGATTGCTGGACCAAAAGCTAGCATTAATACATTGACATCTAAGGTTCAAAACTGGAACAAGTTGTGTTTTGAGTAGAAAGAAGTAGATGATTTTTTATGGAAGAAATGGAAGAAAATTGAAGAGTTTGACTCTCGCAGATCAAAACTTGAGTCTATTTACACTACATTTCTACGTGTTAACATTGTTAAGTCTCTTCCACACCATATCCGCATTCAAACGATATATTGTTATTATGTGAACTTGACGTGGTATTGAGTTACATCCTTGAGTTCAGCTTTTCCTTCCTTTGTACATGACCTGAGTTCATCTTTTACTGCTGATTTGTGCTGCATTTCTTTGTGTTAACATTTTTAAGTATCTTGCATACTATATCATCTTTTAATTTCATCTTTTTGTTGTTTATGTGTGTTTTGTGTTTTTGAATGATATACGTGAGTAATCTGTTGCTGTTTAGTGTACTATTTATGAGATCCAAAAGTGTTTATGTACTAACATTGTTAACTATTTAATTATTGAATCACTTTCTTTCTGGGACCAGATAAGTAACTCTTTATAAATATATTCCCAAAATTTTGACAATAGCACCCAAAATTCCAATTTTACAGCTACAATATCTAAAATTATGACATAAAATATATTTGTTATTTTTTTGGGAATCAATTGAATTTTTAAAGATTTTTAAAGATTTTTAAAAATTTTTAAAAATTTTTTAGTATTATTTTATACATTTTCAAATAATAGTATATAATGAAAAGGAGGCATGACATCTCGAAAAAGATATATGAAGTGAAAAATAAAATGTATGAGTTATTTGGAATCTAATAAAACAAAATTATTAAAATTTAATATTTTTGAAGTAGTAAAAAAATGGATTTTGGATTAATAAGGAGGCATTTATAAGTTCAGAAAAATCCCAAAAATTCAAAAAATTTTAAATGAAATAAAAAGATTATGAAAATTTGCTAAACACTAGGGCTTAAAAGAATAAGATTAATAAAATTAACACAAAAAAGAAGTTCGACGACTGTATAGAATTAAAAGTATAAAACAATTTGAGAAAAATAATACAATAAGTTTATTGTGGATTTTTAGTTTAAAAAATGTTAAAAATATTAAATGTCAACAAAAAAAGAAGAAATTTTGTTAACAAGTAGAGCTCATTAACATGAATTACACAAAATTAATTAGTTAATTTTTGTAGACTTAATTGATTGGAAAGTGTATGGAATATTATAAATTTTTTAGTTTGATTTAAATAAGAATTTAATTAATTCCTAAACTCCTAAAAATTCTTAATTACCATAAAACTTAATGTAAGAACCAGTAGAAGAAACTCATTTGTTGACGATTTGAATCAACGACAATCTTTCAAATTCTAAGTGATAGAGTGGCATGGTGTTCTTTGGAGGGATGTAACTATTCAGAGGGAGTTGGAGAGTTGATAAGTGATAGGGACACAAATTGAAACCAAGAAATTGTTTTAAAAAATTAGAATGCAATTTGCTTCGTTTGAGAGTTTGGAGAAATTAGGGTAAGAGGAGGTGCTGTTGAAGCATTTGGGATAGCCAAATAAAGGAATCACAAGAGATATCTAAAATTAGGAGAAATACTATAACAACTATTATAACTTGGAAAGTAGAAGATTGATATAAATTTTAAGATCAAATCTTTGGTGTGACCACTGCAAATAGAAATAGAGGTAAGCAATATTGTGTATCATAAGTGCATTGGTATGATGTATTGGTGGTCCACCTTAGCATTACTAACTTGTCAAATCATTGTTTTTTAAATCCAATAACATGAGCTATTTTTAAATTCCAATTAAAACCAAATAAAAGAAATATGTTTTATTTTCAAATTTGTGTCTACACAACAACTATTTCAATATAAATAAAATATAAGTACTAAAATATGACCCATGTCTTTGTTTTCATAATAGTGTTATACATTAATAAAACTTTCCTAATACAAGAATTCTAAGACAAATTAAGTGCAAGAAAATCCATGACCTCTTATCCCGTGAAGTCTCATGACATGCTTAAGATTTTACCTAAAATTTTTAACACAAAAGAAAAAACTAAGCACATGACATTAGCTTAATGAACAAAAACTATATAGCATAAATCTTTGTCTCATACCACATGTTAGGACAAGTAAAATATTATAATATTTTCAAACATCCTTAATCATAAATTTAACATGTCACACTCCCTCTTGGTTGACTTTATAAGAGCCCATCCATTACACATGATCTGATTTAAAATGATGAGCTAATTACCCATCACTATGTTGCCTTACAGCTTTTTGTAGTGCTACCACCAAGGAGAGTTTCCTGGTAGAAGGAGGTGGAGGGAGATCGGCGATGGAGGAGTTGGAGGTTGAGGAGGTGGAGAGAGAACAGATGGAAAAGCTGATCTCCATTTCTTGCATAAACTCTCTTATAAATAGATAGATGATGATCTTGACGAGAGAGAACAAAGTTGTGATTATTTTCAATAAAAAAGACAGAGAGAGATAGAGAGAAAGAAATTTGAGAAAGGGAGAGTGCCCATGAGAGGACACTTAGGAGCTAAGGGAGCTTCCACAAAGCTAATGCAAATGAGAAAAGCATATCATTACAAAATTTAAGTAAATCAAAAACATATTTTCTCATGACAAATGAAGATGAAGGAGATGATGATGAGGGAGGAAAGAAATGTTTGGAAGAAAAACATCATGGCAATATTATTAATAATTTGGGTGAATTAAACTATGTTGGTTCTTATATTGAATAAATTATCCCAAAATCAAGTCTTAGCTGCTAACTACGAAATATTCTAGAATGTAGGTGTCACTTGTGACCCAAAGCCTACATTAGCATATAAAATTAACCAACTAAAGTTAACCCAAATGACCAACCAACCCTTATTGACCAATGCTTAATTTGACACCATGTTGATAAATAAAAATTGTGTCCCTTGGGATAAGTGACTAATAAAGTTTACTATTAAGTTTAACAAAATTTTTTTAGTCTTATTTAATCATATTTGTGATACTTTGTTCCATAATTAGGTTTCAAGCACAAATTTTATGGAACATAGCTTATGTTGATGAATCATGACACCATTAGATGATTTATTTTAGTAGATTAAATGCCAACCATGACAAACTCTAAATAAGTATAAAGAGCTATGCTGGAACTAAGTACATGATGAACAAAAGATATGAATATAACAAAATAATATACATAAGATGTCATGAGCACATGATAATGATATGTGATGATGCATATATGATATGTTAATTGGTTATATTATTATATTTCTTAGTTTCATGTATTGAAAATTGAAAGATAAAATCAAAGTTTTGATTATGATCAAGTGTAATAGACATCAAAATCAAGCAATGATACCAATTGATTGATATTATTTTAAGAAGTTGAATGAGATATTTGTGACAATCAAGTAAAGCAAAGCTCTTTAATTAGTGCATTGATATTTGTGACAATTAGGTCAGACAAAATCTTTTGATTGTGCACTATTAATAATTTGTGACAAGATAATGCAAAACCATTTCGTTAAGCACCATGTATTAATATCATTTGTAACAATTTAGTAGGAAAAACCCCTCATACTAGTTATCATTCTTGGTGTATCTTAGTTGTATATATTGATTTTCACATGTAAGCTTAAAAGACATGATAAAATAAGAGTTTTCATTATAATCAAGTTTATAATTAAATGGATAGTTAGGAAGTAATAAGCCCATTAAAAAAGATCACAAAAATCTAGAATAAATTGCATGGGATATTTTAATGACAAGACATTTTTATTGTGATACTTGATATAATAATGTGAAACTTGATAACAATCTTATAGGTTATATGAAGCATGATGTCCCCATAATTGGATGGTTTTCTCTCATTCTTAACTGTTATTATCAAGTCTCATGCACTTGCTTTGCTTACATTCTCATAACATGATATTTTTTATTGTACTAATTGTTATGATTATATGAATATTTTTTATTGATTTATATGAAGTGTCTTTTGATGATATCTTACACATTCTTAGCTTCTTTGATTGTGACATGAACAAGAATCATTAAAGTTATATCAATTAAAAGATTAATTATAATATGTTTAGATAACATGGATTTTTTGTTTGAAGTTATTATTTTTGACATAATAAGTCTATGGTAGAATTGCCTCTTGTTATTCAATATTTTCTAAAAAGGATAATTAAATATTTTCATATGTATATATCGAGGACACCATTGGTCCCAAAGAGTATGGATGAAAAGTGGTGAGAAAAAGAATTTTAAAGAAATTTGAGTGCTAATGTATCTTTTTAATTGTAAACTCATCATTTGATCAAAAAAATAATTTTTGGTTATATATATATATAATTATTTTTGGTGGAAATAAATAATTAATAATAAGAATTAAGCCCTAGTGAACAAAGAAGAGGAAAAATGTTTAAGAAACTAAGGCCATCACACCATCCTTTAGAAGTTAAAGATATGATAAAGATGATCCATTCAAGAGAGTGTGATGGACGTGCCTTTAGCGATAAACTTGCCATGAAGATTATGTATCAAGGATTTTTTTGACCAACAACAAAAAAAATATTACTTTATTTACCAATAGGTGCAAAGGGAGTCAAGTTCATGCTCCCCTTTCATTATTCACAAAGATGGAAGAAATAATTATTTATTGGTTCTTGTTAGACTATGGTATGAATTTCCACTTTTTATTTGCAATTGCTAGAAATTAAGTAGGTTCCATCTCAGTGTGATGGATGTGCCTCTAGCAAAGGAAGGCTCGGACAATCGGCTGCCTTTCTAGATGCAGAGAAGGAATCCAGTAAGTGGAGGTTCACCATCGTCGCCAGTTCTACAGATCAATTAACAAAATCGTGGTCGAAGGGAAGCTCAGAAGAACCAAGCTAAGGAACTTATGTGATTTTGGGATGGCAAATGTTTAAATACAAAAGATAATTACTATATTTAAATAATTTATTAAACAAAAGAAGGGAGTATTGTTTTGAATTTGATTGGCAACACTAGGATTGCTCTACACGTTAGTACAGGATTAAAATTTTAAAAATATTTTAATAAAAATAAATTTAGTAGTATATTTAATTGAAAGATTGGGGTATTTTTATAATAGTTTGATGACAAAAATATTTTTTACTATATTATTATTAAATAATAATCTATCAATAAACACACCTTATGGATAAAATTTATTATAATTTTAAAATGTATAAATGTGCATGACAATTTTTGATCATCAGTCTACGATATAGTTATATGATAAATAACAGAGATTTGAAGTTTGAGGATCTTATGATAAATGTCAAACTCTTGATATTCGTTTACTTAATGTTAGACTCTTAAGATCCAATAGCTTGAGGTTGGACAATTAAGAGTTAGTTGTCATCACTAGCAATACGATTGCCTAAGGGGATAATGCACATGATTCATCCATCTCGTACCCATGTCTTGTGCATTAATCATAATCCATCATTGCCGTAAAGACAATGCTTCTGGCAATGTTGGAGCCTAAGGAGGTAAGTGTAAAGTTTAACTATCCTTTTGACATTGTCTTGTGCAGCCACATGCAACACAACCTCCAAGGAAATAAAAGAAAGATAATATTTGGTCATTCTTTCTAGATGCACAAACTCAAATAAGAAGTGAAACTTTGTGTTTAATTGAAAGAAATAAATTTGCCTACTTGAAGAACAAACATTTTTCTAAAGAGAAATAGAATTTTAGTTTATTCTCCTTGTTTTTCTTGTCCTCCATTGTCATCCTCGACCTAGGAGACCCAAAGTTATTACTTAATGTTTTTTATAATTGCACTCAATCAGTATTTTTACTAAGTTTTTGTTGATTCCCTTGTTCATATCTAACTTGTTGATCAAGAATATTATACCCAATCTCCATTGTATCATGGAATATAACTTTCACTTATAGTTTATATCGTTTCATCAAATGTTTCATTTTGATTTTTTTATATTATAATGTAACTCTAAATCTGATGTCATATGACATTTACATCACATTGATTTGTTTACATTACATTTCTTCAATATATCACATTTCTCCTTTAATATATATTTCCTTTACATTAAAATTATAATTTATTACGATTTATCTTTATTTACTTTGGTAATGTAAAGTTTTTCTAAACTAGGTTTGATAAAGAAACAACACACATCCTTGGATTCGTCTTCATGAGCTCTATCAAGTGAATTATTCATTTTGATATTTTTAAATATTTTTTTTTAAGTATTTTGGTAAACTTTACCAAATGTTTTGATTCATATATGGTTCGACTATTGTGTATGTTATAGTTGACATCCTTACAATCTTGGAGACTAACTTTGTCATACAATTTATATCATCGTTTCAAGTTTTCACTTAGATTTTCATGTATTATAACGATACTCTAAATAACCCTCATAAGGCCTTCAAATCGATTTGGTTTTATTTTATATATAAACGTATGTATATATATATATATATATATATTAAAAAAATTATTTACTTTTGTAATGCAAAATAGTTTTTACTTGATATTTTTGTATTCCTAATAAAAATATTATAATTATTATCAAATTTGATAATAATAAAAGTTACACTCATTCTCTTGAGTATATTGGAATGCAACATTCTCGTAAACTTTATCTCTCATGCTACATTCATAAGTTCTTTATTTTCATATATTATATTGCTTTAATTTCTATCATTATAGGTTTAATAATTATTTACTTAATAATAAAATAATAACTTATGATTGTTTATGGTCTTTTATTTTGATTTTTCTTTATAATAAAATATGAGGTTTGATTAAGATGAAACAAAAATCATTAAACTCGACTACATGGGTGCCATCTAATTAAAAATTCTTTTTTAATTATTTTTAAATATTTTATTTTCAATCATTTCGGTACTCTTTAAGAGGTATTTTATTTTCTACCTAATTTGACGATTAACAATGTTACACCAACCGCCAAATCAACTTGAAATTAAATGTTCCTATACAATTTATCTCAATTTTTTAAATTGTTTGCTTTGATTTTCTTATATTTCTATGAAGCTCTGAATCTTCTCTCTTGTAACCTTACATCAATATAGTCATGTTGTATTACATTATTTTAATTTATCTCACTTTAGCTTTAACATATATTTACATAATATTAAAATAATGATTAGTTATTACTTTTATTTAATTAATTTGTTAATTTCAAAAAATTATAAACAATTTTCAATGGAGAGGAAAGAAATACCATTATTGTCATCTTATAGAGTTCCACTCAATTAAAATTTCATTTCTTATAATTTTAAAAAATTATTTTCAAAAGTGTTTATATGCTTTCCAAGTCATTTTAGTCCAAACCTCACATGATTGTCAATGATAGTATATTAGATCTTCTAAGAATCTTGGATCACAATTTTTCTATGATATTTATCACTTTTCTACTAATTTTTTTATTTTATTTGGTTATATTACTTATTAACTTTACATCTCCTCCAATGTGACATTTTAATCACTTTTATTAATTGTAATACATTATTTTAATTCAACTCATTTCAATTATAATATATATTTACTTATTCATATTTTCTATAAAATGTGTTTTGAACGAGATGAAAAAAAGGTGGTTTTATTTGTCTCAATATGCTCTAAAAAATTAAATATTTATTTTAATATTTTTATATATCTTTTATTATATTTTTTTTCTTACTTTATAAGATATTTTTACTCATACTTGATTCCATCATTAAGGATGTTATACTTGATCTCCTTAGTATCTTGGAGGATAACTTTACCATACAAGTTTTTTAAATAATTTAGTTCATTTGATCAAAGATTTTTCTTTAGTTTGGATATATTATTATGAAATTCTAACTCTTCTATGGTGTGACATTTACATAATTTTTATTTAGATATTATAAATTCTTTTAGTTTATCTTACTTTAGCTTTATCATATATTTGTCAAATATTAAAATACTAATATATTATTTTTTATACTTATTTAAATTGATATTTTATAAGAAATCCAAACAAGTTCTAATTGAGACGTATCAAACATCATCACCTTTCTAGTTTAATAAGTTTTATAAATGTAAATATTTTATTACCTATGGTTTTTGCACTCTTATAAGATATTTTGATACTTACAAGGTTGTTGCACACATCCTCTATAGTATTTTTGAATGCAACTTTTTCGAAATAATTTATCTCATTTCATAATAAAATATTTTATTATATTATAGTGAAACTCAAACTCTGTACACATGTAAATTTAATATCACTTAGATTTTGTTATATTATATTTTTTTAATTTATTCCATTATTAATTTTGAATACCATTTTTTTCATATAATTTATCTCATTTCTTGAAATATTCTACCTTTATTTAGTTATATTTTTATGAAACTCAAATTATCCACTTATGAACTTAACATCACTTATTTTTGGTCATATTTATTATTGCTATTTATAAACTTTTTAATGTTAATACATATTTACTCTTATTTGTCATTACAATTTACCGTAATTCCAAGCTAAGTCTAACCAATATAAAATAAATACTATTGAACTCGTCTACAAGATATCTATTTTATTAAATAAACATTTTTGATTTTTAAAATATTTTATTTTCTAAGATTTTTGCTCGCTTTTTATGATATTTGGATTTGTATCATATTTGGATTTCTTGAAATGTTTCACTTTTATTTGGTTATATTTCTATGAAACTAAAATTATCCACTCATGTAAACTTAACATCACTTTGATTTGGTCATATTTTCTTTTTTCTATTTATAAACTTTTTAGTATTAATATATTTTTACTCTTATTTGTCTTTGCAATTTATAGTAATTCCTTGCTAAGTCTGACCATGATAAAATAAATATTATTGAACTCGTCTACACGAGGTCTATTTTATTAAATATACTTTTTTGCATTTTAAAATATTTTATTTTCTGATTTTTTTTTGCTTTTTAATATATTTGGACTTCAATAATTGAACACAACTTTCTCGTAAAATTTATCACATTTCTACAAATATTTCACATTGATTTGGCTATATTGTTATGCAACTCGAATTTCCTATCATGTGGCATATATTTCATTTACATTTGGTTTTGTTACATAACTTTTATTTTTATCATCTTTGCTTTAATATATCTTCATTGAACATTTAGATAATAAAAGATTATTTTTGTGATTATTTATATTGATAATTTGTAGTAATACTAAATAAGGCTTGATTAAGATTAAAAAAAACCTTGTTAGTCTCATCTCACTGAGCCCTCTTTAATTAAATATTTTATTTTTATTATTTTAAATATTTTTTCAAATATTTTTAAATGTTTTAAAATATTTTTTGATTTATACATGACTTAATAATCGAGGATACCATTCCTTATCACCTTGGTATTTTATACTGTAATTTTCCTATATAATTATCTTATTTCTTCAAATTGTTTGTTTTGATTTAGTTATATTACTATGCAACCTTAAGTTGCCTCTCCTATGAGGATTACATCACTTTGATTTGGTCATATTATGTTTATTTGATTTATCTCTTTTCTACTTATATATTTTTTCTTAATATTGAAAAGTTTTCTTGTTACTATTATTTATTATTTTCTTGTTTTATATCAAAAGTCATTGGGGTCATTTAAACAAGCTTTACCTAATTAAAATTTCATTTATGTGTTTTTGAATCATTTATTTTTAATAGATTGGCATGCTTTATGAAGCATTTTTATTCATATCTTATTTGATGATCGCAGATGATATGCTTCTCCTTAGGTTTTTTGAATGCAACTTTCTTATACAATTTCATTTTTTTCTTTATTTTATTATGTTAGTATCAAACTATAATCTTCTTTTGTGTGAGGTCTATCTTGCATTGATTCAGTTATATTAAATTGTTTCATTTTATCTCATCTTATCTTTAATATATATTTATTTAAAATAGAAATAATATTTTGTAAATATATATGCTTATTTTTCTCTATAATTCACAATAGTTCTATACAATGCTTGATCAAAATGTAACAAATATCATTAGACTCATCTCAAAGAGCAATTCTCATTTTAATATTTATTTTAATATTTTCAAACGTTTCATTTTCTAGGCATTTTGAATTGTTACGAGACATTTTGATTTATATCTATTTTATGAATCATGATGTTACACTCGATTTCAATTGATTTGGTTATATTATATTTTTTAATTCATCATATTTTAGATTTATTAAATGTTGAAATATTAATTTATTAATGTTTTATAGTTATTTAAATTAATATTTTTTGAAGTAATTCAAAATAGGGAAAGATTGAGAGAGAACAAACATGGTTATACTCATCACTATAAGTTTGGTCTAATTAAATATTTATTTTTTAACTGTTCAAAATATTTTTACTTTTAATAATTTTTTAACTGATTTTATTTGATTCTGTTGTATTATATTTTAAATTTAACTTATTTTAGATTTATTACATAGTTATTAAATTTTAAAATATTAATTCATTTAAAGAATTAAAGATGTTGGGATTTTTGCAAACAAAAAGTTGTAAAGTACAAAATTTTTTTTAAGTAACCTAAATTTCTCTTATTTTGGTTTCATTAAAAAACTAATGCGTATCTAGTTTATCTCTACTAGCTTCAATAAAAAGAGAATGATTAGTGGAAGCCCGATTGGGGATCGAGGGTGCATGTAGGCATAGGTTTTTTTTGAAGCACCTAAAAAATCTTTTGTGTATTTTTTTTGTTTTTGAGAAATTTAATTTCGTCAACAAAAAAAATTTTAAGGTTGAAAAGTTTTTTTTACTAAATTTTGGAAATGAAAATTTTCTTAAATAAACAATTCATTCATCCCCTCTTATCTATTATGCCTCAAATGTTTTACAAAAATTTAGACATCTACTTGGTTTTATTGGACAAGTTAATTGCCTTTTGTAATATGATCATTATGTTGTTTCATATATTTGGCTTCACATAAAATTGATTTTGAAGGCTAGGCATATTTTTTCATTTGTGTTGGATATGTGAGAATACCAAATGTTTTGAAACATAATGTATTTATTTAATTTTTTATAAAAAGTAAATTTAAAAATTAAAGTATTAAGAAAAAATAAAAAAATAGAGGATGTGACACCTGATCCCAAGAAAGGCAAGCTTGGTCACCACAATTATGCTCCAATCTTAAGCAAATCAAGCAACATGATTACATTATTGTACATGTGTTGCAAAGAGACAGATGATTGATAATGAAACAGTTGATAAAATTGAGAATAATAATTGGGTTCAATTATTAGACAAGTTAACTAAGCTATTTAATGAAGTAATCTAAAGCATCCAACATCCTCAAGAAGTTGGTTATTAAGGGTCATATATTTGACAATTACAAGGATAACAAACTTGATTGTCAAGACAACCTTATCTAGTTTGGACAAAGGATTATAACAATCTCTTCCATAATCTTTACTATAAAATAATCGTTTTATTTTCCTAAACTAAATACTTATAATATTATGCAAATTGTCTATTTAGGGACAAGGACTTAAACTAATACCTAAGCCACCAAACACAAAGTATTAATGACACTAAATATTGTGGTGAGCGAATATCCAATATGTATCTTGAACACCCTACACATTCCAATGGAACTATATATTAATATAACATGAGCATAATGTTTCAAGAAACCTCAAAATTATTTTTTGCTTAATTTTAGTTAATTTAAACTTATTTTAAATATCATGCCATAACTTAAAATAAAATCTATATATTATATTTCTAATATAAACTAGTTCCATGCTATTTGTATGATTTAATGTATGTACCTTATCATAAAATAAACATATAAAATATCCAAATAAATTTCAAAACTATGAAGCAATGTAATACAAATAATTCTTGTCAAGATAACTATGTCATATATCAAAATACACAATATAAAATGGATTATAAGATATCTTAATTTAAGATTTAAAATATCTATTAATTTAATATTATTTTTATATTACCATTATCAAACTTTTCTACTTAAATTTAAGGTGAAGATTCTTAATCCACTTTCCTTTTCTTTTAGTTTTTCTACAAAGTCATAGACGCATGCACATGAGTTACTATGTAATCTTTAATAATGAAAATATCTAAAATTCCTTAAAATTATATAACCCAAAGTATTCTCTCTACTTTCTCTTCTACTACAAAATCATCAACTATATGATTCCCCCATCGTGTTGTACAATTTGCATCTCACTAAATCAATTTTATTAATTCTTCACTTATTGTATTATATGGCTTATCTATCAAACTGTATGATTCCTTCACTCCCTATATATGGTTAATATAATCCCATCTTACTCTTTGACCTTTATCTAATCATATTGTATGAGATGCTCATGGTACAGTATGATCGCACCAACTATGATATGATGAGATTGTCGGACCACACAATAAAATTTCTTCTTGAACCAACATAACTCTAATTGTATTAGATATTGTGTTAATTGTATGATATGTTTATTAACTCCATAAACAAATTATTGATAATCATATTTTATATTAAGACTAATCATATAGTAGACTCACCTCAAAATAAAATCATAAAGCCTAAATTCAATTATATTTTACTATAAGAAAACTCTGAACCCCCATAATTAATTATCATAGAATTCTTATCTTGTACAATAAAATAAAACCACTAATTCCTTTATAAAAATGAATAAATTCAATAAAAAGTAGAATTTCAACCTTTTTTTATTTTCACTAATTGTAGTAGCTTTCTAGTATGTTCTTCCGCTTCTTGTTTCTTATAGTAATATTAAGTCTCCTTTTTGTCTTCCTTACAAATCTCCTTATGACCAACACAATTTTTTCTTCTCTTTCTTGTTGTTCTCTTGAATTGAGACTTTCTTTTTCCTTCTTCTCTTTATTTTCTCTTTTTCTCCTTCTCTTCCTCCATTTTTCTTTCATTAGCTACATCTCTAAACTACCTAAAACTTTTAATAATAACTTATTTAACACAATCTTATTAAAGATAATTGGCTTAAATTAAAAAGTATTATTTGTCATTTCTTTTTCCTAAATTTTGTGCTAAACCATTAGTATGAAAACTTACCTCATCCTCCAAATCTGTGGAAGAGGTAGAAGTGGAATCCGAATCACATTTGGTGGCTTTAGAGGCCATGGGTTCTTCCCTCTTCCTTTCATGCTATAACTTGCTTGTAGAAGCCTCTTCCATAAGTCTACTAGTCAACTCTATTTCGACCATGAGAAGTTTCTCAAGGAGTTCATGCATTGAAAGTTTGTTGACATCTTTAGCCATTTTAATAGTCGTTGCAAGGAGATAATATTCCTTGGAAAGGATTCTTAAAACTTTCCTTACTAGGCCATAATTTGAGAATGCTCTTCCAAGATTTATCAAGCCATTTGTTACATCATTAAATCTCAAAAACAAACTTTAAATACTCTCACCAAGATTCATTCTAAAAAGCTCATAGTCATGGGTGAGGATGTTGATCTTCATCTCATTCACTTGTGAGGTGCCGTCAGAAGTTACTTCGAGTTTTTTCCACACCTCAAATGTCGTATGTAAATCTATAATTTCTGTAAATTCACCAGGAGAAATTCCACAATGAAGATAGTTCAAGGCTCTAGCATTCAATTGAGCCAATGTTTTATGCTCAATATGAAGCTCACTAAAGGGCTTGGCTTCATTAGTAAATGAATTTCTAGGAAACTAGAAAGTTCACAAGGCTTAGTCATAACTTCCCATAATTCTAAATCGATAGATTGAATAAAAATTCTAAAATAGTTTTTCCAATATAAGTAAAATTCTCCTTTAAACAAGAGAGGCTGAATTGAAGAAAAACCTTCACACAAGGTTGCACACATGTCAACCAAAAAGGAAGCCATGGAACCAAAAATCACAAAACCAGAAAGAATGTGAGAAAGCCATCACTTAGCACAAGTGGATCTCCCATGTGATGTTACGTAATTTAAGATTCCTCTCTCTGATACCAATAGAAGTTCTTTGTGCTTAAGACAATCCCACAAGTGGGGGTGAATTGTGGTAAATAAAATTTTCTTTCGATTTTTTATTTCAATTAAAACTTAAACCTTTTAAGCTAGAATAAGAAATAATAGTACAAAAAAGATTTTTATGGTGGTTCGACTCAAAATCGAGCCTACATCCACCCCCAGTTGGTGACAGGAAAAGAACAATAAAATCACCAAATTACAAGCAAAGTTTTTCGTACGGTTCAGCTCAAACGTGCTTGGGATTTTACCGACGGCAAATACCAAACCTACTTGAGTTTTTTCGAGCTCAACGCAAACCCAAGGCTTTTCCACAATTGTCGAGATGCCCTTACCCCAAAGAAAGAAATAAAAAAAATTGGCAAAACTTAAGACAATTTTAAGAGAAATATGAGGCACACACAATATCTAAAAGAGGGAGGAATAGATATTGAAAAATAGTTGAAGCGAAACATCCAATTTTGGGTTCCTCCTTGTAGCTTTCACTTCGACTTTGGAAGCATTGTATGCAGTTAGAATTGCTCGTTATTGTGATTTGAAAGTTTTAAAATCTTAGCAATTGTAACATGTAGGAGTTCTTCATCATTCTCTATTTATAGAGCTTAATTGGAGGTTTATATCCACTCCTAACAGTTCTAAAATGAATTAGCTATTTGGGTAACAGACACAAAACAGTCACCATTTGATTTGGAGCCTAAAATGGATGTTTCTGATTGAATCTCGAATTTTCTTTTGGAGATCAATCCTAACTGTTGGATCTAGGTTGCCATGATCTGGGTCATTGGATGGTGCGTTGGTTGTCCTGCACATGTTAAAAACAATTTGTCTAAAAATCAACAAAAATAGAAACTTATTTAGTGGTTCTACATCCTCTTGTAGATCTAGCTCAGTTTTGAATCTCCTACTTGGCATTTTTCTCTATTATCATGAAGCAATTTACCTTGATTAATCTAAGTCATCCGATCGTGCTTGCCCTTTTGCCTTCTTTGATAATCGAATGGAAAATTTGTCCCACATCATCCAAATGTCTTTACCATGGCTCTCTATAACACTTTCAGTTCATTTGTCTCTCAAGCAATTTGGGGTTGGCTCCCCCTTCCTAGAAAAAGATTTCATCACTTGGTCTTAGTTGGCTTGATTTCGTGCTTGCTCTGGTCAGCTTTCTCTGCAGGTTGAGTTCGCACTTGTTCCGTTCAGCAGCAGTGGGCTGATTTCTCACTTGTTCCATTCAACAGCTCTTCGTCTGGCCTTTGGGAATCGCTCGCCTTTCTGCGTCTATCAAAAGCTTTTTACTTTATTTTAAAATACTTAAAGCTTGGATGGACCAGCCGTAAGGTCAAGACGACCTTCCCAATGCTACATTGAAAATTCTCAAGACTAAAGTTGTTTTATAATGTTTTGTGATAATTTTTGTGCCAAAATTTTCAATATTAGTATACCAAAATAATTTTATATTATGATAATATTACAAGTGTCCCAAATGACTATGAAAAGAAATTCATGAAAAGTTATTCCTAAATAATTTTAAAAAATCAAATATCGATGTCTATTCTTTTCATCAATAATGCTTGGCTCAAAAATAAAAATTCAAAAAATTATTAAACTTATAATATTTTAAAATATTAATATTACTAGTGTACCACATCATCTCAAAATTTGGACAAATCAAATTCAAGAAAAATAAAGAGATATTCAAGTATAAAGATTTTGGTGCATGCCTTCAATTTCCTTGAAGCTTGCCATCACTTCAAGAGACTTAAAGACCACTATTTTAGACATTTAAAGTTCATGGCTTGACTTAATTGAATATTAACAATTTTACTTAAATCAAACCCATATGAGATATAATATTTATGCTTGACTCATCAAACGATAGGGTGTAACAATCTCCCCCTTTTGATGATGGCAAGTCATAAATGTTTAAAATACAAAAAAGTGAAAAAAGAAAATAAAAATAAATTTTTGAGAAAATTAAGAATTAACATGCTCCCCCTAACTCCTAACTATTCTCCCCCTTTGACACCATCAAAAGGGAGTGAACCCTAAGCAACATCTAAAATTCCTAATTATTCCTTTAATGTTTGAAATTGCTCTGATGGTATGGGTTTGGTAAAAATGTCAACCAATTCAAGCTTAATGGGAACATACTCTAAATCAACTAACCTTTTGGCCACTTAGTCTCTAATAAATTGATATCTAACATCTATGTGTTTAGTGCTAGAATGATGAACTTGATTCTTGGCTAAAGCTAATATATTAGTGTTATCAATTCTAATAGGTGTATGTGTAACTTTTAAACCATTGTCTTGAAGTTGTCTTATTTGAAATTCTAAGAAAAAAAATTTAGCTCACCCATCATGCTCATTTCAAATTCTTTAGTCTTAAGGTCTCCAAATTCTCTACATTTATTTGATTTTGTACTATCAAAACTAATATCATCAACATAAATCTAAATAATCAGTAAATCATCTCTTAATGATCAAATCCTTTGTATGTGAGGTTTCAAATTTCCATCCTCTATGTAACTTGCTTTTTTTCTTTTTCTACATCAAGATTTTCTAATTTTTCTTCATTCTTATTCAAATCGAAGTTCTTTACTAATTTTATTTCATCTTCTAAATACTTCTCACTAACTAGTTGGATAGACTCATCAAACACAACATATATTATTTTTCCTACCATATGAGATTCTTGATTAAAGATTCTATATGCTTTTCTAAAATCTGAATACCAAAGAAGTGGATTTTTATTTTCTTCTTGGTTTTGATTGTATATGGTATAAAATCTAAATTAGATACATACCATTAAATTAAATCATTAATTTAAGTTTTGTAAATGTCCTAGACTTATCCTAGAATGTCTCCAATTATTTTGAAGACATTTTCTTCTAGTCTTCTAAGTTCTACTCTTAGGAACCCAAGATAGCTTCGGTTGAGCACTAAATTGAGCTTGCAAGTTCTCATTCTTAACAATCTATCTAAAATTTTTTTTAGAATACATATTTCATCTAAAAAAGCAATATTTCATAGTATGTTCAAGTTTATAACAATAAAAAAAACAATATTTGATGGCCTAGGCATGCTTATGTATTTTGTTTTTCCAAAATTGAAGACATATGAAGAACAATAAGAATGTGAAGCATAAGGAGTATGCAAAGTTTTTCTTACTCTAGCATGCTCAAAAAATTGTATTTTTTTTTTCAAAAGTAAAATATCATGCTTTAAAGAGGTATTCTCAATGATAAGGGAGGCCTTCTTGTCACATATATGTTGATTTTCTATTCTTTTTTTTCATCTTCTTTTATAACAAAATCATGTTATTCAACTTTTTCTTTGTAAGCATTTTTCATTTTTTTTGAACACTCATTAAAGAAGTCAATACAGTCATAATTTCAATATAATTACTTTCTAAAATATCTCTTATCCAAGTGCTTACCTCATTTTCTTCTTCTTCTTCACTTGAAGATATTGAAGATGACCCATTTTCTATAAAACAAATAATCTCTTCTTCTCATCTACTTGTGCTTAAAACATCTAAATCTTTGAAAGCACTCCATGTAGCTTGGAAAGCTTTCTTTTTCTTTAAGTTCTTCTTCTTCTTCTTTTCCTCATTCATATGCCTGTCCTTGAGCTTTTGACATTCCAGTTTAATATGACTGGTTTGACAACACTCAAAACAAGTTGGTGGCCTTTTCCCTCCTTGTTGCTAATCTTCTTCCATTTCTTATTAAGAAAATTTTTTGCCAATTTTTTTGCTAAACCTTTAACATAAATCTTACCTCATCCTCCAAACTCGTGGAAGAGGTAGAAGTGGAATTCGAATAACATTTGGTGGCTTTGAAGGCCATGGGTTCTTTCTTCTTCCTTTCATGCTTTAACATGCTGGTAGAAGCCTCTTCCGTAAGTTTCCTAGTCAACTCTATTTTGGTAATGAGAAGTTCCCCAAGGAGTTCATCCAATGAAAGTTTGTTGACATCTTTAGTCGTTTTAATAGCTGTTGCAAGGGGATCATATTCCATTGGAAAGATTTTCCTTGCTAGGTCACCATTTGAGAATGCCCTTCGATATTCCAAAATTTATCAAGCCATTTGTTACGCCATTAAATCTTAAAAACATACTTTTAATACTCTCACCAAGATTCATTCTAAAAAGCTCATAGTCATGGGTGAGGATGTTGATCTTCATCTCTTTCACTTGTGAGGTGCCCTCACAAGTTACTTCGTGTTTTTTCCACACCTCAAATGTCGTATGTAAATTTATAATTTGTGTAAATTTATTAGAAGAAATTCCACAATGAGTATAGTTCAAGGCCCTAGCATTTCATTTAGCTAATGTTTTATGCTAGACATTAAGCTCACTAAAGGGCTTGACTTCATTAGTAAAAGAATTTTTAGGAATTTCACAAGACTTAGTCATAACTTCCCATAATTCTAAATCGTAGATTGAATAAAAATTCTAAAATAGTTTTTCCAATATAAGTAAAATTCTCCTCTAAACAAGGGAGCCCAATTTGAAGAAAACCTTTCACACAAGGTTGCACCTATAACAACCAAAGAGGAAGCCATAAAATGAAAAATCACAAAAGAATGTGAGAAAGCCTTCACTTAGCACAAGTGGATCTCCGACGTGATGTTACTCACATAATTTGGGACTCCTCTCTCTGATACCAATTAAAGTTCTTTGTGGTTAAGACAATCCCACAAGAGGGCAATGAATTGTGGTAAATAAAATTTTCTTTCAATTTTTTGTTTCAATTAAATCATAAATCTTTTATGCAAGAATAAGAAAGAATAGTACACAAAAGATTTTTAAGGTGGTTCGACTCAAAATCGAGCCTATATCCACCCCAACTAGTGTCAAGAAAAGAACACTAAAATCACCAAATTACAAGCGAGGTTTTTCGTATGGTTCACCTCAAACCTACTTGGGATTTTACCTACGGCTAATCTCGATACTACTTGAGTTTTTTTGGCTCAACTCAAACCTCATGCTTTTACACAATTTTCGGGATGCCCTTACAGTAAGGAAAGAAATACAAAAAATTGCAAAACTTAAGACAATTTCAAGGTAAATATGAGTCACACACAATACCAAAAAGAGAGAGGAATAGAGATTTAAAAATAGTTGAAGCAAAAACCTCAAATTCGGGGTTTCTGATTGAATCTCGAATTTACCATTTGAAATCAATCCTAGCCATTTGATCTAAATGGCCATGATCTGGGCCATTGTATGGCACGTTGGTTGTCCTCCATGTATTAAAATAATGTGTCTAGAAATCAACTTAAATAGAAACTTATTATAGTGGTTCTGCATCCTCTTGTAGATCTAGCTCAGTTTGGAATCTCCTGCTTTGCATTTTTCTCTATTATCATGTAGCAATTTACCTTGATTAATCTAAGCCATCCGATCGCGCTTGCCCTTCTGCCTTCTTTGATAATCGAAAGGAAGATTAGTCCCACATCTTCCAAATGTCTTTGCAATTGCTCTTTATAGCGCTTTCGGTTCATTAGTCTCTCGAGCCATTTTGGGTTGGCTCCGATCACGCCTGCCCTTCCGCTATCTTTGACAATCGAATAGAAGTTTAGTCGCACATCGTCCAAATGTCTTTGCTATTGCTCTCTATAACACTTTTGGTTCATTTGTCTTTTGAGCTGTTTGGGGTTGGCTCCCCCTTCCTCGACCAAGATTTCTGCACTTGGTCCTGGTTTGCTTGATTTCATGCTTGCTCTCTTCAGCATTCTCTACGGGCTGAGTTCGCACTTGTTCGTTCAGCAACTGTGGGCTGATTTCTCACTTGTTCTGTTCAGCAGCTCTCCCTGTGGCCTTTGCCTTTGCTCGCCCCTTTCGGGTCTATCAAACAATTTTTACTTTATTTTACTTTTTAAATCCTTAGAGCCTTGATAGACCAGCTGCTAGGTCAAGTTTATACACCCAAAGCTACAGTGAAAATTCTCAAGACTAAAGTGGCTTTATAGTGTCTTGTGAGAATTTTTTTGCCAAAATTTTGAATATAAGTATACCAAAATAATTTTATATTATGATAGTATTACATATGTGCTAAATGACTATGAAAAGAAATTCATGAAAAATTGTTCTTGAATAATTTTAAAAAATCAAATACCGATGTCTATACTTTTCATCAATATTGCTTGGCCCAGAAATCAAAATTCAAAAATTATTAAACTTATAACAATTTCAAATATTAATACTATTAGTGTACAACATAATCTCAAAATTTGGACATATCAAAATCAAGAAAAATGAAGAGATATTCAAGTATAAAGATTTTTGTGCATGCCTTCAATTTCCTAGAAGCTTGCCATAACTCAAAGAGTCTTGAAGACCACTATTTTAGACATTTAAAGTTCACGGCTTGACTTAATTGAATATTAATAATTTCACTTAAAGCAAGCCCATATGAGATATAAACATTTATGCTTGACTCATCAAACACAAAGCATTCTCTCTAGTTTCTCTACTACAAAAACATCAACTATATTCACTCATTATAGTAGCTTTCTAGTACATTCTTCCCCTTCTTTATTCTTATAGTAATAATAAGTCTCCTTTATGTCTTCCTTGCTGCTCTCCTTATGACCAACACAATTCTTTTCTTCTCTTTCTTGTTGTCCTCTTCAATTGAAACTTTCTTCTTCCCTCTTATCTTTATTTTCTCTTTTTCTCCTTCTCGCCCTTCATTTTTTTTTCATTAGCTCCATCTCTAAACTACCTAAAAATTTTAGTAATAACTTATTTAACAATCTTGTTAAAGATAATTGTCTTAAATTAAAAAGTATTATCTGCCATTTAAATATTTTAAATATATATATGTATTATTCAAAAAAAATTCTAATTAATTATGTAGGTCATAAAACATTATTAACACATTACAATTATATTATTCAAAGAGATTTCTTTTTAATTATATGCTTTAATAAAATTTTATTTTCATTTAAAAATATGACACACTTCTCAAAATAAAATTACTATTATTTTCTTTTAATTAATAAATTTATTATTGAAAATTTTTTTTATTGTTGTTTAAATTTCTCATAATTACAATTATATCTATAAATCCTCAAGATTTGTAATATATTATATAGAACAAAATTTTAAGATATTACAATAACAAAATTCTATTTTTGTATGCATTATTTCATGAAAGCATATTATTATCATGCATATCATGAAATATAAATATTATTAAAATATAAAATGATATATTAATAAAATAATAATCAACCTCTAAAAAGAATCACATTCTATGTAATACTAAAAAAATAATAAAATAATATGCAAAAATATCTTAATTATGAAACATTTTATATATTAATTTAATATTGTGCACATATCATAATTACAAGTTTTACTTATTGAATTTAGGACGAAAAAAAGCTTTTTCAAATGATTTATTTTATTTTTTACGAATATAAACGTGCATATTTATCACCAAATAATTTTTTAAATATATATATGCACACACACCACATTTCTTATGATTCTTTCACTCAAATTATCATCTTTATTTTTCTCCCTATTATAGTATTAGCAAGCCATATTTTATACCTAATGTAATATATATTTTGTAAAAATTTTTAATAGTATACCATGCATTAAATTCATTGCATTATATGTTTTATGTAAAACTACTCTACGACTAATCCTATATTATTGCTGATTCCTTAACTATTAAAACCTAACGTACAATATGTTGAGTATCTTGTGTGTCATGCACAAATTGCGTATATTGTACTCTAATACAAATGAATAATATTTGCCTCTACAACCTTAATGGAAATATGTTATGTAATTTCTAGATATCATTATAGAAGAATATTAAATAAGATGATATATTTGTAAATAATAGAATATTTAGGTACTTTATAAAAATGTCATGCTCAAACTCATGGGGAATAATATTTTCAAATTCACAACAGTCATAGCACGGGAAAGATAAAAAATGACTTTAACTGCCCTCACTTCCTAAGCTTAATTCAATAGTGAGCTTTGAAGAGTTCAGGTCATCACGACCTTATTGTCTCGGCTTATAAATAAGTCTAGTAGGCTTAATCGAATGAGCTTTTTCATATAAGAAAACTGAGAAGCAAAGTTGTGCCATAGAGGAGAGTTGCAAAGGTTTGAGTCAACGATGATGTGAGTTTTTTTGAATGACTATAAGAAAGATTGAAAGGCATCATGGAAAGGATGTTAACTATCTAACGATCTCCCACACAAGCAAGGAATTTATTTAACCTTTGCGTGTCAATTATAAATCGGAGGTAGGTTCGACGAAATGCGATTGATCTTAGGAGGACGACCGACCCATCACGATCGACTAAAGGGAAAGTAGCTCGGAGATATTGGTTCGAATCCAATTCGTGAGAGGTCAGTCTTTTTCTAGTTCAGGAGGAAAATTCTGACTCAGACCGCTCCCTTCTATCATCAAGAGTTCCTAGCTTCGATGCACTATTAGAAAAGGGATTCTTTTCTATTGTGTCCCCTAAAAAAATATATATTTCCTACTGTTTTGGCACGAGAAAGTTGATCATGTTTTGGCTGTTGCTTCGAACTTGCTTGGGTACCCCGTCAAATATATATTCAGACTCACCTGCTAAAAAATGGAGCAGGGAGATCGAAATGAATGGAGAAAGTGAAATTATTTTTACTTTCTGCAATCAGTTGATCTCACAGAATACTCAAAATTAATGGATATTTTCGGAAAATATAAGAAACTTTGGAGCAAGTGGGATGAAAGTACTTTGATAATGGTAAGCCTCATGATACAAATTGTGCTCATTTTCCTTAGATGTTTGAGAAACACCTCAGCATCGAGAGCATGGATAGGAATGGCTGTTTGGAGCAACTACCTTTTGCCCAACTGGGTTGCCGACTTCGTTCTTGGCCAGCAAAGCAGCAGCATGGACGATAATAGCAATGACGCCATCCTCGCATTCTGGGTGCCTTTCCTTCTGCTTCACCTTGGTGGCCCAGACACCATCACCATATTCCATGGAGGACAATGAGCTGCGGGCTTAACACCTTCTTGCCCTCGCATATGAGCTCATCAATGTCGTCTATGTTTAGTTCTGGTCTTTTCCAAGTAACCTCCAGCTGGCTCCCACTTTGCTCATATTTTTTGCCGCCATCGTCAAATATCTAGAGCGGTCTTACTCACTCTAGAGAGCCAACACTGATGGTTTCCGTAGCTCCCTGGTCATTTCGAGCAAGCAAAGTCCACTAAACCAGATTTTATCCAACTGTAGGACAATGGTAGCACATGTTCTGGTGTCATCCTTAGGGTGATCTACTCCTTCGGTATCCTTCTCACTTTCTTGTTGTTTGTTTTCTCCCCAAAGCATGGCTTTGACACTAGTGACATCACGATCACTTATGTCCTACTTGGAGCTTCCATATGTCTTGATACTGTGGCTTCTCTCTTGTTCCTGCTTTTCGACTGTCCGATGATCTTCCTTCTCAAATTTAAGAAACTAGGCCAGTGGGGTTTGCTTCTTGCCCAGCTCATCTCAGAATAAGGAGAAGATTGTGGCATGAAAGAAGATGGAGGCCTTTAGAGAGGCTACAAGTCAACATGATCACCAACTGCTTTAGGAGTGCAGCAGTACAGCCAAAGGAACATGTATCACCAATCAATCCGAAGAATAGGAGGATAAACAAATGGGCACATAGAATAGAATCCAAGCTTAGACGACCCATTAGAGCATTTCAAGAGGCAACGGTATTGTTCCTGAGGTGGACCAGTTGTTTTCATCCTTAGCTCCGTATTAACAGAGGTCAGTAAAGTCAATCAACTTCTTCTAGAGCTCATCACTGCACATGCTCAGAAACACTTACAAATATCATGGGGGTAGTTTTGTTAGGGTTTGGATGAAAAAACAGCAAGAGGAAGAAGACGACAAAAATATTGGTTTTACAATACAAAGAAAAAGAAAAACTACGAATTTTTCATTTTCAATTAATCACACCAAATTACACACTTAAATAGCCTAAACACTGCCAAACAAATAGGTCCACTATACCACTAAATATGCCAACTCACTAACCTACTAACCCATGAACGTAGTTGGAAAAACGCAAAACCTTTTGACATGTTTGACTAGTTTGACTCGTTTGACTGACACGTGACATGTTTCACTTACATGTGAAACTTTTGAATGACACGTGACACGTTTGAATCAACTTCTAACAAGTTCAACGATAAGGCAGGGCTCACTGCACTCCAGCAACTCGATGCCACGGTATGGGTTGTCCTTGCTTTCCTTTATTTGATAGAAGGCTTGTCAGCTGATCAACAAGTTCTTGGGTGGCACATTGCGACACAGCTATGCTAACACTGGAAGCCCCAGGAGCTGCACCTGTTTCATCATTCTCATGAAACACAACCACAGTCTAAGGGGTTAAGAGCGCATAAGAGCACTTGGTGCGGGATGTAGGCATGCAAATGCCTATCCGACTATATGTTGTATCTGTTATTGATGTGACCAGAGATAATGGAAACCATTCGAGGAGCGAGCCCACTTATTTACTGACACACCTGTTATGATATGGTACAGTCCATCAAACGGCATTAGGAGGATTTGATGTCGACTGTAAACAACAATGATGAGGTTAAGGGGAAGGCGTGCAGGCTTATGCTGATCGAACCTATAGAATGGATCACATATCCATCTCTGCTTCATAAAGCACGAGTGCTTTCGCACCTAATTCTTAAGCTTTGGGAGGACAAAGGTGGCAGGTGATCACATCTGCATGGTTGGAGCTTTTGATGCAAGGAGCGAAGAATACTCGAGCGAGCATGCACAGTAGGGTAGGTGACATTCTAACTTTTGTTTTGCTACTTGTGAAGCATGTAGGAATGGTGGATACTTTGGATTATGGTGGATACATGATGGGTGGTGTGCTGGACACAGCCAAAAAGCTACCATCCTTCATTAAACTATATTTAAGAAATCGTCCTCTTTGATGACCACTGGTGAACAAGTGTGAATAATGTGTCCATAGAATCACTTTTGGAAAAATCACAAAGCATAGTTTTTGTACATTTGCTTATTTAGAAAGATGAAAGAAAGAAAATATAATTTATTGAAAAGAATAATATATGGATGTTCGTTCATAAAGAATAATATAATCACATAGAAATATTTAATGATAATAAATTAATACTATCAACGACAAAAAAATCTTATATTTCATGAAAGAACAAAAAAAATATATTTTTTTACTCTTTATATTCAAGTTGTTGTATTAATTTCAAGTTATCAAAGCATAAACATAATGAAAAATAGTAATAGTTGTTCAAAATTTATTTTATACTTTTTTTCTCAATCAATATAAGTAATCCAAAAAATTGTTCTATTCTTCTTTTTTTACAATTTTATTTTATTTTGGTACTTTTCTAATAAACAATTGCTTATGAATTTAATGTTTTTTTTTGCAAAAAATAAAATTCTTTAGAAAATTTTTTTTCTTCTCTATTAGTTCAAATAATTTTTATATTAAACCAATTTTTTATTTTTATATGACCTTCAAATTCCTTATATTTTTAAAATACCTTTAACTTATAAACTATAAAAGATATCCAACTCAGATGAATAAGGTCATAACTAAATAATAAATAATAAATAATATCTATTTTTATTTTGAAATAAAATATTCATTTATTACAAATATCAACATGAACAAACTCAAGAGACTACATAACTTTCTAAATTTTAAGAATGATGATTATTGGTGCTTATCAAAAATATAACTTTCACAAATACAATCAACATTAAAAATAAAAAACTATCATTCAATATTATTTATATTATAACTTAAATCTAACAAAATACAAATAATCATTTTAATAATATCACAACTAAGATTTATTCTTAACATCTACTACAAATAATTACTTTTAATATGAAATTTTTTTATTAAAAACACCTGATTGACACAATTCGTCCTCAAATATCAAAAATAATGTTATTATATTATTTATCTAACACTTAATGAACCACGGGCTAAAAATTCAAATGCTAAACAAATATCATGAACCAAATTTTTTTATTATTTATCTTTCTCGAAATCACCCTAATATGCAATCAAATAAAACAAGATTTAAGACAAACAAAAAGAAACAGAGCATATTGTGTACTAGAGTACAGAAAGACTCAATCATTAGGACCAATGATCAAGCATCGTGTTAGGAGTATAAACAAGAGTGGTTGATAATAGAAACATCACGAATAAGGGACTGTTCATACCTTGCTGTGCTATGATCTTGCCAAATTGTAGTAGGAATGAGCTCTCATCAACCCATGATTAATTACAAACAGTGCTATCTCGGTTAACTGTTTAACAAGAAAATGTTGACTAGTAAAGAAGAAATGCTGACCAAGTTTGTAGTTACAGTAACCTATACCAAGCCTCACAACTCCAGGACAACTAGGATAAGCTCTTAGTGCTTTCTGGTCAATATCATAATCAGTTCGTTAAAAGAGTTCCTGACTAAAAAAATTCAGATCATGGTAATGCGTATCACAATAAACATGGAAGTACTAATACACATACATTAAACTACTAAATGCATGTCACTATATACCAATTACAAACATAAATTAGCACTTTCAAGTTTCACTGAAATTAACACCACATTAGTGATTAAATGCTTGAAATGCCACAATGTAACAAACCAAATATATGCTCAAGAGGACAGAGGATGACTCATCATGCCACATTTCAACAAAAAAAATACCAAATAGATGGGCATAATATAGGCTCCCAAAAAAATGAATATAGGAAGAAGCTTTTTCAAGCACGCATTACCCAACATAACATAGGAGTTTCATGAATTGAACTAAACTTCCAAGTCACAAAAAAACTTAACCTGAACAATGAGTAAAGCATGCCCTAAACAGTATTTAATTTTTGCTATATAATATTGAATTTGGAATCCTCAAGAAAAAAACCTCAATGCACCAAAATATTTTTATCATATGTTTCGGCATAAGAAGTGCTTAAACAGACCCTATAATAGTGTAAAGATGTCTTTTATGACTTTGCTGCTTTCTGATACTGACCTTCACTCTCCCCAGCATCAAACTCAACACAAGACCGCAATCAAGAACTTCCAGTCAAGGTGGCAATAAAAAAATTTAGTGTTTGTAAATAATGATTTTATGTAATTGAAATAAACAATCTATAAGTTAAACAAAACCATAAAGGTTTAAGTCCATGCATTTTTATCTATTATGCAAAAGAGATTTCCAACATTGAATCTTCCTTCTTTCTATGCATCTTTTTTTTTCCCAAAAATTATATTGTTTTATTCCTTGTTCTATTATCCCTCCTTTTGATAATGTGATCATTCTTTATGAAGAAACTACAAAATCATAGAAAAATGAGTTAAAGCTATTAAAAAAGCATAGTATCAACTAGAAAGTAGTACTCAAGATAAAGGTCAAGTGAAATATAAAATTATGTATAATATTCATAGAAATTCATACAATAATTGAATAGAAGTATTTCAAGTAAAACAAATTCTGAACAACTCCAAATAGATATGCAAAGTGCCAAAACGAATTTGCCAAAAACAAGCACTATGCTTGATCCATCAAAAGTAGGACTACCAAAGGTAATTGTTTAACTATAGACGTATGTTAATGCTTGGTTAAAGAGAGAAGTTCATGCCTGAAGGTCAAGTAAAAAGCAAAAAATTTATCATAGGGCAAAATAAAGAGCAGACTAGAGATTCAAATATCTTTATGGCAAAAATTGTAATCTAATTTCCATAAATAATTAAAGCATGTGTATAAGCAAGCATGAAATTCCAATGCTAAGCCTAAGTGTCATTTTGTAGTGCCTCAGACTCCTAAGCTTGACTTAATCCAGCTTAAGTGCATTAATTTATTCAATAATAGAGATTAGATTAAGAAAGATATAAATTATGCAGTATGTTTGCTTAAAACTTATTAATGTCAACAACCACATCAAATAACAAAACATCTCTTTAGCAATAATGAACACCTAAGCGACTAAAAAAATGAAGATTTACTATAAAATAACTATTTACTTCAAAAATACTAACTAACTAACATTAATATATCACGTTATACATAAATATGAGAGTAAATCACATATAAATCTGAGTTATGATCTAATTCTCAGTAGGTTCTTTCAAGATTTACAATAAGCCATGCAAGTCAACAAGTATTCCAATAATAAATAGGACCAAACTTAGCATATTCAATTAAAACAAAAGGTTTGGGTATGATTAACTTGTGGAGTATCTTAGTAGATAATATTCTTAAAGTACTCTTTGTTTTAGTCAACATCCACCTGTCACCACCTCTCTAATAATGATGTCATTTTCTACAATCCCAAACATATTTTTGTCTCTCATCAAAGCTTCCTTGGAGTAGGCAATTGTTTAAATCACTTCCTTTTAAGTCTTTCATAATGCCCTCACTAAAAATAAGATATAACTAAGGTGCCCAATGAATGTTCTCCCTTTATAAATTGCTTATAAGTCTACATTTTGCTCCAATTCTCAACAAGTTCCTTCAAGATTTATGATAATACATGTAGGTTCATAAGTATTCCCATAATAAGCGAGTCTAATTTTAACATATTTAATTAAAATAAAAAGTTGATAGAGTTTGGATAGGTTAGGCTAGTGGATTATTATAACATATTCATAAGTTCCTAAAAAACCATTTATCATAGTAGGACTCCACCTCTATGACAATGATACCAATTTCTATGATCTCAACCATGTTTTCGTCTCCTCATCCAAGCTTTTTAAATTCCTCCACAAGGCATTCTTTTGAATCACTTCCATTCAAAAATAAGATGCAACCAAGGTTTTCGATGAATGTTCTCCCTTGATTAGTTCTCTAAATTAAAGCTTATGATCCGTGTAGAAAATTTTTTCAAACTCTGCTTTATTATTAATTCTAGAAGTAATTGAATTGTAAAAATACCTTCTATTATTTATTTGGTAATAGTAACAACATCATTTATCTTTCTCCCTTATTCCCTTTTTTCCAGGTCAATCTCAAGAACCTTTGTGATCCTCACTTGAGAAGGTTTGCAAAGGAATCAGCTACTTGTGAGAAGCCCTTAAAAAAGAAATGGAATCAGTGATAGGAAAATGTAGAAAGAAGAAGAAAGGAGAGCAGTAGAATAGGAAAAGAGAAACAAAATCAAAATTAGCAACACAAGTTAAATGTGATGCTGAATGAAGCAAGACAGCCAATGCAGGTGAGCTGACAATAAACCTATTTGGGAGAAGTTTTTGGTTATACTTGTGCTGCCAAGAGAGCTCAGCTTTGTATTTCTATTGTCTTTCCTAAAGGAAGATGCTACCATGAATTTTTACAAGCCAGCAAGGGCTAGTGTTGCAGCAAGCAGAAGCTTAGTAGGAAAAGGACACTCCACCGAACTAGAAATGGGAAACTCTAGTTAAAGTGAGCTTCAGCTTCATTTAAAAATTAAGAAAAGTATTACTTTTTTGAATAATTATAATGTAGAAAGACTACTGCTATACTTCGAACAAACAAGGGAAAGCGAAAGAAGCCACAACAGAGGAATATTTTGTTTAAATTGTTGTTGCAGATTAAACCCAAAAAAGAAAAGCAAGAATAGTGTGAGAAATATGATAAAAGAACTTAGAGGTGATTTTAATTGCTGCAAGCACAAAAAAAAGAATTAGTAAGATCAATATCTAAATGCAATTCCTTTTTATTGATACATATATTCTTAAGAATTTTAGGAAATTGAAATAAAATAGTTTGGATTATTAAAATAATAGATCCTTACGAGTTATAAATGAATTTCCTTGTAAGAAATAAAAAACAAAAAGAAAGGACTGAAAAAAGATACATTTTTGGAATCCATGTAAATTCAAATAGATGATAATATAGTAGATATAATAATTTGAGAATTCAAGTATGACATACAAGTCTCATGTTCGCATTCATGTTCTGATACATCAATGCTTTCATGACATTGAGTAATTAAAACACAACATAATAGAAATACAATAGAAGATAAAAAGATAAATAAATGAAATAGTATCTTATAATATGATGTAAATTATAACTGGGTTAAATATCTTGAATAAAAAAAGAATAAAAAATAAAAAATTCTATATTTTATTTCATGATTCCACTATATATGATGAGCTCAACACAAGATATGCTAAACATGATTAGAATTAGTTTTATCAAGTTATGAAATGACATTAGAGATCTCCCTACTACAACTAGCACTTTTGCAAAGTTGATGTTCTACAATGATATGATGTGATTGATAGGATTAACAGTTACGACGTGCTTATTAGTAAAGGTGTAGAGATTATGTGATTAGATGCCATGCAGATATGAGATAACACATGATAGAAATATATGATAATAGTAATATAAGAAATATGAGTTCAATTATAATAAATTAACAAAAAGTAAAACAAAGATAAAAAGAGAAATTAATAAGAAATGATATACAATATGTAAATGAAAAATATATAATATATAAATGTGGACTCTTATATACTAAGCATATTATTTATTACTACTGGCGACTCATTTCTTCTCTTAGTATCACAGAGATGTCATGTTTATACTCATGTTTATATCATTATATCATATCATTTTAATTGTTACATATAATATTTACTTATTAAATATTGTATAACTTATTTTTCAATTTATATTACAAGACAAATCACAAATTCAAAAGGAGATAATTTCTAAAGACATGTAAGATGATTGTGAATATGATATTATGTATATTATAGTTTTGTACTTGCTATAGTATCATTGACTTTTAGTTAGAATAGGTATACATGTTTGTAGTTTCAAATCAATTTTTTGTTACCCTCATCTATTTTGACATTAATATCTTCAATAGTGCTTCTATAATAGACTATTAGTATAAGCATATAATAGGTGCAAGTAGAACTGACAACATCTCTATACTATTCTCCATTACCCTTGCCACCACTTACCATAGTACTCATCATCGTTTCTCTTTCCACCTCCATGAACTTCAACAACCTTAAAATTAGTAAAGGGTTTAAGCTTTCGCCAATATAGAAAGAAGAAGAGGATTTCGATATTAACTTTGCTTTTTAACATAGTTGAGATGTATGAACATACTTTCTTACTATGGGGTACTTAAAAAGACGTAAATGACCAATTATAAAACTCAAGAAACTTTAGTTGAGAATATCCCCGAACACAAAAACTTATATGCATTTTTTTCAAAATTTAGTAATTCTAATATTAGTCTAAAAATTAGTAATTATGTACATACCTCAAAGAAAATACTTAAAAATAATATTATTCTATTCAAAATACTTAATTAAAAGGTCACAAGCAAGTTGAAATCCCTCAATATACTGCCCTTAAATTTTGTAACATTCCCCTCAATACATGTAACAAGCTCTAGATCGATATAGAGGACTCATTTAACCAAAGTATAAACTTCACAAAGTAAAAGTACCTAATCCAAAAGTAGTGTAACATTATTTTTGTCTTCACCTAAGACAATATTGAATTAGCTTGATGCTTGATGCTTGTGCTAGGTCACCTTTGGCCACACAAAGCTATCCTACAAAAATTACAAATAGTGAAACATAAAGGATTAAATAAATGGAATCTTCATCATGTAATATACCCAATAAAAAATTTTAAAACTTTGTGCAAGTTACAAAAAATACGTTGAATTTTGTTTTGAAGTATAAAATACTTAATTGTAATTTATGTGATCAAGAGAAAAATAATAATATTGAAAAAATATTATGTTTTTGAATGTTGCAAAATGTTTAAGACAAGACACATCAAGATGAAATAATTTAAAAGCAAATGAGTTGATACCAAAGTAACATTAACCATGTCCTCAAAAGGGACGGTACAACATTATGACGTAGCATCAACCTTCTTAAAAAAATAATTCAAATCATTTTAAATTGTAAAAAAAAGTACAATTATATTTTTCACTAGAGAACAAAATTAAGTCACTTTGCACTGTTAGGTTCAAGATCATAACCAACATATCAGTTACGAAAATTGTCCACCTATCTAAAATCAAATGATTATTTAAAGGACATGGCAAAGAAAAAGCTTTAACAAAGAAATCAATAGTTTTATTGCTCTGACCCTAACTCATTTTTAGCTCTCTTTCTTGGTTAAAACAATCCCATTCTAATATTCAATTACGTCACCCTTTATCAACAATAACTTCTTTGTTACCAAGCATGAGCATCATGTAGCATAACTGGTCAAAAACTGGAAATATAAATTTATCTACCAGTCCTAACAAAGCCTTACAAGATAGAACATCAAGCAAACTTCTACAACTTAAATGCATGGCATTGACTCCAAAAGATGGTGCCTCAAGTTATGTCCCAACAATTGGTATAATAAATCTAGTATACTTGAAGCATATCCAAGTAGCAATAAATTTTTCAAACATTACCACCATAATCTTTAAACATCATTACCACTAAAATTTCATTTTTACTCAAATATTTAATTCAAAAGCCTTTCTAAAGCTTTCCTACGCATTTCAACATTCTACTTAGTTTAGAAGAGGATTCAAATAGATCTCGGCAAATGGAAAATTCAATGAAGTGCAAACACTTTTAATGAAGGTATTGTATCCTTGTCAAACACTCAAACTTGGGCTTCAAGACCATGTATTAGAAGTGCCATGTTGCATCACTAATCTAAATTTGCAAAAAGCACAATCTCATATCCTCCACAAAATTCTAGGATGTATTGCACTTTCTTTTCACAAGTGTCTAACACTCTTCCTAACCTTAAAAAATGGTGCATGATTGATAAGCATCGAAATAATTTGTGTTTCATGAAAAATAGAAATGATGCATGATTATTGATGTCATTCAAACATTCTTAAAGAAAAAATAACCATTCACTTTGCTCTAATCTTTATAGGTTAGAATCTTTATGCATAATATACACACTTATGCATAAATTTTTTTTAGCATTTTTTTGTAATTAAAAATAAAATATTATTCATATTTTTAGGCTAAAGTTAATGAATTTATATAAATAATTGAATGTTTTACATGTAATACAAGTGATATTTTATAAGTTTGTAACATTAATTGTGTGTATTCATAGTTCTCTCTCCGCATAATGCATAGTTCTAATCACTTATAAGCTGCAACCATTTAAAAAAAGTTCTTTTATTAGTAGGTTACATTAAAATTTTTTTCTTTGTGTTTCATATAATTAGAATAGACAACCAAATAGATGTATTCATATGTTCATATAAAATTTTGTGGTTATTCTAATAAAGATTTTTTAAATTGCACGGTCCTTGTATTTAGTACATGTTACATAGGCAAAAGAATGCTCGAGGTTCCTTATCTCATACATTTTTTTACTACTCATAAAGTCAACATGGTCATGCTCATTAACATTTATTAGGTTGATCATTATTTTAATCCAAACCTATTTTTGAAGTAATAGTTTTCACGCATTTTAGTCTTTTTTTTACTTTTATCATTACTATTACCATCACCCAAAAAGTATAAGCCACTTCTAATTTATGAAAAGCTAAAGCGCACTATGCAATCTTATAGATTTTAACAATGCTTGTTGTTTCACCAATCGAGTGCATGCATCTGACACATTGCCTCGTCCAAACAATGAAAATTGAGCTAAATCAAAAACATACTAGATGAAACATCTTAGGCAGGCCCAACTAGATTATGATTAAACCAACTAAAAATTAAATTATATCTTAAAACTCAATTATAAGGTGAACTCCAAATTCATGTTTTCTCATCTACTATTTTTGCCTCTTCGGCATATATATAAATATAAAAAAATGTAGACAAAAACATAGCTATTTGAGTAATTTAACAAATTTTCTTCAATTTTGTACACAAAAATGCATATTCTGCAAAAGCATTATCGTTTCATAGATGAGAAATCATAAATGAAAGTAAGAATATGTTACACAATCCCATTACTTTTTAATACAGATCCATTATATATTTAAAAATCTGGTGTTGTATTTTTTCTATATATTTGATCATATTTTTTTTATTTTTAATGCATTTGAAAAGAAAAATGTGTTTTATTTTCTTATGTAGACCTTAGTCACTAGGCATTATGAAGAGATGCCCATTGTTGTAACCAATACATGAGCAGTTTTTATGGGTGGGAATGTTCAAACCATATGAGTAGTTACACCAAATGTGGGCATGTTCAATTCCAACAAATTCAAAAAGAACTTAGGAAACTAGATTTATCTATTGATGCATAGTGCAAAAATAGATGCTTGCCTCCCAACTACATATGCAAAAATAAAATTCTATGTGCACAAAAGGAGAAATTCCCATAAAAATATTCACTCCACAATAGTTATTTCTATACAAGCGTAGACAATTTCTAATATATGTTTTGGATTATGAGTATAGTCATATGTACAAAAAGAAGTTAATGCATTTACAAATTACATTATGTATATACAAACAGGTTATATGAGAACAAAAATCATTATGTACAGTCATGCATAAATGAAAACAATGCATGCATTGACCATAAAAAAACTCTAACAAAAATTTATTCATGTATAAGATGTATTAAATGTCTGTAGATACATGCACACACAGAAAAATAATGGGCTAGATGAAATGACACAATATAAAACTTTATAAGAGCCAAATCCCATTATGAATGGTTTCTCTTTTTAATATTGTTTTTTATGACATTTTTAGAGAAGAAATCATTGTTGTTGAGCCCAAGATGACAAGAGATTAAAGAACCAGAGGCGCTGGTCGCTTCACGTGTACGTATAGAGGGACCTCTTAAGCCTTTCCCTTGGTTTATCTTGTCAGTCATGTTTGTTGTACTAGCTTTAACACTTCTTTCTTGCTATTTCTTTATGTATCTATATAACTGTTAAAGTAAGAACAACATGATTTTACATCTTTCTCATGTCAGTTTTGTTTGTCCTATGAAAGTTGCTATAAAAATATAGTTTCAATCAATCTGAGTTCATTATGTTGTCACTTTCGTCTTCATTGCACCACAAAAATTAAAATTCAGATTTCCTCTTATATTTAAATTTTCTTGCATGAGTTTAATATTATGCTTAAAGTTAATTTCATTAACTACTTTTACTTGGAATCTACCAGTAAATTGTTAGACAAAGGATAGTTGCCTTTCAAGAACTTGGTTAATTTGTCTGATTTGCAATAGAGAAGTTTCAATTATTTGAGTTATTATTTTAAACTTGTCATCATGCCTCATCAATATCATAACTTACATATGTCATAGTTTCAATTAGGTACAAAACACATGTCTTTCAAAATTTAGTGACTTCTTGCCTTCTTGCCTTCATATCACTTGGAATTTAATAGTTTTGCAAAAACATTAGGTTATTTTCATGTCAATTTTGTTAGTACAATAGGGTTAGGAAAATTAAAAAATAAGATTTAATCAAAATTTGGAAATTCTAAGATTACTTTCTATTTTTAAATAATTTTAACTCCAAAAGTTTAGTGGTTAATTTTGTATGATTCTTCTTGACCAACTCCAGCTATTTCCCAAATTTCTTATATTTTAATGATTCTTCTTTAGACACAATTTTTACTATGCTTATACTTGTAAACTCTATGCCTTAATAAAATTTCACAATTTTGTGTGTTTATGTAATATTTTTAATTATTTTAAAAACTTTTTCAAGCTCATAAGTTGATCCTTATAAATCTTTGATCTTCTATTTTAATACTTAAAAGATTTTTTTTGTCAACATATTATCATTATATTCAAATAATTTACTCTTTTTATTTCTTAGTTTGTCTCTTTCTTTTTAGGGGTTGCTCCTTTAGTGGTATACATTTTTTGAATAATATGAAATGATACTTTAAAGTTTTCAAAAATACTTTAAAATTCTAAATAATTCAAAATAACAATAGTTTAATTTTCTTTATATTTGGATATTATAAATCTTCTCTTCTTAAGATCATAAATCAAACCTATGATTATGATTTTTTTTATTAATTTAAGAACATGATAATTTAAAATATCAAAATATTATTCAAATAATTGCCCTCACATTATGGATGTTACAATCAAAGGGAATGATAGATCATGCTCTATCTTGTTTAGTAGTTTGTTACGATTCTATTAAGTTGTTAGTTTTTGTATTTTTGTAGTGATTTAAGAGCTTACCTTTAAAAGAATGTAAAATTTTTTATATTGACATTATTATAATTTTCAAAATATAAAAAGTATATTAGTTTCACTATGATTTTTAAAAATGATCATGCTAATGGTTTTATATTTAAAAAAATGTGTTTTCAAAATAAAAAGATAGAGAAAGCAATGACATGAGTCATAATTACTTTGTGACATTTTGAGGAATGTCATTTGATTTAAATAATGGTAGAGCTATTTGTTAAATGATGATTGATTTTATCTTCTAAAGTTAGAGATGCCAAAATTTAGAATGTTATGTAAACAATCTTTAATAAAAATTAGATCTTTAATGACATGTAAAAAGTGTACCATGGGACTAAATATGTTGAAAGTAATTTTAGCACTTTATTGAGAAAGTTTCTTAAATTCATGGTCTCAAAAAAAGGAATCTAAGTAAATCTAGATATGGTAAAGGATTTGATAAACATGCCTTCCTAAAAAGCTCATCGAGATGCTCAATATCTAGCTAAAAAATTTGTCAGGTTCACCCTTTTTATTTTGAAGCATGTAAAAAAACTTCAACAATTCATCAAGCATACGTTTAGACAATAGTAAATGAAGATTGTTAAAGGGCTTTTCTAAAGCCTAATTGTTACTTATCTCAGCCTCCAATCTTGAGCAATCTAGTCCTTAGGGAGTCTTTATGTATATATCTAATTGCTTCAAGTTTGATAATTAACTCTACTTTAATTCAAGAGAATAATGGATTTCAACAACTAATCTATTATGTTACTCTCGCTCATTAAGATGTATGGCTATGATACTCTCTTATAAATAGGTTGCAAAAGTGGGAATGAGTTTCAACTTAATTTAATTTCCTATTCCTTTATGAAATCTCATGTTCTTAAAGGTTTTCTAATGGAGAGAAACTCTTTTGATTCAAAACCTAAGACCCTTATAGACTTTTAACAACCTTTTTTGATGGAGCTTTCATGTGGGAGCCTTGTATCATTAGTTCAATCCTTCTTAGCTCTTAGTAAGTAAAGCTTAATGGTGTTATCATAATTGTTTTCATTATCACCAACAAACAGGCTAAGCAAGAAGCCTAGATTGCAAGTCACTAGTTTGCTTGAGGGCTACAAATGAAGCACTTAAAAATCTTTGGTAGTTTCCAACTAACTAATAACTAGTGTCTTATTAAAAAAGTAAAGATTTACACTAAAATCCTATGAATACTAGCTTGGCCTCTTCTCAAAAAGTATGACACTGTAGATCTAATTTTTATTCATTAAGAGCAAAATCAAGAAGTGGATCTACTTGCCAATAATAGAGATTCTAGTGAAGACTTTTTGCATCTTAAGAAGTTTAGTATTGTGTTACTAAATCGCCTAGTTTTTCGACCTAAAAAGACTTCTTACAGATAAATCCCTATGACACATATCTAAAGTTTTGGATTTTAACCCTTATAAAGTTAGATGTAAAAAAGGTCAAGTGATACGTTCAATAAAATACTTTGGTTGATTAATAATATTATCAAAAATCCTATCTTAAGACATACACAAATCTGTTCATCTATGACATTTCAAATTTTATATCAAGCTAATAGTTATGTTTTAAAAAATCTTAATAACTATGACAACCTAAGATAAGTTTGACATATTATAAAAATAATTATATTATTTCGAAACAATAATTCTTAGATGAAATCATTTGAAAGCATAAAATATTGAGCATTTCACTAAGTGAAGAAAAATATGCAATCTTTTAAAACTTTTCCAAACATCCTTAATCATAAATTTAACATGTCACACTCCCTTATGGTTGACTTTATAAGAGCCAATCCATTACACATGGTCTGATCTAAAATGATGCTAATTACCCATCACTAGGATGCCTTACAGCTTTTGGTAGTGCTACCACCATGGAGTATAATAGTAATAATTATAATGATAATAATAATAATAATAATAATAATAATAATAAGGACAAGCTTGGCTAACCCATTTCTCAGATAAACTCTCTTATAAATTGATAGAGGATGATCTTGAGGAGAGTGAACAAAGTTGTGATTATTTTCAATAAAAAGGACAAGAGAGGGATAGAGAGAAAGAAATTTGAGAAAGGGAGAGTGCCCATGAGAGGACACTTAGGAGCTAAGGGAGCTTCCACAAAGCTAATGCTAATGAGAAGAGCATATCATTAAAAAATTTAAGTAAATCCAAAATATATTTTTTTCATTAAAAATGAAGATGAGGGAGATGATGATAAGGGAGGAAAGAAGGTGTTTTGAAGAAAAACATCATGACAATATTATTAATAATTTGGGTGAATTAAACTAAGTTGATTCTTATAATATTAATATGAATAAATTATCCCAAAATCAAGTCTTAGCTAACTACTAAATATTTTAGAATGTAGGTGTCGCTTGTGAGCCAAAGCCTATAATAGCATATAAAATTAACCAACTACTCAAGTTAACCCAAATGACCAACCAACCCTAATTGACCAATGCTTAATTTGACACCACGTTGATAAATAAAAAGTGTCTCTTGAGATAAGTGACAAATAAAGTTTACTATTAAGTATAATAAAATTCTTTTACTCATATTTAATCATATTTGTGATACTTAGTTCCATAATTTTGTTTCATGCACAAATTTTATGGAACATAGCTTATGTTGAAGAATCATGATGCCATTAGATGATATTGTTTGTGTAAATTAAATGCCAATCATGACAAACTCTAAATAAGCATAAAGAGTCGTGCTGGAACTAAGTACATGATGAACAAAAGATATGAATATAACATAAAATAATATACATAAGATGTCATGAGCACATGATAATGATATGTGATGATGCATATATGATGTTGGACACATGTCACTGAATATGAGATATTAGATATTTTGCAATCGATAATGTTGTGAGAACAACTTAGAAAAAATTAATGAAATTATATTAAAAATTTTGTAACACTTTAATAAGAATGGTTATATTATTATACTTCTTAGTTTCATGTATTGAAAATTGAAGATAAAATCAAAGTTTTGATTATAATCAAGTGCAATAGACATCAAAATCAAGCAATGATACCAAATGATTGATATTATTTTAATAAGATGAAGGAGATATTTGTGACAATCAAGTAAAGCAAAACTCTTTAATTAGTACATTGATATTTGTGACAATCACGTCACTCAAAATCTTTTGATTGGGCACTATTAATAATTTGTCACAACAAGATAATGCAAAACCATTTAGTTAAGCACCATGTATTAATAATATTTGTAATAAATGAGTAGGGAAAACCCCTCATACTAGTTATCATTCTTAGTGTGTCTTAGTTGTATATACTGATTTTCACATGTAAGCTTAAAAGACATGATAAAATAAGAGTTTTCATCATAATCAAGTTTACAATTAAATGGATAGTTAGGAAGTAATAAGCCCATTAAAAAAGATCACAAAAATCTAGAATCAATTGTATGGGACATTTTAATGACAAGACATATTTGTTGTGATACTTGATATAATAATGTGACACTTGATAACATTCTTATAGTTTATATGAAGCATGATGTCCCCATAATTGGATGGTTTTCCCTCATTCTTAATTGTTAGTATCAAGTCTCATGCACTTGCTTTGCTTCAATTCTCATAACATGAAATTTTTTATTGTACTAATTTTTATGATTATATGAATTTTTTTATTGATTTATATGAAGTGTCTTTTGATGATATCTTACACATTCTTAGCTTCTTTGAATGTTACATTAACATGAATCATTAAAGTTATATCAATTAAAAGATGAATTATAATATGTCTAAATAACATGGATTTTTGGCTTGAAGTTATTATTTTTGACATAATAAGTATACGGTAGACTTGCCTTTTATTATTTAATGTTTTCTAAAAAGGATAATTTAATATTTTCATATGTATATATTGAGGACACCATTGGTCCCAAAGAGTGTGGATGAAAAGTGGTGACAAAAAGAGTTTTTAAAAAAATTTAGTGCTTACGTATCTTTTTAATTGTAAACTCATCATTTGATCAACAAAAATTTTTTTTGTCATATATATATAATTATCTTTGGTAGAAATAAATAATTAATAATAAGAATTAGGCCCTTGTGAACAAAGAAGAGGAAAAATGGTTTAAGAAACAAAGGCCATCACACCATCCTTTAGAAGTTAAAGATATGATCACGTTGATCCATTCAAGAGAGTGTGATGGACGTGCCTCTATCTATAAACTTGCCATGAAGATTATGTATCAAGGATTTGTTTCACCAATAATGAAAAAATATCACTTTATTTACCAAAAGGTCTAAAGGATGTCAAGTTCATGCTCCCCTTTCATATTAATTATTCACAAAGATGGAAGAAATATTTATTTATTGGTTCTTGTTAGACTATGGAATGAATTTCCATTTTTTTATTTGTGATTGCTAGAAATGGAAGGAGGTTCCTTCTCATGGTGGTTAACAACCTTTAAAAAAGGATCAAAGTAAAGCCTCTTGGTGGCAAGACTATTAATAAGATTTAAAGTTTTCTTTAGACAAACATTTATAATAGGTGTAATATTTTCATAGCAATTGTTAAAAATGACACAACAATGTTCCAATCTAAAGAATTTCTAGATTTATTGAAATTTATGGTTGTTTTTTTAAGTATGCCTTGACATCTCATCCTCACATAGATGGACAAGCCAAAGCAATGAATAAAGACATCTTAATAATTCTAAAGCCTCGTCTTGATGACAAAAAAGGTGGGTGGGTAGGTGAACTCCTCGACATATTGTGAGCGTATTGAACTACACATTCTGCAACATGTCCAATTTTTCTAAGGATTCAAAGCTATAATCACTATCGAGGTCAATCACTTAACAAGTTCAAAAGCTTGTACTTGAAAGTAGCACATCAAAAGTTGGACCTAATCAAGGATAATTGTCTGAAAGACCATGTAAAGAAACTAAATATAAAGTAAAGTATGAAAAAATATTACATATTAAGAATTGTCCTTTCAAGATGAAAGATTTGGTTCTTAGACAACATAAGTCTTTGACAATATAAGAGCTGTCAACACTAATAAAGCCTCCATAAGCTTGTACTTGATCAACGATATTCTAGGGCCAAATGTCGATCAACTTCATCAAGAGGAAGATGTTGGGCTCCAACAATCAAAGAGTAAGGATCACCTAAAAAGGCTCTATATATGCTAAAAGTTACACACTTTTCTTCTTGTGCTAGCTATCAAAGGTATTATTTGTCTCTCCCTAAAGTTATCAATAAAGTTTCATACTTAGCATCATGATTTTACATTCTCAAGATTTTGTTAACTTAAATGAAGTCAACTCTCTTTGTTTAATTATAATATTTTGATATCTTAAGAACTAATAAAATTGTACTTTAAAGTTACAAACTTATTTGAGGGCTAGCAAAAAATTTTATCGTAAATGAAGTCATTACTTTAAAAATGCAAGTGCCTTTTCATTACTTGAAATAACCATTTCAACTTGCTTTGGATCACGTCATTTGAATCAAATTTTTATTGAGTTAGACATCTATGTGAACCTTTTATTACATGGATCTTCATCACCATTCCATAGTAAGCATGCTTTTAGAAGCATAAATATTACTTTCACTTTTTATTTTCTTTGTTATTGTTCAATTATGTGAAGGCTACAAATGGCAAAAACAATTCTTCCTTTCCTTACTAATTTCATCACTAACCCATTATATGGAGGTTGACAGTTTTTTCCTTTTCATCTTATCTTGTTGCAAAGTGAAAATCTTATTTATAACTTCTAAGTACCTAAGTATTTCCCCTTTGATCATACCATTCACTTGGGAAAAAAAAGTTTGTTTCATCTTCTTAAGTTTTGACTTGTCATTTACTCTCTCCTTTAAACATGAAACTCACTCTTGGAAATTGGATTCTTCTATTTAATTCTTTTAGCTTATGCTTAAGCTTTTAACTAAAACACCAAAACTTAGAATCTTTTCAAGTAAGATAGCTCATTACAATGAATAGGATAGCTCATTACCATGACCCAGTGTTCAAGAAAAAGAAGCAATAAAAAGGCATAATAAGATTACTAATGGAGCTTAACCAATTGCAGAGATAACGAAAATATAAACCTTCAAGAACTTTGAAAGCATGCATTGCAAATAGCATTAGCAGTTCGATCATCAAACTATACTTTTCGTCGATGAAGATCACACAGTACAACCAGTGACCTACTCGCCCTTAGTTCTTCCTCTCCCTTCAAACAAGAAATCATATATTAGTTATTATAATGAACAAAAATAAGAAAAATCAGCAAAAATAGAGTATATATGACATCACACACCTGTAGTAATGAGAAAAAAATATTTTTAAGCTTCCTATTTTTTGCTTCATTTCTATTTTTTTTTTGTTCTTGTGTCTAATACAATGCACAAAATAAAAAATTCAAATTTTTTGAGGTTTCGATCACCAACTATCTAAAGGTCCATAAATAATTCAAGAGGCACATCCAACTCAACAATATGACTATACAAATAAGCAAAACATAATTAAAAGCATAAACTTTGAAAACAAACAAGAAAAATCAATAACATGTTTGAGAACTTTAATTTCTGTATAATCATTGGAACAACATAACTCTTACAATACTAAATAGTATTATGAAACAAATTCCATTTTGCTTGTTTAAAGATCATTTGGTTTAAGCCCATAAACTTTCATAGCATTCATCTAGGCATTTGAAGTTGGTAAAAAATTTCACATAAGCCATTTCTCTTAGCTTATAGTATATACTTAAAAACCCCATTTATCCATCTTGCCTTCCCAATTCTTTCAGTTGACCTCTAGGCATCTATGGTGTATCTTCCCATTTATCCTGGATGCCTCCCAAACCATCTATTTCTATAACTTGTCCCTCTCCATTGTCCTCAAGGTAGCCAACCCATGGCAATGTATGTCCAAAATAGTGTTAAATCTAATGCTTAGGACTTCTAAAATCAATGTGTTATATTGTCTAAATATACTAACAGATTAGCAAAGATGGTTAATCAACAATGAGTTAATTGAAAAAAAGTAAGGATTCCTACAACATCATGCATGGATACGTATAAAGAAATAATTTGAAGAAGCTAGAATTAAATCATAAATTTGACTAAGTTAATTAACATCATGATTCATAAGAAGATAAATGTTAGTATTGTTCAACAAACTGGGTACATTGTCAAAAACCAAAGGTATTACCAATTTTAGGATTTAAACTTCAATACTCAAGTAAGAATTGAAATAGAAAAGGGTTAGTACAATTTTGGATAATTCTATGAATGATAATACAATGAATGTTTATTATGAGATTAAAGAGCTTAATGAAGAACATAAAAAGATTGTAACAATTTCTTATTATTACTTCAAGGAACAAAAAACAATTTCTTAATTCTACAAGAGAATCAACATGAACTAAAATTAATTATTTATTATAATATTTCCCTCACATGCTCGAAGAGGCATTAGAAAAAGAAAAAAAGAAGCTAGATTGGACATATTGAAATTATGAAAAACGTGCATAACAAAGCAATAATGAGTGTATAAGGAGGCTTTATATTGATAAGGTATTAGAAAAAATAAAAAAGAAATTAAAATTGTGCATATTAAAAATAATTTTGCACTCCCAAGGAGAACATATTAAAGATTTCTTAAGTACAATGAAATTTCATTATGGCTATGCTTTAAGTCCTTGGATGTATTCGTAAACTTAGTTTCAAAAATGTTTTCTACCTGTGCACCAAAAGCATAAAAAACATTTTGAAAATTTCTCACAACTCCAATATTTGCACTTAAAAAGATAATGCTTCATAAGTACTTTTGCACTTCTTCTTTCATCAAACTTTCTGACAATATAAGCAAGGAAATACAGATTCAATTTTACACTAATTATTGATGTAATTATAAAAATCAAGATAAACCATTAATATGCATTTTGCTAATAATTTAATACAAATTGATAAGACTACGAAAAGAGATAAAGCAAAACTAATACTAAGCAAATAGAATAAACAAAACTAAGTCTATGAACAATGACTCTAAATTTTAAATGGTATCACATTTTTAGTTCTTATAATAAATATATGGAATTAATATTTAGACAAGTAATTCCAAAAACATATTTATTGTAATAGTTATCATAAACAAAAGAAACATTACAAAATTTACTTATTTTGAACCTATACTTCAAAATTATAGAGAAATTAAAAAAAATGTCAATAATATGATCCAAGCATTGAACAAATAAGATGAACATAAAACATACTTCTATGTGTTGTGTAATCAAAATATCACACTAAAGAATAAAGGCAAATTTATAAGATTAGATGGCATCAAATGTGAATGTGTGAGTACAAACACTCAAATAGAATAATTGCTATAGAGATAAAGCTTTTAAGTTTGAAGAGTAACTAATTAAATAGGAGAAAGTTGGCATTCTACCAATTCAAGAGAATTCTAAAGAAAATATATCTAGATGGTTTGGTTACATTAAGAAGTTCACTTTGTGATTCTTTAAGAGAAGTAGAATACTGAAATCTTTCCTATAAAAAAGTAAAAAATATAGAACAACAAAAATGACTATTGACTATTAGAAATGGCTTTAACAACTTTGGATCTTGAAGAAAAGCAATTAATGAATAGAAATAATAGCATCTTAGAATCAATGTATCTGACCTCACTTGATGTGTGAAAGGACCATTCTGGTAATTATAATAACAGAATATGAATTTAGTGTTGGCAGCCTAAACCTTTTTAATATAAGAATCTAGCAAAAGAAATATACAGCCTCACAAAAAATATTTCAGATATTATTTTTAAGAAATCATGGGGAAATATGCTTATTTGTTCTTTGCAGAGGGAAATCAAACTTTTACCTTGGTCAACAATTTGAAAGGCCTAATCAAGTCTAACAACTTATCAACAATTATAATCTTCTATTAAAGCTCAATGAAGTGGAAGTTTCCCATTTTCTCCAATGCCCAGTTCAAAATATAACTTTAACCAGTAGAAACAAAAGCTATTTCCACCGATTAAAATGCTAAAAAGAAATATATTGAATAATGGTGGCCCTCCAAATTGAAGTTTACTGAACATTATAAAAGATTCGTCCAAAAAAATAAAATAAAATAACAAACCTTCTTATTGACGAGGAAGATGATGCCTTGCACTAGATTAGAACGAAGTGAAGCCAGGAGGGTCCGAACTTCGAATTGAAGTAGATGAGAGACTAATGAGGAAATTCAGCGAGGCATCGGGAATAGTATGAGGTCATGTGCTCCAAGAACATCATGAGGTCATCGAGATCCTTCGAGACCACCAGGTCTGAAGACGAACTAAGCATGGATTGCTGAAGGAAGAGATGTAGGGATGATTCAAAGTAGTTGTAAATAAGGAGAAGCTCCGCCTTGTATCCTTCTGGGTCAAGCCTCATCCTGGTTTGAAGCAAAGGATGGCTTAGCCTATCGGCTGCCATTCCAGATGCAGAGAAGGAATCCAGTAAGAGGAGGTTCGCCACCATCGCTAGTTCTACAGATCAATTAACAAAACCCTAGTCGAAGGGAAGCTCAGAAGAACAAAGCTAAGGAGCTTATGCCGTTTGGGGTGGCAAATTTTTAAATACAAAGGATAATTTCTATATATTAATAATTTATTAAACAAAAGAAGGGAGTATTATTTTGAATTTTATTGGCGACACTATGATTGCTCTACGCGTTAGTACGAGATTAAAATTTTTAAAATATTTTAATAAAAATAAATTTAATAATATATTTAATTAAAAGATTGGCGTATTATTACTAAATTTTGATAACAGTAATAATTTTTATTATATTATTATTAAATAATAATATACCAATAAACATGTCTTTATGGATAAAATTTATTATAAGTTTAATATGCATAAATGTGCATCAAAATTTTTTGTCATCTGTCTACATTATAGTTATATGATAAATAATAAAGATGTAAAGTTTGAGAATCTTATGATAAAAGTGAAACTCTTGATATTCTTTTACTTAATGTTAGACTCTGAAAATCCAACAGCAAGAGGTTGGACAATTAAGAGTTAGTTGTCAATTCTAGCAAAGCGATCACCTAAGAAGATAATGCACATGATTCATCAATCTCGTACCCATGTCTTGTGCATTAATCATAAACCACCATTGCCTTCAATATAATGCTTCTGACAACGTTGGCACCTAAGGAGGTAAGTGTAATGTTCAACTATCCTTTTGACAATTTCTTGTGTCACCACATGCAACACAACCTCCAAGGAAATAAAAGAAGGAAGATAATATTTCGTCATTCTTTGAAGATGCACAAACTCAAATAGGAACTGACACTTAGGGTTTAATTGAAGGCAATAAATTTTCCTACTTGAACAACAAACACTTTTCCAAAGAGAAATAGAACTTTAGTTTATTCTCCTGGTTTTTCTTGTCGTTTTTTGTGATCCTCGACCTAGGAGACCCCAAGTTATTACTTAATGTTTTTTATAATTGCACTCAATAAGGATTTTTACTAAGTTTTTGTTGATTCCCTTGTTCCTATCTAACTTGTTGGTCAAAACTATTATACCCAGTCTCCATTGTATCATGGAATATAACTTTTACATATAGTTTATATCATTTCATCAAATGTTTCAATTTGATTTTTTTCATATTATAATGTAACTCTAAATCTCATGTCATATGACATTTACATCACATTGATTTGGTTACATTGCATTTCTTCAATATATCACATTTCTCCTTTATTATATATTTTCTTTACATTAAAATTATAACTTATTATGATTGATCTTTATTTATTTTGGTAATGTAAAGTTTTTCTGAACTAGGTTTGATCAAGAAACAACACACATCTTTGGATTCATCTTCATGAGCTCTATCTAGTGAATTATTCATTTTGATATTTTTTAATTATTTTTTTAAGAATTTTGGTTAACTTTACCAAATGTTTTGATTCATATATGATTCGACTATTGAGTAAGTTACACTTGATATCCTAACTATCTTGGAGACTAACTTTGTCATACTATTTATATCATTGTTTTAAGTTTTCACTTAGATTTTCATGTATTATAATGATACCCTAAATAACCCTCATAGGGACTTCACATTGATTTTATTTTATTATATATATATATATATATATATATATTAAAAAAGTTATTTATTTTTTTAATGTAAAATAGTTTTTGCTTGATATTTTTGTATTCCTAATAAAAATATTATAATTCTCACCTAATTTGATAATCATGAAAGTTACACTAATTCTCTTGAGTATATTGGAATGCTACATTCTGGTAAACTTTATCTCTCGTGCTACATTCATAACTTCTTGATTTTATTATATTATAATGCTTTAATTTGTATCATTATAAGTTTAATAATTATTTACTTAATAATAAAATAATAGTTTTTTATTATTTATGCCCTTTTATTTTGATATTTCTTAATAATAAAATTTGAGGTTTTATTAAGATGAAACAAAAGTCATTAAACTCGACTTCATGGGCACCATCTAATTAAAAATTAATTTTTTTAATTATTTTTAAATATTTTATTTTCAATCATTTTGGCACTCTGTACGAGGTATTTTATTTTCTACTTAATTTGACGATTGACAATGTTACACCAAATACCAAATCAACTTGAAATTAAATGTTCCTATACAATTTATCTTAATTCTTTAAATTGTTTGTTTTGATTTTTTTATTTTTTTATGAAGTTCTAAATCTTCTCTTGTAACCTTACATCACTATTGTCTTGTTGTATTATATTATTTTAATTGATCTGACTTTAGCTTTAGCATATATTTACATAATATTAAAATAACTATTAATTATGAATTTTATTTAATTACTTTGGTATTTTAAAAAAATTATAAACAAGTTTCCATGGAGATGAAACAAATACCATTATTGTCATCTTAGAGAGTTCCACTAAATTAAAATTTCATTTCTTATAATTTTAAAATATTTTCAAAAGTAGTTATATGCTTTGTAAGTCATTTCAATCCAAACCTCATGTGAAAGTCAATGATACTACATTAGATCTTCTTAGAATCTTGGATCACAATTTTTCTATAATATTTATCACTTTTCCACAAATTTTTTTATTTGATTTGGTTATATTACTTATGAACTTTACATCTCCTCCAATGTGACCTTTTAATCACTTTTACTAGTTGTAATACATTATTTTAATTTAACTCATTTCAATTATAATATATATTTACTTATTATTAATATGATACTTTATTATTATTTATGCTTATTTGTTTTTGTAATTCATATTTTCTATAAATTAGTTTTTGAACGAGATGAAAAAAAGTTGGTTTTATTTGTCTCAATATGCTCTATCTAATTAAATATTTATTTTAATATTTTAATATATATTTTATTATATTTTTTCTTACTTAATAAGGTATTTTTACTCATACTTGATTCCATCATTGAGGATGTTATACATGATCTACTTAGTACCTTGGAGGATAACTTTACCATACAAGTTTTTTTAAATAATTTAGCTCATTTGATCAAAGATTTTTCTTTAGTTTGGATATATTATTATGAAACTCTAACTCTTCTATGGTGTGACATTTAAATAATTTTTATTTAGATATTATAAATTCTTTTAGTTTATCTTATTGTTGCTTTATTATATATTTATCAAATATTAAAATAACAATTTATTATTATTTACACTTATTTAAACTGATATTTTATAATAAATCCAAACAAGTTCTTGTTGAGATGTATCAAACATTACCTTTCTAGTTTAATAAGTTTTATAAATTTAAATATTTTATTATCCATGGTTTTTGCACTCTTATAAGATATTTTGATTCTTACAAGGTTGTTGCACACATCCTCCATAGTATTTTTGAATGCAACTTTTTCGAAATAATTTATCTCATTTCATAATAAAATATTTTATTATATTATAGTGAAACTCAAACTCTGTACACGTGTAAATTAATATCACTTAGATTTTGTTATATTATTTTTTTAATTAATTCCATTATTATTTTGGAATACAATTTTTCTCATATAATTTATCTCATTTCTTGAAATGTTTTACCTTTATTTAGTTATATTTTTATGAAACTAAAATTATCCACTCATGAAACTTAACATCACTTATTTTTTTATCATATTTATTGTTGCTATTTATAAACTTTTTAATGTTAATACATATTTACTCTTATTTGTCATTACAATTTATAGTAATTCCATGCTATGTCTCACCAAGATAAAAAAAATATTATTGAACTCATCTACAATATATATATTTTATTAAATATACATTTTTGAATTTTAAAATATTTTATTTTCAAAGATTTTTGTTCGCTTTTTATGATATTTTGATTTGTATCATATTTGGATTTCTTGAAAATGTTTCACTTTTATTTTGTTATATTTCTATGAAAGTCAAATTATCCACTCATGTAAACTTAACATCACTTTGATTTAGTCATATTTTATTATTTCTATTTATAAACTTTTTAGTATTAATACATGTTTACTCTTATTTGTTTTTACAATTTACAGTAATTCCCAGCTAAGTCTAACCAAGATAAAATAAATATTATTGAACTCGTCTACACGAGATCTATTTTATTAAATATAAATTTTTGAATTTCAAAATATTTTATTTTGTGATTTTTGTTGGCTTTTTAAGATATTTTGATTTTTATAATTGAACACAACTTTCTTGTAAAATTTATCTCATTTCTACAAATGTTTTACAATAATTTGGCTATATTGTTATGCAACTCGAAATTTCCTATCATGTGGCATATATATCATTTAGATTTAGTTTTGTTACATAAGTTTTATTTTTATCATCTTTGCTTTAATATATCTTCATTGAACATTTAAATAATAGAAAATTATTTTTTGTGATTAGTTATATTGATAATTTATAGTAATACTAAATAAGGCTTGATTAAGATTAAAAAAACCTTGTTAGTCTTATCTCTCTGAGCCCTCTTTAATTAAATATTTTATTTTTATATTTTAAAATAATTTTTAAAAGATTTTTGCATGTTTTGAAATATGTTTTTATTTATACATGACTTGATAATTGAGGATACCATTCCTTATCACCTGGGTATTTTATAATGTAATTTTCCTATACAATTATCTTATTTCTTCAAATTGTTTGTTTTGATTTAGTTTTATTACTATGAAACCTTTAGTCATCTCTCCTATGAGGATTACATCACTTTGATTTTGTTAGATTATGTTGATTTGATTTATCTCTTTTCTACTCTAATATATGTTTTCTTAATATTAAAAAGTTTTATTGTTAATATTATTTATTATTTTCTTCTTTTGTAACAAAAGTCATTGGAGTCACTTAAACAAGCTTTACCTAATTAAAATTTCATTTATTTGTTTTTGAATCATTTATTTTTAATTGTTTGTCATGCTTTATGGAACTTTTGTATTCATATCTTATGTGATGATCACAGATGTTATGCTATCTCCTTCAGCCTATTGAATGCAACTTTCTTATATATTTAAATATTTTTCTTTAAATTGTTTTCTTTATTTTGTTACGTTAGTTTCAAACTATAATCTTCTTCTGTGTGAGGTCTACCTTGCATTGATTTGGTTATATTACATTGTTTCATTTTATCTCATCTTAGCTTTAATATATATTTATTTAAAATTGAAATAATATTTTTTAAATATATATATGCTTATTTTTCACCATAATTCACAATAAACTTCTACATTGCCTGATCAAAATATAACAAATATCATTAGACTCATCTCAAAGAGTTTTTTTCATTTTAATATTTGTTTTTATATTTTCAAATGTTTCATTTTCTTTGCTTTTTGAATTGCTTATGAGACATTTTGATTTATATCTTATTTGATGAACCATGATGTTACACTCGATTTCATTTGATTTGGTTATATTATATTTTTTAATTTTTGATATTTTAGATTTATTAAATGTTCAAATATTAATTTATTATTTTTTATAGTTATTTAAATTAGTATTATTGAATAAATTCAAAATAGGGAAAGATTGCGAGAGAACAAACTTGGTTACACTTGTCCAAATAAGTTTTGCCTAATTAAACATTTATTTTTTAGCTGTTGAAAATATTTTCTTAATAGTTTTTTAATAGATTTTATTTGATTTTGTTGTATTATAATTTTGATTTATCTTATTTTAGATTTATTGCATATTTATTAAAATTTAAAATATTAATTTATTTAAAGAATTAAAGATGTAGGGATTTTTGTAAACAAAAATTTATAAAGTATTAAAATTTTTTGAGAGACTTGAATTTCTTTGATTTTGGTTTCATTAAAATACTGATGTGTATTTGGTTTATCTCTATTAGCTTCAGCAAAAAAAAAATGGTTAGTGAAAGCCTAATCGGGGATCGAGGGTGGATGTACGCACAGGTTTTGGTTGAAGCACCTAAAAGATCTCGTGTGTATTTCATTTATTACTGAGAAATTTTGTTTTATCAATAAAAAAAAATTTAAGATCGAAAAGTTTTTTTACTAATTTTTGGAAATGAAAATTTTCTTTAATAAACAATTCATTCATCCCCTCTTATTCGTTATGCCTCAAATGTTTTACAACAAGTTTAACATCTACTTGATTTTTTTGGACATGTTAATTGCCTTTTGCAATATGATCATTTTGTTGTTTCATATATTTGGCTTCACATAAAATTGATTTTAGATGTTAGGCATATTTTTTCATTTGTTTTGGATATGTGAGCATACCAAATGTTTTGAAACATAATGTATTTATTTAATTTTTTTATAAAAAAGTACATTTCAAAATTAAAGGATTAAGAAAAAATAAAAAATACAGGATCTGACACCTAATCCAAAAAAAGGCAGGCTTAGTCACCACAACTATGCTCCAATCTTATGCAAATCAAGCAATATGATTACATTATTCTACATGTGTTGCAGAGAGACAAAGATGATTGATAATGAAACAATAGATAACATTGAGATTAATAATTGGGTTCAATTATTAGACAAGTTAACTAAGCTATTTAATGAACTAATCTAAAGCATCCAGCATTCTCAAGAAGTTGGTTATTAAGGGTCATATATTTGGCACTTACAAGGATAACATACTTAATTGTCAAGACAACCTTATCTAGTTTGGACAAAGGATTATAACAATCTCTTCCATAATCTTTATTATAAAATAATTGTTTTATTTTCCTAAACAAAATACTTATAATATTATCCAAACTATCCATTTAGGTACAAGGTCTTAAACTAATACCTAAGCCACAAAAACAAAGTATTAATGACACTAAATAATGTGATGAGCGAATATCCAATAAGTATCTTGAACACCCTACACATTCCAATGGAACTATATATTCACATAACATGAGGATAATGTTTCAGGAAAATTCAATATTATTTTTTGCTTAATTTTAGTTAATCTAAACTTATTTTAAATATCATGCCATAACTTAAAATAAAATTTATATATTATTTTTCTAATATAAACTAGTTCTCATGTTATCTGTATGATTTAATGTATGTACCTTATCATAAAATAAACATATAAAAGATCCATAGAAATTTAAAAGTATGAACCAATGTAATACAAATACTGCTTGTCAAGATAACTATGTCATATATCAAAATACACAATATAAAATTTATTATAAGATATCTTTATTCAAGAATAGATTATCTATTAATTTAATATAATATTTATATTACCATTATTAAATTTTTCTACCTAAATTTAAGGTGAAGATTCTTAGTTCACTTTTCTTTTCTTTTAGTTTTTCAACAAAGTCATAGATGCATGCACATAAGTTACTATATAATCTTTAATAATGAAAATATCTAAAATTACTTAAGATTATATAACCCAAAATATTCTCTCTACTTTCTTTTCTACTACAAAAACATCAACTATATGATTCCCCCATCGTGTTGTACAATTTGCATCTCACTAAATCATTGTTATTAATTCTTCACTTATTGTATTATATGGCCTCTCCAACAAATTTTGTAATTCCTTCAACTCCATATGTATGGTTATTAAAATCCCATCTTGCTCTTTGCCCTTTATCTAATCATATTGTATGAGAAGCTCATGGTACATTATGATCGCTCAAACTATGATATCATGAGATTGTTGGACCACACAATAACCATTCTTCTTGAATCAATTTAACTCTAATTGTATTATATATTCTCTTAATTATATGATATGTTTATTAACTCATTAAACAAATTATTGATAATCATATTGTGTATTGAGTCTAATCATATAGCAATCTCACCTCCAAAAAAAATCATAAGGGCTAAATTCAATTATATTATACTATAAGACAACTCTAAATCCCCATAATTAATTATCATAGCATTCTTAACTTGTACAGTAAAATAAAACCACTAATTCCTTTGTAAAAATGAATAAATTCATTAAAAAATATAATTTCAATTTTTTTTTGTTTTCATTCATTGTAGTAGCTTTCTAGTATGTTCTTCCCTTTCTTGATTTTTATAGTAATAGTAAGTCTCCTTTTTGTCTTCCTTACCAGTCTCCTTATGACCAACACAATTTTTTCTTCTCTTTCTTGTTGTTCTCTTGAATTGAGACTTTCTTCTTCCCTTTTCTCTTTATTTTCTCTTTTTCTCCTTCTCTTCCTCCATTTTTCTTTCATTAAATACATCACTAAACTACTTAAAACATTTAGTAATAACTTATTTAACACTAATATTATAAAAGATAATTGGATTAAATTAAAAAGTATTATTTTTGTCATTTCTTTTTGCCAAATTTTGTGCTAAACCATTAACATGAAAACTTACCTCATCCTCAAAATCCGTGGAAGAGGAAGAAGTGGAATCTGAATCATATTTGGTGGCTTTGAAGGCTATGGGTTCTTCCTTCTTTCTTTCATGCTTTAACTTGCTTGTAGAAGCCTCTTCCGTAAGTCTCCTAGTCATCTCTATTTGGACAGTGAGAATTTTCGCAAGTAGTTCATCCATTGAAAGTTTGTTGACAACTTTAACTGCTTTAATAGCCGTTGCAAGGAGATCATATTCCTTTGGAAAAATTCTCAAAATTTTCCTTACTAGGTCACCATTTGAGAATTCCGTTTCAAGATTTATCAAGCCATTTGTTACGTCATTAAACCTTAAAAACATTCTTTTCATACTCTCACCAAGATTCTTTCTAAAAAGCTCATAGTCATGGGTGAGGATGTTGATCTTCATCTCTTTCACTTGTGAGGTGCCCTCATAAGTTATTTCGAGTTTTTTCTACACCTCAAATGTCGTATGCAAATTTATAATTTGTGTAAATTCACTAGGAGAAATTCCACAATGAAGATAGTTCAAGGCCCTAGCATTCAATTGAGCCAATGTTTTATGGTCAACATTAAGCTCACTAAAGGGCTTGACTTCATTAGTAAAAGAATTTCTAGAAAGTTCACAAGGTTTAGTCATAACTTCCCATAATTCTAAATCGATCGATTGAATAAAAATTATAAAACAATTTTTCCAATATAAGTAAAATTCTCCTTTAAACAAGGGAGGCCCAATTGAAGAAAAATCTTCACACAAGGTTGCACCCATATCAACAAAAGTGGAAGCTATAAAACAAAAAATCACAAAAACACAAAGAAAGTGAGAATCCCTTCACTTAGCATAAGTGGATCTCTTAAATGATTTTACTCACAAAATTTGGGATTCCTTTCTCTGATACCAATTGAAGTTCTTTGTGCTTCAAAAAATCCAACAAGAGGGGGGTTGAATTGTGGTAAATAAAATTTTCTTTCGATTTTTGTTTTCAATTAAAACTTAAATCTTTTAAGCAAGAATAAGAACGAATAGTACACAAAAGATTTTTAAGGTTGTTGGACTCAAAATCGAGCACACATCCACCCCCAACTGGTGTTGGGAAAAGAACACTTAAAATCACCAAATTATAAGTGAGGTTTTTCGTACGGTTCACCTCAAACCAACTTGAGATTTCACTTACGGCTAATCTCGAAACTACTTGAGTTTTTTCGGGCTCAACACAAACCCTATGCTTTTGCACAATTGTTGGGACACCCTTACCCCAAAGAAAGAAATACAAAAAAATTGTAAAACTTAAGACAATTTTAAGAGAAATATGAGGCACAAACAATACCAAAAATATGGAGGAATAGAGATTGAAAAATGGTTGAAGCAAAAACCTCTAATTTCGAGTTCCTTCTTGCAGCTTTCACTTTGTGACTTTGGAAGCACCGTATGCACTTAGAATTGCTCGATATGGTGATTTGAAAGCTTTGAAATCTTAGCAATGGTAACCTCTAGGAGTTCATCATTCCCTATTTATAAAGCTTAATTTGAGCTCTAAATCCACACCAAACAGTTCTAAAATGAACTACCCGTTTGGGTAACAGACACAAAGCAGTCACTGTTCGATTTGGAGCCTAAAATAGATGTTTCTGATTGAATCTCGAATTTACTGTTTGTGATCAATCCTGGCCATTGGTTCTAGGCGGCCTTGATCGGGGCCATTGGATGGCATGTTGGTTGTCCTAAATATATTAAAACAATTTTACTACAGTGGTTCTGCATCCTCTTGTAGATCTGGCTCGGTTTCAAATCTCCTGCTTAGCATTTTACTTATTTATCATGTAGCAATTTACCTTCATTAATTTAAGCCGTCCGATCATGCCTGCCCTTTCGCCTGCTTCGATAATCAAATGAAAGTTTAGTCCCATGTCGTCCAAATGTCTTGCCAAGGATCTTTATAACACTTTCAGTTTAGTTGTCTCTCAACCAGTTGGGATATGCTTCCCCTTCCTAGACAAAGATTTCATCACTTGGTCCTGGTTGGGTTGGTTTCGTGATTGTTTTGCTGAGCTTTCTCTGCTGGCTAAGTTCGCACTTGTTCTGTTCAGCATCTGTGTGCTAATTTCTCACTTGTTCCTTTCAACAGCTCTTCCTATAGCCTTTGGGCTTCGCTCGCCCCTTCTGGGTCTACCAAATAATTTATACTTTATTTTATTTTTTAAATACTTAAAGCCTAGACACACTAGCCGTCGGGTTGGGACTACCCACCCAATGCTATTGTAAAAATTTTCGAGACTAAAGTTGTTTTATAGTGTTTTGTGAGAATTTTTGTGCTAAAATTTTGAATATAAGTATACCAAAATAATTTCATATTATGATAGTTTTATAAGTGTCATAGTGACTATGAAAAGAAATTCATGAAAAATTATTCCTAAATAATTTTAAAAAATCATATATCGATGTCTATACTTTTCATCAATAATGCTTGGCCCAAAAATCAAAATTCAAAAATTATTAAACTTATAAAAATTTCAAGTATTAATAGTACTAGTGTGCCACATCATCCCAAAATTTGGACAGAACAAATTCAACAAAAATAAAGAGATATTCAAGTATAAAGATTTTGGTACATGCCTTCAATTTCCTTGAAGCATACCATCACTCCAACAGTCTTGAAGACCATTATTTTAGACATTTAAAGTTCATGGCTTGAGTTAATTGAATATTAACAATTTCATTTAAAACAATCCCATATGAGATATAAACATTTATGCTTAACTCATCAAACACAAGTGTGTAACGAAAAACTCAATATTATTTTTTATTTAATTTTAATTAATCTAAACTTATTTTAAATACCATGCCATAACTTAAAATAAAATATATATAGTATTTTCTAATATAAACCAGTTCTCATTCTATCTATATCATTTAATATATGTACCTTATCAAATATTATTCATTTTGCCTCTACAACCTCAATGGCAATTTGTTATGTAATTTCTAGATATCATTATATAAGAATATTAAATAAAATGATATATTTGTAAATAATAGAATATTTTGATATTTTATAAATATGTCTTGTTGAAACTCATGGGAAATAAGATTTTCAAATTCTCAATATTCATGGTATGAGTAGGATAAAAAATGATTTTATCTACCTTCACTTCCTAAGCTTAATTCATTAATGGGCTTTGAAGAGTTTTGGTCAGCATGACCTTGTTGTCTCAGCTTATAAATAAGTCTAGCAGGCCCAATCAAATAAGCTTTTTCATATAAGAAAATTGAGAAGAAAAGTTGTGCCATATAGGAGAGTTGTAAAGGTTTCAGTCATCGATGATGTAAGTTTTTAAGAATGACTGTAAGAAAGATTGAAAGGCATCAAGGAAAGGATGTTAACTATCTAGCAGTCTCCCACACAAGCAATGGATTTGTTTAACGTTTGCGTGTCAATTATAAATAGGAGGTGTCTCCTAAACAAATATATATTTCGTGCTGTTTTAACATGAGAAAGTTGATCATGTTTTGGCTGTCGCTCCAAACTTTCTTGGGTTCCTCGTCAAATATATATTCACACTCACCTGCTGGAAAATGGAGTTGGGAGATCAAAATGAATGGAGAAAGTGAAATTATTTTTACTTTCTGCAATCAGTTGATCTCACAAAAGACACAAAATTAATGGATTTTCTGGGAAAATATAAGAAACTTTGGAGCAAGTGGGATGTATGTACTTTGATAATGGTAAGCCTCACGATACAAATTGTGCTCATCTTCCTTGGATGTTTGAGAAACACATCAGCATTGAGAGCATGGATAAGAATGGCATTTTGGAGTAGCTATCTTTTGGCCAACTGGGTTGTCGACATCATTCTTGGCTAGGTAAGCAGCTGCATGGATGACAATCGCAACAATGCCATCCTCACATTTTGGGCACCTTTCCTTCTGCTTCACCATGGTGGCCTAAAAACCATCACCGCTTATTCCATGGAGGACAATGACCTATGGGCTCGACACCTTCTTAACCTCGCCTACGAGCTCATCATTGTCGTCTATGTTCTGTTCCGGTCTCTTCCAGGTTCCTCTTGCTCGCTCCCACCCTACTTATGCTCTTTGTCACCATCGTCAAGTATGCAGAGCAGTCTTACTTGCTCTAAAGAGCCAGCACTGACAATTTCCATAGCTCCGTGGTCATTTCAAGCAAGCAAAGTCAATTAAACCAGATTTCTTCCAATTGTATGACAATGGTAGCATGTGTGCAGGATAGAAATGAAAAAGGCGAATTGAATGCTTTAAAAGGAGCTTTTGATATGTACTCGATTTAAAAGCCTTTCTTCATGGACGTTATTCCACTTGTGGACGTATACAAGGTAATCGGAGACATGTTGAAGCAGATGACTGTCATGGAAGTTTTGGGCCTAACAAGCATGGAACTCAGCTATGCCTTGATGACATGTACACGAAGGGCGTCGTTAATTGCTCACATGCTGGCATCATCATCAGGGTGATCTGCTCCTTCGATATCCTTCTCACTTTCTTGTTGTTCGTTTTCTCACTAAAGCACGGCTTTTACACTAGTGATGTCACAATCACTTATGTCAAGCTTTGAGCTTCCATATGTCTTGATACCGTGGCTTCTCTCATGTTCCTGCATTCTAACTGGCCGGGAATCTACCTTCTCAAATTTAAGAAACTAGGAAAAAGGGGTTTGCCTCTTGCCCAACTCATTCTCTGAATAAGGAGAAGTTTGTGGCATGAAAGAAGATGGAGACCTTTAGAGATGCTGCAACTCAACTTGATCACCAACTTCTTCAGGAATGTAGAGTACAGCCAAAGGAACATGTATCACCAGACAATTCGAAGAAAAGGAGGATAAACAAATGGGCACGCAGAATAAAATCCAAGCTTAGACTACCCATTAGAGCATTTCAGGAGGCAACGGTATTGTTCCCGAGCTGGACCAGTGGATTTTCGTCCTAAACTTCATATTCACAGAAGTTAGTAAAAGCAATCAACTTCTTCTAGATCTCTTCACTTCTTATGCTCAGAAATGCTTACAAATATCGTGGGGGTAGTTCAACGATGAGGCAGGGCTCGCTGCACTCTGGCAAGTCGATGTCACAGTATGGGTTGTCCCTGCATTTCTTCACTTGACAGAAGGCTTGTCAGCCTACCAGCAAGTTCTTGTGTAGCACATTGCGACACAGCTATAGTGCCATTGGAAGTGCCAGGAGCTGCACTCGTTGCATCATCCTCATGAAACACAACCACAGTCTAAGGGGTTAAGAGCACAAAAGAGCACTTGGCATAGGATGCAGGCATGCAAGTGCCAGTCTCACTATTTGTTGTATCTGGTGTTGATGTGAACAGAGATAATGGCAACCATGGGAGGAGAGAGCCCACTAATTTACTTGCACACTTGCTATGATATGGTATAGTTCATTGAACGACATGAAGAGAATTTGACGTCGACTGTGACCAGCAATGATGAGGTCTAGTGGAAGGCGTGCAGGCTGATGCTGACCAAACTTATAGAATGGACCACATATCCATCTCTATTTCAGATAACTTGAGTGCTTGCCCACATGATTCTTGTCCTTGTGGAGGACAAAGGTGGCAGCTGATCACATCGGCATGGGTGGAGCTTTTGTTGCTAGGAGTGAAGAATACTCGAGCGAGCATGCACAATAGGGGAGGCAACATTCTAACTTTTGTTTTGCTACTTGTGAAGCATGTGGGAATGTTGGATGCTTTGGATATTGGCAGATACATGATGGGTGGTGCACTGGACATAGCCAAAAAGCTAAAGTCCTTCATTAAACTATATTTAAGAAATCGTTCGCTTTGATGACAATTAGTGAACAAGTGTGAATAATGCATCCATAGATTCAACTTCGATAAAAACAAAAATTCTCCTTCAACTGGTCTAAAAAAATTGGTCCTCATAACAATATTGAGGATAATGACACTCCAAAATAAACAGTCTTTCAAAGCATAGTTTTTGTACATTTGCTCATTGAGAAAGATGAAAGAAAGAAAATATAATTTATTGAAAAAATAATATAAGGATGTTTGTTCATAAACAATAATATAATCACATAGAATTGTTTTATGATAATAAATTAATAATATCAGTGACAAAAAAAATCTTATATTTCATGAAAGAAAAAAAAATATTTTTTTACTGTTTATATTCATGTTATTGTATTAATTTAAATTTATGAAAGCATAAATATAAAGAAAAATAGTAATAGTTGTTCAAAATTTATTTTATATTTTTTTCTCATTCAATGTAAGTAATCTCAACAATTGTTCTATACTTCTTTTTTTACAATTTTTATTTTATTTTGGTACTTTTCTAATAAACAATTGCTTATGAATTTCATGTTTTTTTTTGCAAAAAATAAAATTCTTTAGATAAAAATTTTTCTTCTCTATTAGTTCAAATACTTTTTATATTAAACCAATTTTTTATTTTTATATGACCTTCGAATTCCTTATATTTTTAAAATACCTTCAACTTATAAACTACAAAAGATATCCAACTCATATGAATAAGGTCATAACTAAATAATAAATAATATCTATTTTTATTTTGAAATAAAATATTCATTTATTACAAATATCAACATGAACAAACTCAAGAGACTACATAACTTTCTAAATTTTAAGAATGATGATTATTGGTGCTTATTAAAGATATAACTTTCACAAATATAATCAACATTAAAAATAAAAAAATATCATTCAATATTTTTTATTTTATAACTTAAATCTAATAAAATACAAATAATCATTCTAATAATATCACAACTAAGATTTATTCTTAACCTCTACTACAAATAATTACTTTTAATATGAATTTTTTTTATTAAAAACACCTAATTGACACAATTCGTCCTCAAATATAAAAAATAATGTTATTATATTACTTATCTAACACTTAATGAACCACAAGCTAAAAATTCAAATACTAAACAAATATCATTAACCAAATTTTTTTATTATTTATCCTTCGTTATCAATTAAAAAAATAAGCTTTGAAATAACAGAATCACGTAGCAAAAAAAACATGATGCTCTTGCAATTAAAAATGGAAAATGTAACTATGACATACCTTTTTTGCTTTCACGACACTTTTAGCCTCTTACTTTTCTCTGTCCCCTCTGTCTAATCGAAGGAGAGCTACTCTCTCCTGCTTGCTGAGCTTGCTTCCGATGTGCTCCTAAACACAACACATGATTACTATTTGTTAACCAATGAAGTTTAGTAAATTGCTTTTAAAAATGACAAACCAACTTGGATGGGTCAAACGTCACTGTATGCACTCAACTTAAAAGTAAAATAAACTTGAATACATCCAAGAGGTTTTGATTATTCTTATTCTTGCCATTTTCAGTGAGATCACTCCCAAAGAATGGTTGGTGAGAAACATCAAAGAAAGCAACCATGTTATATGACATTAAAAGAAGGAAACTATTAACTATATTTGTGCAGCATTGAGCACAGATTTCTTCGTGCTTAAGACAATAAAATTGCTGACACAGCTCAGTAATATTGCTTCCATTAGCTAATTTATAGATTGAATATAACTATGACGCTTCTGCTGGATGAAATAAAACTCCCTTTGAATCTAATTAAAGTGCTAGAAATTACTCGTTATTGCCCAATTTTACTTCAAATAATGCTTGGTCAAAGTATAAACCATGACTTAATCCTCCTAACAATGAAATTAAGTTATATCCTATGAAGAATTATGTGTCCAATAAAACCATGTCATTGATATTTCGTCTTCGAAATACTAAGTCGACTGATACCCCTGTAGGACTAACTATTTGGCTTCACTTCTCCAGACAAGATCAACATTAACATCATTAAACGATTAAAAGCCATGAAATATGCATGAATAATACACGTTGAGAAGTGAAATCAGAATGGCCATCAAACGATTAGAAAGCAACCATGTTAGAGAATTACCTCAAGTTTAACTGGGTTCAAACGTTTCGTAGTTAGCTGTCAGAAGATGGAATTTCAGATTTTGCTGCTTTATAGCCCTCATCCTTTCTTAATAGACCATGTTGAGACAAGGCCTTCTTTGCCTCTTTGTTTTCCTAACAAATATTTTGAATATGATTTCTCAAGTTAAACTTCTAGTCAAGGCATGGGATGCTGCATATAACTTATACTCATTTATTTGATAACAACGGAGATTGCCTTAAATTTAAAAGCTTGGTTAAGAACATCTACATGAACAAGGTAGTCTTTGTAGAAGCCATGGTATCAATCTTCAATTCTTTGATACGTTGGAAGTCTTCATTAGAAACAATAACATCTGCTTCATCAGTTGAAACTTCAACAACCTTGATTACTACAAGTCCTTTAAGAGAACGTGGATTTGCGTCAACAACATTCAGACATTCAACAAAATTTCCTAGCTTCCTCTTCTTTCTATTTGACCAATCTTTCCCATCGTCAGCATCTTCATGTTGCCCATCAATACGTATGGCTTGCACTTCTAAATCTTCATTCAATTCTTTAGTGTCACAAACATTAGTCAATTCCCCATCATCTTAACCTTCTTCATCATTATCATTCCTACAAGCATCATCTTCCAAACCATCATTACCACTAGATCGTCCACTTTCAGAGAAAAATTCATTGTCACTCTCTCCATCATTTTCTATAGAATCCTCATCTTCTTCATATGCAACTCTAGCACAGATATCATTGTCAACTGGTGAGGAATCATTTTCAGCTTTAGAATCATAAGCAGCCATTTCATCCTCAAAACTACTATATAAAGGCTTATCATCATCTTGTTTAAGCAACTTAACACCGGGCACATCAATGGCAACATTGACTTCTTTAAATGCTTTTGGTCTAGCTTTTCAATCAATGGGACAACCTCAGTCTTTCTTGACCAAAAATGAAGAGCATATCTATAGAAATGAAAAAGAAAATTGAATTTTTTCAAAAATATAACAAATTTGTCATTCTTTTTTCATTGCACCATTAATGATGTCGTAAAAAAATAACAAAGTAAAAAACATACCTCTCTTAATAATGTGATCAAGGAGTGCGCAGTAATTGAAACAGCTTTCTAATGCGACTTTTTGTACAAGACCAAGTCTTGAAGAAGATGTTCATTTATCAACAAAATCAAAATGAAAAAAACAAAAAATTAAGAAAGATGATGGTAACAGCTCCTTTCATGTTGTAGTAAAAAAATAAAGAAATCCAAATATTCTTATGTTGCTATGAAAACCAAGAATGAGAGAGCAACAGCTCAGTTTAGGCTGTCTGTAAATACAAATAAAACTTGCTTCCTAGGTTTTGATCACCTAGAAGCATTTTTTTTAGTGTCGATTATAAATTCTATATCAAAATTGCAAACTGAAAATAGTTTATAAATTACCACTGATATGCAAATATGAAGGGAAATCATCGTGTAAAGAGACAAGGACTCTTGATGTCGCAAAAGTGCTTGAGTAAATATATAAGGTGCAAATTCCATAATCCATTAGTTCCAACTATCTATCTATCATGCATGTGAACCATATTACTATTCCTTTCCTTTGAATGTTGTTTAAGATATGCTGGTACTTAAATTGCATATATTTCCATCTTTTCAAAGGTGTAATTCATGAAAAATTGCAGTATTTATTACTATATCATCATGTGCACTGACTATTCTTTTACATATGCTGCTACTTATTGAAAAAGTGCATTTGGCAGTATCCAAGCCATTTTAATTAAATATGTTTTCATAATTAATTATAATTGAAAGGCAATTGCATCAAATGCAAGAGCATTAGTATGATAGCCTAAATTATTTAATTATAAAATACATTTGCATTTGTGTATTTAATGTTGAATGTAAACCGTACAGATCTAACACTATGAAATCAATATATTTTGATGCATCTCAAAAAAAATATCATGTGGCTAATAGTTAGATTTGAAACTTGGTCAAACCATTGAGAAACTCTTGAAATGAGATATCTGCCAGTACATTATTTGTGATTTTTTGAAGTCTTTTAAATTTTTTTATAAATTTTTAAAAAGAAAATTAAAACAATATTTTATATAATCCTCTTTATTATTATAAAAATAATATGCTTACCCTCCACAATGCTTTTTAGCTATGCTCTATGCATGAGGATGTCTGAGAAAAAAAAAGAAGTGCGTGGGAGAAAAAAAAAGATAGTAGCTCGTGATTGGGTCTGGAGGGCTACAATAAGCAAAGCTTCACCAAAGAAAGTCATAGTAGAAAATACTTCAATCTGGGAAAAGAGTTTCATAAAAGAGCTCATATCTTGAATTGTAAACAAAGGACAATTAAAAGTATACTTTTGATTGAGATTTTCCTCCATTGGAATGCTGTTAAATTTTCTATTGAGCTACTTGAGCGATGGTTTTGAAGTAACCAAATACTGGGTTAAATTTGGTAGTGTTGTTAAGAAAGTCTATCACATACCATACAATAGGCTTAATTACATAATTTTGACAAGAAAAAATATACCATACAATATGAGAGAATCACCTTTACAATTATTGGCACCTAAATTAGAATCAACCCTGTTGTCATTAGTAGCTAAATTATGATCCATGGTATGACAAGGACATTATCATCATAAGTAGAAGATACTTGGCAATGTGGGCGATGGTTTCGTAATGAAAAAGAAGGATTTAAAACATTTTGTAACTATATTTTTGAATACTTATTGTATTAAAAATATAGTGTTTAGAAAAATAATAAAAAAGAAAACTTAAAAGAATGTTTAAGAATTTCAAAAATCTTATGAATAAAATATAAATAATTACTAACAACATGTAATAAAAATTATAAAAAAAGAAAAGATAAAAAAATGAAAAGGCAATAAAAGTGACATAAAAGAGTCATCATATGAACAAACTAAAACTATAATATAAGTTAGTTAAATTGTTAAATTATTTTAAAATATTATTTTGGATTGTGATGTACTGTGATATGAGAATACTACATAACATATATTTATCTTTACTTATGTTCTTATTTATATGACAACATACTATAATTTTGTACACACACATATGGCAATTTAAAAATAAAATAAAAAATATAAATATATGATAGAAAAAGAAATTAAAAAGAAGAGAGAATGATAGACTAAATAAATCTAGGACACAAAAATGATGAAATAAGAATGTGATGATTTCTGTATGACCCTATCTCGTGATTGTTCGATATGAGAGAGTCACCTTTTGTATTGTTGTTACCTAAATTATGAGATACGAAAAAACAAAAAACCCTCACCATGAATATAGAATTCTAAACAATGATTGCAATGGTACAATGGTATATGATACGATCACCCCTATTGTCTGAAGCAGCTAAATTGTGAGCCACAACACGACAAGTACAGCACCATGTGACTACGAAATACTAGACAATGGGAGCGATGGCTCCATGATAAATAATCTGATATGGTATCCTGATTGAGGATAGTGATCATACAAAAAAATTAAAATCTTAAAAAATTAAGTGCAAAAAATCTTAAAAATAAAATAAAATAAATACAAATATGAGAACAAGAAAAAATAATATATGATATTAATATTATACGACAATTATGTGTATTATGAGCATATAAACAACGATTCTGCATTTTATGTTTTTTTTTGATAGCATATATTATTTTAAATTATTGCTCCATCTTTATTTAACCACATATCCATATTATTTTATCTTCTTGCAGTTAATAGTTTATAAATTAAGTATATTATGCTTATTTACTTATATTATAAGCCAAGATACATGCATATACAAAGCTAAGGTTCTTAAAATATAACTTAAGATTTTGAATTAAATAGCATATTATTTTTTAAACTTTGTGAAAGACATTAAATGTGAAGACAATTGTTATACTTAGTTGACAAAAAATACATTTATATACTTTTCACATATTTTTCATTTGGTAGCTTGAGATCACGTTTGCTACTTTCTATGCTATTATTTTATCTTAAGATATTATATTGGATAATTTGATGTTTTCATCACCCTAACTCAATTTTGGAATTGTGTCCTTTAGATTTGTCACATGCTCTCTTTATTGTACGATATTCTGATATTATTGGTATATTTTAATATTATGCCAAACAGGGAGTTAGACCATCAAAAGTGCTAACACATTGAATGTGAACTTTAGGAGTGCATGGACACTATTGGCTTACCAACAGCCCTTTTCCACCTACACCAAATTGGATGCTGGCAGAAAGGCATACAATGCTGTCGCTTTCAAGGGGAGTCAGTTGCCAACCAGCGCCATCTGTAAAAAAACTAAGTTGGACACAAAAATTCATCACAAAGGAAACCATGCAAGGACAAAAGCATCCATTAAAACGACACAAAAATACTCAAAAATAGTCCAAAACAATTGACAAATAAAATTGCTTCAAAGATAACAAGTTCAATAGAAACCCAATCAGATGAATAGAACACATACTAATGGCATCCTCAAGCACATCTCACGTACCACATCTAATCCAACAGCAATTGCTTAATAGAACACGTGTAGTAGATTGAAATCTGTATACCACTCAGTAATGACAAAATATTCAATATCTAAACAGAGTATAAAACACCTCAGGACGAGAACGATCATGCACAAATTTATTCACTATTTACCCAAATTGCAAATTGGCAGGAAATTAAATTTAGTCCATCCATAACTAAACATAACTTCACCAGTAAATACAGTTAATGGAATCCAAAACCAAATCTATCATTCTTAGTATTATTATCTACTATGAATAACTCACTACATTCATATCAAAATAGAAAGTCGCTTCAGGAAGGGAAATGAAATGTAATAGGCTGTCATGTACTCAAGGAATTAGTAGTGGCAAGAAACTAAGATTAAAATTTTTCTTCAATCAGAACTCTTAAAAATTTGTCTAGTGGGAAAAATGCACACCCTAATCCAACATATTTGACGACATTCTATACCAGCCCTAAGACATTATCCAATTTGCAATTCAATCTCTGAGCAGCAAAAAGAAGAATCAAAATGAATATGCAAAGATGTACGATTCTAATCTTAGAAAGCAATTAATTTGACAATTGCCTTTTGTGACCATAGGCTTCAAACAAAATTTCAACAATTTTCAATAAAGATTTTTAAAATTAAAATGATCCTAAAGGGAAGCACTAGCTACTGCTCAACAGATGATGACCTTGAAATTAGACCACTTTGTTAAAAACTACGAAATCAACAACAGGAATATTTAATGCTTCTTACTTGAAAGGTTGATATATTATGCTTTATTTGGAATTAACCACGCTTGACAAAAAAATGGACCCATTTTAATGCTTTTTATAGGTTCGTTAGCATGCTTATAAATGCCAAAAACTCCAACAATATTTAAAAACACTAGATAATATCGTACAATTACCAATTTTCAAACTAAGTAGTTTTTAGCAATACAGATTAATTATGAATCTAATTCAATGTTTCTCCTTCAATCCTCAATTATATATATATAATAATGACCCCCAACACACCCATGCAAACAATTTGGAGCCTCAAAAAGAAGTTTAAAAATAAATAAAAAATTGATAAGGCAAGAATGAAAAGTGAAAATCTAAGAGAACCAAAAAATTGCCATTAAACTATAGGTATCACCATTCAACCAAGTAAGGGGAAGTAGACATCATTAATAATAAAGAGAAAACACCATTATAGAAGCAATCATTGCAAAGAAGTATAAATATGATTATCTAATAAGTGCCTCCATACAACTACATGGAGATCGACAAAAAAGCTAACCACCTCAAATCATTCATTGCATACATTGAGATGAGAGAAGAGCATCTCAGCAAAGCCCTGTGTAGTTAGACAAAGTATGAATTATGGCTTGGAACAAGATTTTTCAAAATAAAAGTAGGACTTCAATTCAAGGTTTATTAACAAGTTCATCTTTAAGATGAATAAGAGGAGGGGAGGAGTGTGCTACTTTATTTTTTGATAATTGACGTTGCTACCTTTTCATACCGCAAACAACACATTGCAATTTTGCCTTTTTCTTTTTCTTGCTGGAAGTAGTGCCCTTGTGTTGCGCCCAAATATGTACAAAGATATCACTATTAGAAAAATATTTAGGAATTCCAGCACCTAACCCAATTCTACAGCAACGATCATACGGAACATGCGTTAATCAATGAAAGTGTTCCATAAGTCAAGTTTTTCCTTACAATACAATTACCATCACGAGCATTATTCTAATCACATAGACTTTAGGTAAAAGAAAACAAAATCCTACAAAAACTTGAGAGACTATCGAGACCTTTCAGTGGAAATAGTACGTCTTTTCCAATTCAATAGCATAAACATTAGTTAAAACAAAAATGTAAACTCATGCTCAAAGTTTAGCAGAACAAAGTGAGCAACAAGAAAATCTAAAGATGGAATTGATGCAAAAGATCTAAAATTGAGAAGATAAATATCGATGTTCTAATGAAAAATTTCTTTGAAATAGTTTTTGTAAGCTTATATCACCCAACCAAATTATAGAGGCCATCTGTGAATATTTTTTTACTTAAGGTATAACAATGACATATGAAAATTCTCGAATTTATGCATATCAACTTCTCCACCTCCAAGTGACTTGGTTATTCTATACGATGAATGAGCATTGTCTCAAAGAACTACTCTTTTGAATACAAAAGGGAAAAAAAATATCGGAATAATATAGCAAATCAACAAGTAAGAAAACTGTTTCCCATATAGGATTCCGTTCAAACATGTGAAAAATAGACTGAAGCACTTATGCTCAAGCATGTCTTAACCAAAGCACAAACTTTGAGTCAATGACTAGGCACAAAAAACTGATTGAATGTCCTCAAGTCAAATTGAACAATATTAAAGAAATTTACCCAATTTACCTAACTGTAAAGACCTAATCAGAATAACACTTTAGTTTTTAATTATTTAGGATTTCTGGAACATTAATAAAGAGCATTTATTAGTCAAACGAAAGAATAACTTGCTGGAATGACCATCCTTGTAGATGGAAATCAACATAAAACTTAAAAACTAAATACTCGGTTGAAACTTCTGCAACTAGAACAAAAAGGCCTTTACTTTATTGAATCAAGACTTGCACAAACAGTTTCAGTATAAACTATTCGATCAAAAATCTAAGACGTTAAGCAAATATTTTGAAAGCCCCATCATCTAAAAGTTAAAGTGCAATATATTTTAATCATTATTTGCTGACCATTAACACCACAACATATAATGGACTCTAACACCACTTAGATTATCATATGGAATAACTATGACATCACATCATGCTTATTACATCTTCATCACCCCACACAAGAAAGCAAAAAAAAAAATTGTAGACACCAACTACATGCCTTATAAATAGCTTCCCTACTAAGAATGATTTATGGATTTTGGATATATTCATCATCCTAATCACTTGAGGCTTCACTATCATCATCATCATCAACACGCTAATAACCAACAAGGAAACACAGAGCCGATACCATGAACATGTGTTCGGTAATAAGAAACAATAAGAAAGGCATAATAAGATAACTAATGGGACTTAACCAATTGCACAGATAACGAAAATATCAACCTTCAAGAACTGTGAAAGCATGCTTTGCAAATAGCATTAGCAGTTCGATCATCAAACCATTATTTTTAAACAAGAAATCATACATCAATTATTATAATCAACAAAATTAAGAAAAATCAGCAAAAATAGAGGATATATGACATCACGCATCTATAACAATGAGAAAAGAATATTTTGAAGCTTCTTATTCTTTGTTTCGTTTCTATGTTTATTTTTTCATGTGCCAAATACTATGCACAACATAGGAAAATGCAAATTTTCTAAGGTTTCGATCACCAACGATCTAAATGTCCATATATAATTCAAGAGTCACATCCAACTCAACAATCTGCCTATACAATTGAGCAAAATATAATTAAAAGAATAAAATTTCAAAACAAACAAGAAAAATCAATAACATGCTAGAGAACTTCAATTTCTATAGAATCATTGGAACAACATACCTCTTGCAATACTAAATAATATTATGAAAAAAATTCCATTTTTGTTATTTTAAGATAAACTGGTTTAAGCCCATAAACTTTCATAGCCTTCATCTAAGCATTCGAAGTTGGTAAAATATTTCACATAAGCCATTTCTCTTAGCTTATAGTATACACTTAGAAACCCCACTTATCCATCTCTCCTTCCCAATTCTTTCAGTGGACCTCTAGGCAACTCTATGATGCATCTTTCCATTTATCTCCAATGCCACCCAACCATCTACATCTACGACTTGTACCTCTCCATTGTCCTGAAGGTAGCCAAGCCATGGCAATGTATGTCCAAAATTGTGTTAAAGCTAATGCTTAAGACTTCCTATAAGCAATGTGAAAAAAAGTAATGATTCCTGCACCATCATGGATGGATACCTATAAAGAAATAATTTCAAGAAACTAGAATTAAATCATAAATTTTACTAAGTTAATCAACATCATGATTCATAAAAAGATAAATGTTACTATTGTTCAACAAACTAGCACATTGTCAGAAAACCAAGGTATTACAAATTTTCGGATTCAAGCTTCAATACTCAAGTAAGAATTGAAATAGAAATGGGTTAGTACAATTTTGGATAAGTCTATAAATTATATTTAATGAATGTTTGTCATGGGATTAAAGAGCTTAATGAAGAACATAAAATGATTGTAACATTTTCTTATCATTACTTCAAGGAACAAAAAAAACTTTTTCTTAATTCTATAAGGGAATCATGTTGAACTCAAATTAATTATTATTATGATATTTCCCTCACATGCTCGAAGAAGCATTAGAAAAGGAAAAAAGGAAGCTAGCGTTGTACATATAGAAATTATGAAAAACATTTATAACAAAGCAATGATGGAGGCTTTATACTGATAAGGCATTAGAAAATAATAAAAATAAATTAAAATTGCATATATTAAAAAATGTTTTGCACGCCTAAGGAGAACATACAAAAAATTTCTTAATTACAATTGAATTTCATTATGGCTATGCTTTAAGTCCTTGGGTGTGTTCGTAAACTTAATTTCAAAAATTTTTTCTACCTATACACTAAAAGCATCAAAAACATTTTGAAAATTTCTCACAACTCCCATTTTTGCACATAAAAAGATAATGCTTCATAAGTACTTTTGCACTCCTCCTTTCATAAAACTTTCTAACAACATAAGCAATAAAAGACAGCTTCAATTTTACATTAATTTTTTATGCAATTGTAAAATTCAAGATAAACCATTATTATGAATTTTGCTAATAATTTTATACCAATTAATAAGACTAAGCAAAGAGATCAATAAGAACTGAGACCAAGCAAATAGATAAAAAAAACTGAGTCTATGAACAATTTCTCTGAAATTTAAATGGTATTTCATTTCTAGTTCTTATAACAAATATATGGAATTTTTATTTAAACAATAATTCCAAAAACATATTGATTGTAATAGTTATCGTAAAGAAAGAAACAACACAAAATTTACTTATTTTGAGCCTATACCGAAAAATGATAGAAAAATTAACAAAAAAATTTCACTAATATGATCCAAGCACCGAACAAATAAGGAAAAAATAAAACATACTTCTGAGTGTTGTGTCATCAAAATATCACACTCAAGAATAAAAGAAAATTTATAAGATTTGATGGTATCAAATGTCAATGTATGAGTGTAAACACACAAATAGAATAATTGCTATAGAGATAAAGCCTTTAAGTTTGAAGAGTAACTATAACAGAGAAAGTTGACATTCGACTAATTGAAGACAAGCCTAAAGAAAATCAATCTAGATGGTTTGGTTATATTAAGAAGTTTACTTTGTGATTCTATAAGAGAAGTAGATTGTTGAATCTTTCCTATAAAAAAAGGAAAAAATATAGAACAAAAAAATGGCTATTGACTATTGGAAATGGCTTTAACAACTTTGGATCCAGAAGAAAGGCAGTCAATGAAAAGAAACAATAGCGCCTTAGATAATATTTGGTCATTCTTTGTTGATACACAAACTCAAATAGGAAGTGACACTTAGGGTTTAATTGAAAGAAATAAATTTGTATACTTGAAGAACAAACATTTTTCTAAAGAGAAATAGAATTTTTGTTTAAAATTAATTAGTGGATAATATATTTATAAATATATAAATATTAGATTTTGATGGGGTATATATGTAATTTCAAGATATCAAAATAGAAAAATATTAAATAAGGTGATATATTTTTAAATAATATAATATTTAGCTATTTTATAAAGATGTCATATTAAAACCCATGGGAATAAGATTTCCAAATTCTCAACAGTCATGGTATGGGTAGGATAAAATATGATTTTAAGCACCCTCACTTCCTAAGCTTAATTCAATAGTGAGCTTTGAGGAGTTTAGGTCATCACAACCTTGTCATCTCGGCTTATAAATTGGTCTAGTAGGCCCAATAGAGGCTAAGGTCAAGTGAACTTATGTGTTCCAATGAGCTTTTTCATATAAGAAAACTGAGAAGCACAGTTGTGCCATTAAAGGAGAGTTGCAAAGGTTGAATCATCGTTGATGTCAGTTCTATATTTTTCTATTATGTTACTATGTTGAATTCATTCAAGAAAGAGGAGTTATGGTATCACAATATATGATAAGCTTGTGATAGAGCTATGAGAAGGTTGTCAAAAATAATTGTATTTGTCATTTTGCTAAATTACACTAATACTAAGAGCACAATTATTGTTGCATAGATGATTCTATCATACAAAATAATATAAACATCATATTGTATGATCTATTTCAATTGAAAGAGAATTGATAAGTCTAAATAGGTAGATTAGTACAGTGTTGGTGATCGTAAGGTGCAATTTCAAGTTATATAATTTTAACAGAGTTGAATCGTATAATATGATGCATTTATCAAATTAGTATGAAAAGTAGATGATGTTAGTATAGGGAAATAAAACAATTTAATAAAATAGGATTAATCATATGATACAATCATTAAAGAAGTCTCCATATCATATAGTGCGATTACATGGATCATAATATAAAATTAAAAATATATTAAAATATAAGGAGTTAAATTAGAACATATAATACAATATTATTATCGTAGAGTATGATAGTTTTATTAGATTTGTAGATTCGAATAAACTAATATATTAGGTAATGAGGAATAAAGTGAATCGTGTAATACAATAATGATATCATATATGTACGATATAATATAGATTACTTAATTATAGATAATTGTGTAATACCATTTAAAGAATTGTTAAAGTATGATATAAGTAATAAATTAATGATAAAAAGAGAATTTACATGATTTTAATTACTTATAATTAGGATGTATGTTGACCCTTACATAAATATAACATTTTAAAAAATTAAAATAAATTAAAATTCTAAAGGGAAGATAATTGTCATATTTAGATAGAAAAATTGGATGTCTTATGTAACATGATAGTATTATTTTAGTAATATTGTTTTAAATATATTTTATTATACTTCTTTTTAATAAATAAAATTTTAAAATATAAATAAATTTATAATTTGTGATCTAACACAATATTATTTTATTTTTTCTTTAAAATCTTATTTATTATGATGGAAAATACTTATAGAATATAGTTTAGTATGATATTAATGATTTTTTATATTACTTGGCACATGACTTTATTAATTACATGATTTACATTATTTTTTTCATGTATTTGCTATATCACATCATAAAAAAGTAAATAAAAGAAATATAAAGTAAAAACACTTAAAATATAAATAATTTATATTAGTTTTGACAATAATAAATAGGCTGACATTATATATATATATATATATATATTTCAATAGTTTCGATTAACATATCATATTATATTATATAGCTAAAAATAAAAATAAAAAATAGCTTTTTAATGATATTGTCCTCAATATTATGCATAGGAGATGTTATGGTATCCATATTCAAATTAGACATTTTTTAGTGTGTGTTATGATATTGATGACACCAAACACAATAAATGTTATTATAAAGTAAGGATCTTCACATTAAATAGATGCCTAGTGTATGTGTTATGACGTCATTATTTATAATGGATGATACCAAGCCAACCAAATTTTATCATAAGATATAGCTACCATACTTACCATAAGGCATTAAACTTAAAGAGTTATCGTAGAGTATGAATATTTGGATTTGACATCTACCTAATATTATTTAGATTGATTAAATAGATGATGATTAGAGGCTATATATTGATATAATTATTGGATCTAATGAGAATAATGATTTAAACAATATTGAACTTGATGATTATATAAAATATTAAAAATTAGAAAGAATTGAAAAACTTGTATTTTTATTTTATGTAGTTTACTTATAGTATGCATGACATTTAATATGATTTCAAACTTACACAAGTGGTTTATTACCATGGTTATGATATGGATTTTATTTTATTCAACATATTTGTTTATTTTAGCATTCTTTTATGTTTAGTTGTCTTATTGGATTTATCTTCTAAAATAATTAAATATAATTTTTGCTTACATCACAAATCATGCATCCATTAAATTGAGATTTGCGGATTTCACACCAAGAGAGGACCACACTCTTAAGATTTCAGAGTGAGCAATACTTTGTGTAGATTGGGTAATTGAAAGTAAAATAAAACATAAATTTTAACTTTATATATATTGTTACACAAGTTATATCTATACTATATTATAATGATAACTTATTTGTATGATTTTAGTTTAGTTAGTACTAAGTATTTTGTGATATCGTCATGTCTCTACATAGAATATACTTTCCTCACTCAATATTTTATATGCATAAAACACTTGATTTTTTTATTTAATTAATTGATTAGGTTGGTACCTGACATTAAGACAACACCAACTCTACTTTATTGAGGATTCCTCTATCACTTGGATGAGAAATCCAAACCTATTGTAGGCATACGAGTATAATCTACACATTTTTTTATGAGACTTCTCCTAATAAGAAGTAGATCTTATCAACTCTAATTATCTAACTTTTATTTTTATTTTGTTAGCTCAAACTCTTGTATTTTTCTAAATGAGTTCAAGGTTATTAATTCTTTACAAGTCATTTCAAGGCATATAAATGCAAGTTTTTTCACTTTTTCAAAAGATGTAACTTCCTAATGATTGTAGAAGTAGCCTCAGATATCAAATTTCTCTCTTAAGTAATACATGAGCATATTTTCTATCTTCTTTGCTAGTTGCATTAAACCTAAGTAGTTCTTTGAATCACTCATTAATCTAAGATAACATTAGTTTGAGCCCCTTCAACCCTTTCTCTAATTCTTCAATGATTCTTGTAAGGAAGCAAATAAAGAAAATTCTTGCATTACACAAACGAGAAATCTTTAACATGGATTATCCATTATCCTCAGAAGAAATCTTTAGAAGAATTTTGTGGCTCATTAATGAGAAAGAATTCTCCTTCACACTTATTGTGAAGCCAAAAGGAAAAGCATATTTGTCTTAGAAGTGTATCATCCCATGCCAAAAAAGACTAAGACTTGATAAGAACTTTCTTAAAAAAGCTTATCCAAGTGGCCACCACCCACAAAGCTACTAAGCTCAACACGTTGACACCTTCTAAATGCACCACCTAAAGAATTATTGGCATAATAAAGAGAAAAGGCAAATGCCTAAAGTTGATGTATGTCTTAATGCACAACTAATGCAAAATAAAGTTATGTAAATTCCATGATGAAAAGGAAATTGTTGATAATTTGCTATAATTTTCTTTATTATATATTTACTTAATATTGGAAGAATACTTCATTATTATTAGTGATTATTTATGTTGATAATTTGCTATAATTTGAAACAAGGGGATCGGGATGAAATAAATGTGGTTGTACTCATCTCCATGAGCTTTATCTATTTAAATATTTATTTTTATAATTATAAATATTATTTTCTAAGGGGTTTGGCATGCTCTCAGAGACATTTTGATTCATATCTAATTTGATGATTTAGGATGCTACACTCGTTTATCTTAGTGCCTTGAAATGCAACTTTCATACATAATTTATCTTATTTTTTTAAACTTTTTAACTCGTTTGGATATATTACTATGTAAATCTTTATTGCTTTGCATGTGATTTTCGAATAGCTTTAATCTAGTTATGTTACATGGACTAAATTTATCTCACTCATGCTTCAATAATTATTTACTTAATTTTTAAATAATATTCTTTTGTATAAATTTATATATTTAAAATAGTAAAAGGCTATTTCAATATTAAAATATATGCAAATGATATCATGCTATGCTAATGATCATATCATCATTTCATTACATAATGTTGGATAAGAGTTTAGTAAAGCAACTCTCTTATATCATAATTAATTAGTTAACGTATCCAATTGTTTTGAGATATTGCTTTCTTGGACACTCATTTTCCTTTATCTTCTCTTCTCATTTTTTATACAATTCATATTATATTTTGTCATCATTTCCACTTTTTAAGAAAAAGCACTTACAAAAACTATTTCAAATAATCTTTAAACAAGACTATATACTTTAACATTTTTAGCTTCATATTATATGGTATGATCTCTATATCAAATCATATGATCCATGGCATATATAGGCCAAATTACAGATTATATGGGAAATCTCTATTAGAACTTCTTGTAAACCCGTCATATTCATCTGATCAGCTCACATACTTGTATGATGTTAACAATCACTTATCAACGAAAGGATTAAATATGACAATTGTTATTGTTTCTTTCCTAAATCAATTGTATTTGTTTAGTTAATTTAGTACACTAGAACAATGATCAACTAACTGAGCCATTTACACAAAGCCAAAGCCCCATCACTGGCTAGGTTTTATAGATTGTATCAAATGATTTGGTTGATTGCTTGGTTGAATCATAACAACTAAAAACTAACAAACTCAAACATAAATTCAGCAAAATCACATAAGATCCACTTCCAAAACATCCAAAATAGCAAATATATGATTTATGAAGATGAACTCAATTATGAACTTACCTTAAGGTGTGATTCTAGTAAAGTGAGGTAAGAATCTTTTTTTCTTCAATTTGCTTTTTTTTTCTTTTTCTCTATGTTTTCTTTGAATTCCTACAAGATCTCAAGCCAAATCTCCTTTAACACTCTCCCTAAGCTCTTTCTCTTCATGCTTCATTTATGTACTACTAAACTTTACCAAAATGCTCGAGACAATACAGAAAACATTATGTTATTTAATAAGAGGATTGTTTTATTAATTAATCTAAATTTTTTAACAGTTTATATTTTTAAAATTTAAAATATTTATAAAAATTTTAAATTTTTTTTGAAAAATATAAACCACATACATACTAATTTCTAAAATTGAAACCTTCATGATAATATACTCAAATTTTGTATTCTATCATTACTATCTTGGCATGCTTTTCAAAAAGATTTTTCAATAATAAATTCTCAAGTTTCAAATATGACATACACAAATTAAATAATTTAAACTTATTTAGAAGGAATTTTTAAGTTAATAAAAAAGACTATTACATATGCACTTTGTTATCAAAAAGAGAGATTGCATAAGCTTTGGCCATGACTCCTAATTAGTTGAATAGAAGAAAAAATGGGCACTTCGTGAAAAGTCTTGAACAGAAGAAAATGGCATTAAGAATATGAAGGAGTTAGGGAATTTCTCATAGAACATGGAGCAATACTTAATCTACTCATGTGATGGATGCATAGAAAGTGATCAATTTTTACCACGTATCTCATCAGAGATGCAAAAGTATGATGAAAAATGTAGAGTGTTGATATGCAAATGATGGAAGGATGAAAATTTATATATAAGAAAAATTCAAAAGAGAAATAAAAGATAAATTTCTCCCTTACAACATTTTGTGGATGGCTTGTGATGCCTTCAAAAGGTTAAAGCATAGTGGATTCATGAAAGATTATGCAAAGAAATTTTGTTCTTTGATTCTAGATATTCAAAATATATCTAAGAAAGATAAGCTTTTCAACTTCTTGTATTGGCTACAACTATGGATAAAATTGGAACATTTTTTGGTAAAATGTGAAGGACATATCAGCATAATCATTATTGTCGATGCACTTGTAGACTAAGAGTCTTCGAAGTTTTAGATGCCCTTCAAAATCTAGAGGAAATGACAAGGAAAAGAAAGGAGAGTAGAAGTGGGATGCCAAGAAGTTTGGTAGGCAAAAGAAAAATGATGGAAATGAAAGCAACAGTTATCTTCTTTCCAAGTTACAAATAACTCTAATAATCAACAAAGTTGTTCCTTGTGTAATGAACCTCATCATGCTCAAGATTATCCTAAGCGAGAGAAGCTTAATGCTCTTACGTTTGACAAAACAAATCAGTAATTTGATCGAGAAGTTGTTGTACTTGTCAATCTTTTATAAATGCTCGATCCTTTAATGGTTGGTTTAATCAACTATTAAACACAATCAGTAATGATGCGATAGTTACACACTCTATGTTGATGCATATCTTGATTAAAGCAAATGGACAAGAAATTATGGCCATGGTTGACATGGGTGCGGCAAAATACATTTGTGGATACTATGCTTGTTTAGAAATATAGATTGCAAGTGAGAAAGTAATCTAATTTTCTAAAAATAATGAATGCAAAGGTTCAAGTTGTGGTAGAAATGGCCCATGGTGTACCTTTAACTTTGGAAAGTTAGACATGAAAGATCAACTTGTTGGTGAATCCTTAGGATAGTTTTGATTTGATTCTTGGGGTCAACTTTCATAAAAAGTTTAAGATAGCCCCGATGCCACACTTGATGATATTATGGTGATGTAAGAAGATGCTCCTTTTCATTCATTACTGTTATCCTTATGGAAAGAAGATAATTCAAATGAAGAATAAGCTAGAATGTATTTTAACAATGAGATTGGAAAAGGATTGAAATTAAGTGAGGACAAACACTTTGCTACATTGTTTGAGACTAAGAAGGATTAAGTCATTATGTAGTTGATGTATTTATAGAAGTTCTCAAAGAATTTGAATACGTCATGCTTCTGATGTTGCTTAAAAAGCTGCCTCCAATGAGGGAGATTGATCATAAAATCAAGTTGCTACCTAGTGTTGTTCCTCTTGCCTATCTCCTATATTATGTGTCACCATTAGGATTGACAAAATTGCTCAAATAATTGAATAAGTTGTTGGGTGCTAGCTTCATTCAATCATCTAAAGCTCTATTTGTGCCCTAGTGTTATTTCAAAAAAACATGATGGTTCCTTATGAATGTGCATAAACTATCATGTATTGGAGAAAGTGATAATGAAAAACAAGTGCCAAGCTTCTTTAGTGCAAGATTTGTGGGATTAGTTATATAAGGTAATAGGATTCACTAAGCTAGACCTACGATCAAGATATCGGCAAGTCAAAGTTGTGGCTGAAGATGAAGCCAAGATTACTTATGTGGCTTAGTAAGTATCTTTTGAGCTTTTAGTCATACCTTTTGGCTTAACTAATGTACATGCTATATTCTAAAATTTAATGAGCAATATTCTTTATGAGTATCTTGAAGAGTTTATTATGGTATATCTTGATGGTATTATTATGTACAATAATTCTCTTGAATAACATTTCGTACAATTGTAAAAAATGCTATCTAAATTAAGAGAATTTCAACTTTATGCAAATATGGAGAAATGTAAATTTCCTGAGGAAGATATCATGTTTCACTATAATTTCATAATAAGTTCATTTGATATGAAATAATAGTTGTTGAACTAATATGGATAAGCTCTCACAAAATAAATAATTATTTTTTTATATTTTGAAATATTTATCTCCTTAAAATATTGGAATTTTTTTCTTTCTTAGATAATTTACCTTATTTCTTCAAATTTTTCTCATCAAATTTAGTTATATAAATATTTGACATTAACTCACCTCTCTTATAACCTTGACAAGGTTTCGATTTAGCATGATTATATTGATTCAATTTATCATATTATATCTTTAATATATGTATATATATAGTTAATATTATAGCTATAATTTATTATTTTGTTTCTTATAATTCACTATAATTCCAAACGAGATCCAATCATGAAGAAACAAACTTTTTTGAATCATCATCATCTACTTTATTCTATTAAATTGTTATTTTAATAATTTTAAAGATTTTTTAGGTTTTGACCTAATTTATTAGACATTTTATTCTCACTTAGTTTCAAGTTTGAGTATTTTCTTTTTTATCTCTTTAGTAACTTATAATATAACTATCTTGAAATATTTATCTCATTTTTTCACATTTTTGCTTCAATTTGATAATATTATATTGCATCAATTTGCCTAATTTCTTCTTTAATATATATTTATTAATATTAAAATAATAATTTATTAGTATTAATGCTTATTTATTATGTTAATTTAAAGTAATTCCAAATGATGTCTGATCTAAATGCTTCACCTACTCGATCTATTTAGAAAATACTTTTTATATTTTAAAATATTTTATTTTATTTTTTTAAAAAAACTTATGTCATTTTAATTACTACGAGGTTTCATGATCAAGAATATTACATTCAATCTCTTTATTATTTTCAAGAGTAACATTATTTTACCATTTATATCATTTTCTTAAAATATTTTTCATCAATTTTGTTTGGTTATTATGTAACTCCAAATCTCTTCTCATGTGATTTTTATATAATTTTGATTTGGTTATATTCATTGATTCAATTTAACTTTTTTAGCTTTATTATATATTTACTTAATATCAGAAGAATACATCATTATTATTTGTAATTATTTATGTTGGTAATTTACTATAATTTGAAACAAGGGGATCAAGATGAAATGATAGCATGCTATGCTAATGCTCAAATCATAATGCCATTACATAATGATAGATTGGAGTTTAATAAAGCAACTCTCTTATATCATAATTAGTTAACGTATCTAATGGTTTTGAGATATTGCTCCATGGACACTCCTTTTACTTTATCTTCTCTTCTCATTTTTTTATGCAATTCATATTACATTTTGTCGTCACTGCCACCTTTAATAAAAAAGCACTTGCAAAAACTATTTCATATAATCTTTAAACAAGATTGTATACTTTAACATTTTTAGCTTCATATCATATGGTATGATCTCTATATCACATCGTTTGATCCATGCCATACATAGGCCAAATTATCGATTATATGGGAAATCTCTATTAGACCTTCTTCTAAACCCATCATATTCAACTGATCAGCTCATCATACTTGTATGATGTTAACGACCACCTGTCAAAGAAAAGATTAAATAAGTCAAGTGTTGTTATGTCTTTCCTAAATCAATTGTATTTGTCTGGTTAATTTAGTGCACTAGAACAGATCAACTAACTAAACCATTTACACAAAGCCAAAGCCCCATCACTGGTCATGTTTTATAGATTGTACCAAATGATTTGGTTGATTGTTTGGTTGAATCATAACAACTAAAAAAATAGCAAACTCAAGATAATTCCACCAAAATCACACAAGATCGACTTCGAAAACACCCCAAATAACAAATATATGATTTATGATGATGAACTCAATCAGGAACATACCTTAAGATGTGATTCCAGTAAAGTGAGGTCAAAAAATTTTTTTCTTCATTTTGCTTTTTTTCTTTTTCTCTATGTTTTCTTTGAATTACTACAAGATCTCAAGCTAAATCTCCTTTAACACTCTCCCTAAGCTCTTTCTCTTCATGCTTCATTTATGCACTACTGAACTTTGCCAAAACGCTTAAGACCACAGAGCACATCCTATTATTTAATAAGAGGATTATTTTATTATTTAAGCTAAATTTCTTGTATTTTTATATTTTTTTAATTTTAAATATTTATAAAAATTTTAAATAGTTTTTGAAAAATATAAACCGTATACATACAGATTTTTGAAATTGAAACCTTCATGATAATATACTCAGATTTTGTATTCCATCATTACTATCTTTGCATGCTTTTTAAAAGCTTATTCATCAATAAATTCACAAGTTTCAAATATGACATACACAAACTAAATAATTTAAACTTATTTAGAAGGAATTTTTAAGTTAATAAAAAAGACTATTACATATGCACTTTGTTATCAATAAGATAGATTGTATAAGCTTTGGTCATAACTCCTAATTAGTTGTAGAGAAGAAAAGAAAATGAATTAAAGGATCAATATTGGAAAAATCTAATTAAAAGAAACAAGGTAAGTTTTCCCCATGATTTATAATTGATTTTGAAGAGATCTAGTTAAGATCTAACCTGAAAGTATAAATATTTTCATGCGAGCTATAAATGTTTCCTTTTTTCTTGCAATGGAGTAATGTATGAAAGAATTGTAAAGAGAACTAAGCCTTATGTGCATGAAATCATAACTGCATAAGGGAATTTGATGGTTTAAAGAAAATACGAGAAATAAACAAAGTCTTCATAATATATTCAATGGGACCATCAAATAAACCAACAAAAGATTGAATAATCTAATGAAAAATATCAAACAATATAATAATTTTTCAACATTTGTGTTGCGAGACTTTATTGAATGCTCGATAGACAATCCAATAATCTTTCAATTAGCATTTAATGATCTTACATGCGGATTGAATAGTATGAGTTGGACATATGAAGAGTTAACATAAGTCAAATAGAGAAGTTGGAAAAATCTATCATCCATTAGACATACATTGAACAAATAAATGAATTAAATCAAATGATCTAATAGGTTCTAGATGTTCCAATCGAACAAGTAGACTTTAATATGATGGATCTGTTAGGACTCAAATTATGGAATTAATTGTAATAATATAATATTTTAATAGTATGAGTATTATTTAATAGATTTTTATTATGATTAATCTCATTATCTAAAATATAAATTAATTAAGTGCATTTATTGGATGGTGAAACAGAGATTAAAGAGGAAGGAGATACATTATTTTCATTAAAAGTCAAAAACTATATTAAAAAATAATTTTATAAAGTTTATAAATTTTAGTGATTTATTACTACTTTATTAAACATTATAAATTTTAGAAATTGGGATACCAGTCCTATGGAGGAAGAAGAAGAATATTAAATAAGGAATATCATTTTTAAGAATTCATTATTGTAATATCATAAAATTCGGAATTAAATTGGTCACAAAACAAAAGATTAAAAGTAAAGAAAAATAGTACTTTAAATATTTTTGGGATAAAAATATTAAAATAAATGATGATCCTAAAAAAATAAAAAAATATAAAAAATGATAAATTTTTTAGAAAACAAATTCTTTTTTATGAAAAAAATTATTTAAATATAAAAAAATATTAAAAACTTTAGAAAAAATTATGTGTAGTATAGTTTTATGAGTTTTACAATTTGTTAAAAAAAGTTTGGGCATCATTTGTATCAAAAGATTTAAGAAAACTAGATTTTGTTTAAAATTTTGATTAAAATATAGTATTTTCCCTTTTCTAAAAATCCAATTTATTCTAAAATTAATTAGTGATCAAATACTCGTGAAATAGCCACTAGTGGCTATGAATATGTTAAGAAACTTTAAAGAAATGTTGAGTATAGTATATTCGTCATTTTGTTGAAGTTTAGTGTATTAAAGTGGAGTAAATGGACAATTTTGTCGATTTAGAAAATCATAGACATAAAACGGTTTTGATGGCAAATTGTCCAAATTAAAACTTCAAAATTTGAGATTTTATTGTGAAAGTAAGTTTTAAACATTGCAATAAAGAATTAAGAAGTATTTTTTTCTATTATGTGAGAATTTAAGCAAACTATGTCGACAAAACTTTTGTGAAATCCCAAAAATTTGGGCTTTTCCAAATTAGGTAATTTGGCATGTGGAGCCAACGTGGGAAGGAAGGTGACAACATTAAATTTCAAGTTAGGTGACTACGAATTTTTTTGTACGTATGCTTAGTGGTTGATGAAAATATAAATTGGTAGCCTTTAACGTCTAAACTAGATTAAATTATAAATCAATATTTTGGCAATTTTAACATTTGGATGTAGATGTTAAGTTATATACTATATATTGCTCTGGTAATTAATTTCATGCATATATTTTAATATGGCATGACATGTTTGCCATGCAAAATATTCATTTAAGCATTGTCATATATGATGGGAAAATTTTCGTGATAATTTCAATAACTATTTTAATAAAAACTTTTAAAAGAATAAAGATAATTATAAGAATAAGTTTAATAACATCATTAGAAAAAAAGAATGGTATCTCTATGTTGATAATCTATGCATTTTTCATATCAAATAGACTCCAAATGGTTTTAGATAAAATTTAATATAAGTTAATTACAACTGTTAGTTTCTTTTTTTATTTTGAATTTTTTAATCTTTTTAGATATTTTAAATAATATATCTTTCTAAAACACTTATTAAAATCAAAATCATATTGTTAAATTCATATCAATATTTCAAGTATAATCCAAAATATTTTTAAAAAGTTGAACTGATATTAAAAGTTATGATGTTACATCAACTTAACTTTAAATGAAAGGAATCTCCTTAAGCGATCAAAATCCTTGTGATGTATTATTGACATATCAAAGTATAATATATAGCACTTAATTTCTTTTTAAATTGAAGAAATAGATTTAAAAACTATTATCTGATTTGAGGTATTTTAGAATTTTGATAGCTGTTGAACATCAGCAATTATAATCTCTTGGATTTCTTCATCTTTCCCTTTTTATAGATCTCAAATTTGAGCTCTAAATCCACTCCCAACTACTTTAAAATGAACTAACAGTTTGGTATCAGACACATAGCAGTCACCATTCGATTTGGATCCTGAAATGGACGGTTCTGAATGAATTTCGATTTTACCATTCTAGATCAATCCTGGCTGTCTGATTTAGGCAGCCTTGTTCAGGGCCATTGTATCGAGCATAGGTTTCTCCTACATGTATTAGGATATGCTGTCCAAAAACTATTCGTATTGAAACGTTTATTGCAATGGTTTCTAATGGTCTCGTTAATCTGCTCAAGTTTGATTCCCTTGCTTGTCATTGTGCTGTTTAATTGCATAATTTTACCATGATTAACCTAAACCGTCGGATCGCACCTGCCCTTCCTCCTTCTTCGAAGATCAGATGGGAATTTAGTCCCATATTGCAGAATATACGTTGCCAATACGATGTATAAGGATTCTAGCTCGCTTATCTCCCATCTGTTTGGGGTTGGCTACCCCCTGCCTCGACCAAGGTTTAATTACTTGGTTCTGGTTGACTTGAAGTAGCAATGTTCCATTCAGTTTCCCTTCGGGCTGATTACGAGCTATTCTGATCAGCTTTTCCTGCAGCCTTAGTCCTTCGTCTTCGGGCTTTGCTCGCCCCTTCGAGTCAATCGAACAATTTTTTATTTATTTTTTTAATCCCTAAAGCCTAGAAGGCCCAGCGGTTTGGTCGGGTCGACCCGCCCAATACTACTATGAAAATCCCTGAAACTAAAGTGGTTTTATAATGTCTTGTGAGAATTTTCGTGCAAAAATTTTGAATATAAGTGTGCAAAAATAATTTTATATTGTGATAGTGTGACAAGTGTCTTAAATTTTTATGAAAAGAAATTGATGAAAAATAATTATTAAATAATTTTAAAAAATCAAATTCCAAAGTCTATACATTTCATCAGTAACCCTTAGCCAAAAAATAAAAATTCAATAGTTATTAAACTTAAAATATTTTTAAATATTAATACTACTAGTGTGCCACATCATCTCAAAATTTGGATATATCAAATTCAAGAAAAATAAAGAGAAATTCAAGTAAAAATTTTAGTGCAGGTCTTCAATTTGCTTGAAGCTTACCATAAATCCAAGAGCCTTGAAGACCACTATTTTAGACATTTAAAATTCATGAATTGACTTAATTGCATATTAATAATTTCACTTAAACTAAGCCCATATAAGAAATAAAATTTATCCTTGACTCATCAAAGACAAGGGTGTAATAGAATATAGTATAATTTTCAATTTGTTGACGTTTAGTTTATTTAGATGGAGTAAATGAACAATTTTTTCGATTTAGAAAATCATAGACATAAAATGATTTGATGGCAAATTGTCCAAATTAAAACATCAAAATATGACATTTTATTATGAAAGTAAGTTTTAAAATTTGTAATAAGGGATTAAAAAGTATTGTTTTTCTATTATGTGAGAATTTAAGTAAACTAAGATTAGTTAATATTAGCTATTATCTAATCATATATGTTATAGAATCTATTACTTAAGAATCATTAATAAGTATTCTTTTTTATTATTATTTTTATTCCTAAGTTCTAAAACTCTAAATAAACAAAATCAAAACATATATCATTCTATAGGAATTATGTAAAATATATTGTTATTGTGTGCTCACATATATTTGCCAAAAGATGTAGCATTAGTCACTTAATTATTTTTGGATTACCCTCATGTAAAACATAGATGTCCTTATAGACTATGAAATTGACGTTCTTTATGCTTAAAGTAAACCCACAAGGGAGGTGTATTGTGCTAAATAAAGTTTTGAGATTTTCTTTCAATTTTTTGATTTAAATTAGAACTTAAATCTTTTAAGCAAGAACGAGAAAGAGAAGTAAAATAGTACACAAAATATTTTTAAGGTGATCCGACTCAAAATTGAGCCTACATCCACCCCCAACTAGTGTTGGAAAAGAGCCACTAAAATTCACCAAATTGCAAGCGAGGTTTTTCATACGACTCACCTCAAACCTACTTGGGTTTTAACCTACGGCTAATCCCGAACCTACTGGAGTTTATTTCCAAGCTCAACTCAAACCCGGGGCTTTTGCACAATTGCTAGGGTGCCCTAACCCCAAAGAAACAAATACCAAAATTGGCAACAAATTATAAACTTAAAAAAATTAAAGGAAGAATGAGGCACACTCAATACAATAAAAATTTTAAAGAAAAATTGAAAAGAGGGAGGAATAGAAATTGAAAATAGTTGAAGCGAAAGCCTCCAATTTTGGGTTCCTTCTTACAACTTTAACTTTGTGAATTTGGAAGCACCATATGCACTTGAAATTGCTCAAAGTTATTATTTGAAAGCTTTGAAAACTTGGCAATTGTAACCACAAGGAGTTCTTCATCCTTCCCTATTTATAGAGTATAATTTAAGCTCTAAATCCACTCCAAACGGCTCTAAAATGAACTAGCCAATTGGGTAACGAACACAAAGCAGTCATCGTTCCATTTGGAGCCTGAAAATGAATGTTTCCGATTGCGTCCTGATTTTACCATTGGTGATCAATCATGGCCATTGAATCTAGGCGGCCTTAATCTGGGCCATTAGATCAAGCATAGGTTGTCCTTTATATATTAGTATAATGTGTCAAGAAATAAATTAAATTAAAACGTTTATAGCATTGCTTACGCCTCTTGATACACGCAGATATGCTCAGGTTCGATTCTCCTGTACTTCCTGTATTTTACCTTGATTAATCTCAGCTGTCGCATCATGCTTGCCCATGCACCATCATTAACAATCGGATTAGGACATTTGTCCCACATTGCCCAACTAATTTTACCGTTGCCCTCTATAAGGAATTCGATTCCTATGGCTCTTGAGCCATTTGGGGTTGGCTCTCCTCCTTCTCGCTCAAGACACTTGGTCATGGTTGACTTGATCTCGTACTATTCTATTCAGCTTTCCCTGTGGATTGATTTGACCTTGTTTCGTTTAGTGTTCCCAGCGGCCTTCTTGGTTTGACTTTGGGCTACGCTCGCCTATTCCGTGTCAATCTAACAATTTTTATTTTATTATATTTTTTTAAAAAATTCCCAAACGCCTCGATAGGCCAGTGGTCAGATCAGGTCGACCCGCCCAATACTACAGTAAAAAATCCCAGGACTAACATTGTTTTATAATGTGTTGTGAGAATTTTTGTGCCAAACTTTTTAATATAAGTGTACCAAAATAGTTTTATATTATGATAGTGTTACAAGTTTCTTAAATGACTATGAAAAGAAATTTTGAAAAATAATTCCTAAATAATTTTAAAAAAATCAAATAGCAATGTCTATACTTTTTATCAATAATGCTTGGCCCAAAAATCAAAATTCAACAATTTTTAAATTTATAACATTTTCAAATTTTAATACTACTAGTGTACCACATAATCTAAAAATTTGGACATATCAAATTCAAGAAAAATAAAGAGAAATTCAAGTATAAAAATTTTAGTGTATGTCTTCAATTTCTTTGAAGCTTGCCATGACTCCAAGAGCCTTGAAGACCATTATTTTATACATTTAAAGTTCATGGCTTGACTTAATTGAATATTAATAATTTCACTTAAAACAAGCCCATATGAGATATAAATATTTCGTTGACTCATTAAATACAAGGGTGTAATATGAATACTATAGAACATTGATACTCAAAAGGTATTCTGCTTAGTAGAAAAATCGTCATTATATGAGATATTATTTATTATAGTATAAAAATTACACTCAAAATAGGCTAAAGTGTAGTGTAACTTTACATTCTATCATTAAGAGAATAATTGAAAAAGGGCAATGATGAATGGAACGTCACAAACAAGTATGGTCATCTGAAATAGACCATGATGTCACAATACATCTTGATTCAAATATTAATATAATGATTTTTTACATATTTATTATCCTATATATTAATTTATTAAAAATTTACTCCAAAATAATAAGACAAAATCCAAATATCACATAAAAAAATAATATTAAGTTAAAGATAAAATTTGTCTAGACTAATAACTAAATTTTAAATGTTCTTTCTAATTTTCTCAATCTCTAATTGTTAAAAAAATATTTAAATATTTATCTAATTTTTATTTATTTATATAAAACTCTTTTTTAATATTCTTTTTTCAAAGCTTTATTTTGTAATCTCTCATTTTAAAATTTAAGCTAAAAAAATTAATGTAATCATTTTTTTCGTTTAGTTGGGTTTGTAAATGTTATTTTTTTGTTTTCATTTTTTGCTGAATAGTATTTATTTGAAAGAAAATACATATAGCTGCTTCGTTCTTCGTGTAATTATTAATAGGGCATGTTTGGGTCATTTCGAATTCTTTGCCATGCTCGTTTCAATAAATTATAAATTCCGAAGCTCGCCTCTTTGCTCTTATACAAAAGGGAAGAGCAAGAGTATCGTTGTTCTCGAGACGAAACAATTCCTCGAAAAGATAAAGAAAATGTTTTTTTCCTTCTTCTTTGGTTTGTAATTTGTTTGTTCGATGCTTTCTGTCTTCTGTTCCTCATCCTACAGCTGCACCTCATCAGTGCTCCACTTCAGCCGTGCCCCCTACGTAGCTCTGTTGGATTGTTTTTCTCTCATTGACGATGCATAAGAGGAACCAGAACAAAACCCCGCTGACCGCTGGTCATAATGTTTCTCGAAGCCGCTAATATGTAAGGTTTACATCTCGCCACATTCAGTTTCAATCCATTCTATGGCTAGTGTTCTCCTTTGCTTGTAATTCTTATGTGTAGATTGATTTGTAGAAGAGCGAGAACTTGGACGAATCATAGCAAAATAGGCGGCAGAAGATTGGAGGTGGGAATATGGTAGGAATGGTAAACTCTGCACGTTGTCACCTACCTCTATCGAGTATGAATACAATATGTAGGGATAATGGAGGTGTTCCCGATACTGCCAGCTCTAATGGAGATTGTGATGGTGCCAGGGTTATGTTTAACTCAAGGGAGGATGTAGCGAAGTTACTGTTTGAGAAATCAAAGCTCAGAAGCAAAGCAGATGTCCAGGAAACTATGCTTCCTAATTGTGTCTTTTTTTCTTGAGTAATTGTATTTATTCTAATTTTTATTGTTTTATTTTTGAAGGGAAGGATGAATGATATGAGAAACTACATCAAGAGGCTAAATTCCTACATTAGTTGGTACATTGATCCGGAAGATTGTTATCTTGTGATACAGGATGAGCTTGATAGTTTGTTGGAGTCAAAAAAGAGAAAGCATTCTGAAATTGGTGAATGTTTTCAATTTGGTGGAGATTAGTACTAGATTAGCAGATCAAGCCAGCTTGCTTAGGAATCAACTTGAGAATATGAGGGTGAGATTATAATTAAATTGAGTTTACTATCATATAAATGCACTCCACCAAATTGAAAAACAAAACCTCTTCTTCATGTAATTTGCTCTAAATTATTTTCATTCTAACTTTATGTTTTTGTTTAAAATTTTGTATGCTACAATTCTTAATTTATATACTGAGAAATAGAGTTTAGTGGTTGTGCTATCATAGCTTAAATCAATATGTCAATTGCTTAATTTGTCATCTACAAATGCCTTTTAATCAGCAGCCTTTTTCTAATCCGCTAATTAGCCATAGAACATGGTTGAAATTTTTGTAGTAACAATGTTGCTGAAAGCTAGCTTGTTTTTGAAGAGTTGAGACACGCACAAGAGGAAGTCGAATTGTACTTTTTTTTCATTTTTTTCAAAAATTTACAAAGTTAAAAAATAGCATATTTTAAAATACTATTTTTTAAAAAGTGCATGCACTTGTAGTATATCTAACAAAAAGTAAGGATGAAGTAATGAATAGAAATTTTTAAGTGATGTGGACAATTATTGTTTATATTTACTCATAATCATAAAAGATCAAACTTACTCTATTGTAGTTTTTCCTAAAAGTAGATAGAAAAAAATTCATAACAGTCCATAGAAGTGTTATATACTATAGTTCATTATGCAACTCAAAGGGGGTACAATAGATCAAAAGATCCTAAACTTGAGCCAAAAGTAGTCATAATAGAAGAATGAGCGCAATAAATATGGAATATATAATAGAAACTTTATATTTATAATAGAGTGAGAACCTTAGCAACAACTTAGCATTTTGAATCAAAGATCAATATTGCAAATGATCTTCTCCAAAAACCTTAATGACGATGAGTTTTTTTCTTGTAATACACTTGATGTTGGATGCAATTGCCATTATTTTGCATATTTTGCTTGTTTGCATGTTATATTTTTCCATTTCAAAAAAGCATTGACAACCATTGAAGTTGTGAGTGACTTTACTTAAGAGCTTTTTGTGATGTCTATAGTAGTCACAATGCCTTAGAAGTACTATGAGTTAGCAACAATAAAAGCAATGTGAGTGGTAAAAAGATTTAGATATTTCTCTAACAATATACCTTTTGATATCATTGGTTTTTTTGTCATTGATTTTTTCTTAAATTTGCTCTTTTCCTCTTGTAAATGGAACCATGATCACTATAACTTAGGGCTTATAGGTGCTTGCTCCTCTGATGTGAGTACTTGGGCATAAGGCTAGTTGGGATGTTGACATGCTACTTCTTTTCGTTGTTAGTTGCCCAATGTTCAATTGCAAAGAAACATGATGAGTTATTATTGACAATTCTTAGCCATGCCACTTGTTAATGCTTCCAAAGTAGCACTTGTTCTAGAAACTTTGTTAATAAATTATGCTTGGCGACTTTTAACAATTGTGACTCTAATAATAGTGTTGTCATTATAATTAGAATCAATTATCAATGATCTGTTGGTCAGGTTTTCTCGTCTTGAACCCTCATCAACAGGATTTTTTTCAGAATGATAACAATAAAAGTGGAGGTGTAATAATAATGAGTAAAGAAAGAAGGAGAAAGAGAAGGATAAGAGGGTTTTTACCACAAGGAGGTTCAATTCCCCAAGAAGATTTCCTTTAAAGGGTTTTGAATTTACAAAGTTCTGATTCTCAAAACTCTCTAAATTTCTCAAGTTCTAACTTTCAATGAGTTTTGATGCCTCATATTTTTTTTGAATTTTTTGAATTATTTCATTCATTATTTTGACCTTTACATAAAGTGGTTGGGATACAATTTTTAAATGTAAAACAAAAAAAAAGTGATTTTGATCGAAAATTAAAAATTTCTCAAATTTTACAAATTTTGCACCTATCAACGTCTGTCTTTGCCACCATGCATCCTGAGGTGCACAAATTTATGAATGAGCGAAGGTTCTATCCATGCATGCAGGTAGCTTGTGCGTGTAGAACACGAATGCACTTAACTGTTGATAAATTTCACGTGCAGCATTCAAAAGAAATGAACTATTGAAAATAAATGTGATATTTTGTAAAATTTATAAGGTTACCATTTGTCCATATAGTTATGGGGTTAGGTACTAAAAAAGAAATGATATAAATAACATAATTAAAAACAATAATGATCACTTGTCTGCGTGGCTAGGTGATGCAAAAAATAAATTATAAAAAAGATATTGTTAAAAAATTGTGTGGTAATGATCTATCCTAGTGACTAAAAAGAGTATTGTTGAAAAGATAAAAGTAGGCAATACAATAAAGGGATAAGATTCAAAATCAATGTTTTATAATTAAATATTTAACTTAGGAAATATTTATTTATGTTATTAATTAGAAAATTATTAAAAGAATAAATGTAAAAGTAATGTTATGGATATTTGAGCAAGAGAAATATTATCAAAAGAGAAATTGAATGTGAAACCATTCTTTGGTGCTTTAAATTCGGTGACACTAAGTCTTGTAAATCTCATCCATTAGAACCATTATTCTAGCTATCAAGAGTAATTTTCTAACTTGCCCACCCAAGCTCTTTTATTGTTAGAAAATGAAGGTATTTAGGTAATTTTATAATGGATTTGGAAGCAAAAATTAGGTTGAGGGTGGTGGAGATTGATTTTAGCCAAGATTAGCTGAAACCTTGAGTTGAACAAAACCAATAATTCGGCTGAGTGTTGGACTGAAATCAGTTTTTAACTATTTGAAATTCTGGTTTTGGTCCCAAACCAATAAAAATGCATGTGTATCACTCAATTTCTTCTTTTCCACAAGCCATGTTTGTGTCTCCATTTGCAAGGATATGTTTCTCCATGTCAATGTGTTTGTTAATATTTTGATACTTTCATAAAAGCTACATCATTGGGCAGCAAAACACTTTAAATTTGACTGGCGATCTAGCATTTGAACCCTAGACAGTTGTCTTAAAGAAAAAGTTCTGTTTTCATTGTAGCTTTTTTCCTTAAAATCTTAGAGCCTTTGATAGCCATTCCATTGTAAAGTGGTACAAGAAACATGTCCAAAATGTATATTCATATCTGATATTTATACCACACATATTATACTTTTACTTAGCTTTAACGCTTTTAAGGAACTAAAAGGAAGCATTCGAGTTTTTTTGTAGACTACAGCCTTTTTTGTCAAACATTGATGCCAGGGGAGTAGATGGTTCAGTTATTTCATGTCCAACAAGCGTTGAGTCTCTTGGGAGAAGCATTGATTTTATGTACATTGGTAAGAAAAATTTTTCTAATTTATTACCTGCAAGCCTTCATCTGTTTTCTAATGTCTTATGGAAACTATAATCTATAAGGATGAGCCTTCTCTAGCAGATGCTTTCTCTTTTGCTTTATTTGTAAACAGCTCAAAACTATTGTTTCACTTTTGACAACATTTTTTCTCACAAGTCATCTCAGGAGGATGTGTTTTTAGAAATCTCACAGCTAGTGCAAAGGGCACTTGATGTGTATAACGTGGTATATTCTTGGCATTAAATCCATTATGTAATATATTTTATTTCAGTTTTATTTTGTGAATTTTATCTTATTCACTTTTTTTAATGTTTTCATCATTTATTAGTAACTAAATTAAATTTAGATATTTTCTTATGTGCTTCTTATGGGCATGCAATCTAAATAAGATTTTATTAAACCTTATGTTCATTAATGCATAAATGTTAATAGATGGTACATATATTATCCCAAAATATGGAGCAAGAGGCATTTGTTTAGATATTTTTATTTTAGTTATTTGTATAGAATGCATGAGAAAAACCATGATCACTTATTTAATCCTATTTTAGTAAGTGTTATGATAGCTATTTACCATTTATGTTGTATGAATATGCAAAGTTATCATGTTAGGTTACAATTCACTAGATCATCATATGCTTGATGATTAACATGAGGCATGTCTTTTTTAAGATTGGACTAGCCTTCCATGACAAACCTTTTCATGAGAACAAGGTTAAAAGGTGTAAGATTTCTAGAAATCAAGTGTTAGAGAAATGGCTCTCAAGGTGTTGGGTCACACGGATCACTCTCAATGTCTAGATTAATTAGGATTCATCAAGCATGATTGGTATTATCATTGTTCAAGTTGAATAGGATAAAACTTAGTTCGGAGAAGGACAAAATATTAATGAAATTTGCAAATTTATCATGTGCAAAGGGTCTTGTCTTTTGTTATAATTAACTTGTCACACCATTATGGTTTAGTTTATGTACCATTTGGGTGTGGTGGACAATTTTGCTAAATATAATTTTTTCTCTTTTAGGGAATTTCACTTTGCTTATCCCTCTTTGTTCTTACCTAAGTCTTATATTTGAACTTGAAGGAGCTTCCTTTTTGTAATAACTCTAAATTACCTTCTTGTGATTCTTTAGCTAAAGGGAAGTAAATCCTTTCTTTCTCTTGCAATTTGTAATTAGTTTCAACACTTTTCTGACAATGCATGTTGGAATTAGTGATTAGATAGAAATGAGAACTACATTTTAAAAAGTTGGGCTTGTTGAGATCTTGTTTTTAATGTTCCAATGATGAAATTGATCACTAATTCTATCCCTCCACCTCTTAAGAATGACTCTCCTTTTGAACCATTCTTTCACATCTTTTTAGTAACATTTGGAAATTTTTTTGTGAAGGTCATTTCTATCCATTTGAAATTCCTATTCCACTAAAGTCTATGATTCTAGCTCAAGTTTTAGTTGTCTTAAATGAGCTTGTTCAATTTCTTATGATGAACTATCCTTTTTCAACTCATTCATCTCCCTTTATTTCTCTGCTAATTTATAAATTTCTGCAAGTGGGGTACCTTTTTGTTTGTGCCACTTCTTAATTTCTTTTTTACCTTTATTGTCCTTGGATGTGTTCATTAGCAAAGATTGTGGCATGGTGTATGATGCATCTTAGCTATTCTTCTTACGTTGGCATTGTAATTGTCTCTCTTTTAATGGGGATTTTTTTTATTTTTCCTTCTAAATTTCAAATTCCTACTTTCTGTTATGACAAATCAGACCCATAAATTTTTCTATGTGAATTCAAGACACTTACGCCTTTTTTTCTTGCTTTTTGGTGCAATTAGGTGAACAATTTTCTCCATCTTTCTTCATGGATACAACATCGAAGTGGCTTTAGAAGGTATCTCATTATTCCCAATTTCTAGATTTTGAGAAGGATCTTTGCTTCCTCCTTTGCTAGTTATGTCAAGTTGGAATATTTTGGTTGAATGTTTGCCAGATCTTAGTCAAAATTAAAATGGAAGCCCCAACTTTTACCTCCAATGTTTCCAAGAAAGCTTAAGTGAGGTGGAGCTAGAAGAAACCCAGATGACTCAAGCATCCTTAGCAATTTTTCTTTGGGCCAATGAATTTGAGAAGTCAAGGCTGTGTTTACCATCTCATATTTTGCTAAAAAACGTTTGTTACTCTTATTTAATGAAGATGACTTATCTATTTCAAAAACATTAGGAAGCAAGAGAAGGCTTCAGGAAATTACCAATGAGCTCGCCTCAACAATGAAGAAATCTAAATATTTTCATTAAGGGAGTAATTGATAACATCATTATCATCAATCTTAGACCATTTGTTACCTCTTCAAGAGTTTGAGAATACTCCATTGAATGTATCTCTCAAGTAAATTCTTATTGCCACATTACCTTTGGTTATCATCCATGAAGTCTTTGACTTTAAAAATTATTTAAGAAGGTTAGCTGCAATAATATTATGGTAAGAAGGGAGAAAAAGAGACATAAAGTAGCTCTTTTAGGTCCTTGTTGGATGGTTAATTGGCTTTATTTAAGATGAAGCAAGGCTTGACCAAGGGTTTGTAGAGAGAGGATGATAAAAGTGAGGGTTTTGAGATTGAAAGGGAGGAAACAAGTGAAGAGGTTGTGATTTAATTTTAGGTGAGGCAAACTTGGGAAAGGGAAAGCATGTGATGATTTTGGAGGTCTTGGAGTGAGGTATTTGGCAAAAGTTTAAGCAAGGATGAAAGGGAGAGGGTTTTGAGGTTTAAGATGGTTTTTAGGTTTATTGAGTTTTCTTAGACTAAAAAGGAATTAAAAAGGAAAATAAGAGAGGAAGAAGGAGGTCGTTAAGAGTTTCAAGATGTTGAATTGATATTCAAGTCTAGTCAAACATAAGCCCTCAAGCTATGCAAGAGTTTTCACCAAAAAATATAATCTAAAACTTTCATTTATCTTATATTTTTTTAATACAAGAGTCCTTGAGAAAGAATAAAAATGTAAAAAATGTTCATGGAAATAAAAATCTTAATTAAACACTTCTTAATTTTCAACAACTAATTTTAGGAAAGAAAGCATGAAGAAATAAAGAGAGATCACAAAGAAATAAAAAAAGATAATGCTATTCAAAACCTTGGCACTTTTTATGTAATTCATGGAAAGGAATTCATCCAAAAGGGAGTTTAACTAGCCAAAGCAACTATCAAAGAGATTAAAAATCCATGAAAAGCTCCCAACCATTCCTCCTATTTTCTTAATCTATGGAAAGGTGTCAAATGTGGTCTCAAGTGAAGGAACCAAGAAAATTCGAATTTAACTATGATACACTTCAATAAAATATGATAAAGCACTCATAAATCATGAAGAGCTATCATATGAAATGAACGAAGTTATGTGTCATCATCAACAAAGATTGTGAAGCAAGGTTTGATGTGAGTAGCATTGTGATTGGTTTATGCTTTATGTAGTTTCTATGGATTAAAGGAGGTTCAAACTCCACATTTAGTGTTGCATCAACTTGAGGGAAAACCATTTAAGACTTATTGAGACTTTTCAACTCTCTTTAGGGCCATGGTATTTTGGTGATCTTAGGAGGGAATTAAGCATGCCCTTATAAATTAATTATAAAATCTTTTAAGGCAAAAACTTTGTCAAATGTAACAATGAGAATATTTTATTTGCTTTCAATCTCTTTTGAGCCAAAGCATTTTTGTTATTTAGAATTTCTTAAAACCACCATCATGTCCACATGACTTCTTGCAAACATTGATGTGTGTTTGGTATTGTGGATATCATAGTTTTGTTGATTCTTTATTTTGAAATGCCTTCAATATGATGGGCATTTGTTTAAGTCGTGTTCTCCCCTATGTTGGTTCTCCAATAGCATCTTGGGAGAACAAACTAAGCATAAAGTAAGCTTTCTTTTTCAAATATGGGAATAAAATATAAGTAGTCATGTAGATGGAAAATTTTATGAACATGGCAATATCATTATTTGTAATTTTTAATTTACCTACAATAAATAAATTTCACATTATGGCTTCAACACCTTGTGTGCAAAAATTTTACAAACTAGTTTTATTATGTCGAGATATTGTTTCATTTGATCATCCGATTCAGACCAAAGAGGTTTTATTCTCAAACTTTTTTTCGACATTTTAAGGCTAAATTATCACATAAAACTCCAAATCGTTTTCTTTATAGTCAATGTGGGATTATTTATTTTTATACCCTTCAAACTAGAATGCTACAAAGAATTACTCTTTGTTAAGTAATTTCAATCTTGCTCATCACCCGTCAAGTACTCCTCACACTTTTTGATCCCTTGTGTTCAAATAAAGTCTTATGCCATTAGGTTTAGCATGTTTAAGGAGAACCGTTTCAGTTGAAGAGTTGCTACCTGAGTTCAATGTTGGGAAGTCGTGGCATTTCATCAATTTATTGGACGTCTTGGTTTTTCTTCATAGATGGTTTTTTTCTTTTCTTGTTGATCTTTTAGTTCCTTCCCAAGTATGCATATATTTGTTAACTTCAATGGAGAGCAAAGGGTTTGAATTAATAGCAAAAGGAGACCATTCTCTCATTCTTAGCTCAGCACATTGATATTTTTGCATGGTCTTGTTTTGATATGGTTGGCATTACTTGAGTTATGTTTTACCAACATCTTAATGTTAACTTTTAATGCTTAAGAATATGATATAAGAAGACACACTTAGCTAAGAAAAACAAGCCCTAGGCCAACTTATGTTCTTAAGGCTTAATTCATTGTTGTTGTGTAATACCTCAAGTGGTTGGAGAAGTTTTTGCTTGTCAAGAAAAGTAATGAAAAATGACACATTTGTGTTGACTCTTTGTTTTATCATATTTGGCTTGACCAAAATTTTCTTTTTTTTCAAGAATTGATTATTCAATGAGCTTGATTGTAACTTTTAATCATTTAAGCTTTTTTGAATGCCTTCTTTGGATGACAATAGATCAGGATTTTTGAGTTAGACAATGAAAAACTTCATCTATCATCAATTTTCAATATGTTGCTGAAAGGCCATGTCATTTGTTTTAAAAATTGAAAGAGCAACATATCAATACATGGTTAATATAGTTTTTAGCCATCAATGAGGAATGAATCTTGATGCATATGTTGAGGAGTTTTTAGTCAAAAGCAATCATTCTTCGCCAATGTTGAGGATCTTAAAGAGAACTTTCAAGCATTATGAAAATTTGGGTTGTATGTCAATCCACTCAAGTGCAATTTTGGCATCTTATCAAGCATGTTTAAAGAAACGAAGTGAAGCTAACCCTGATGACGTTTGAGACTTTTTGAAAATGCATTCACCAAAGACATTTTGAGACCTATATAAGTTAGATGGTCATATTGCTACGTTGTGTAGAATCATATCTAGCTATGAAGTATAGCATTAACCATTTTCAAGCCATTAAGAGGAAAAATAATATCGTAGCTTATAAAAAACTATGAAAATGTGATGGAAATAAGAAGCTCATCTGTTATATCTTTTATGTTCTTAAAAATTTGGAATAATGTTATCCTACCTCTTAAGCTTTTTGACATTATTAAATCCATTTATTTAGTGGATTATTGAAGCGGTTCTTTTGGTTATAACCTAGCCATGAGTTTGTTTAACTAGAATTATGCTGGCCGACAATGCAAAAGAATGTTGCGCAATATGTTGAGATTGTAAAAATTGTGATTTTAATAGACATTTGCCTCAATGAATAATAGGATCAATGAAAGCCAATAATGTATGGCATTTCTCAGTTTATGAAAAAATTTTCCTTGGGCAAACATTGGTATTTTCTTGTGAATGTTGATTGCTTCACAAAATAGATTGAACAAAAATCCTTGGTTAAAAGAGCACAACTAAATGAACTTTAGAATTGTTGTTTAATGTAGTGCAAGCTCTTGAAATAACATAGCAAATTAGATTTTAATCCATATACATTTTCTATGAAGTTCTAAAGTTCTTTGAGGTGCTTCTTGGACACGTGATTATGATAGTAGTAAAACATTTTCTGTCTTCAATTTAGAGTATTCTTATCTACTCCACAATAAGTGATCTATGAGTCTACCTATTTTATGATAATTTATAGAATATACTAAATAAATAAATTAGATTACATAATAAATATTTAAAGTGTTTATTATTATCAAAATAAGATACAATTTTTATTGTCATGCAATTCAATACTACCTTGTCATGTTAATGGGTCTCCAATGACTTAATTGTCGATAAATATATTCTTGGCATTTAGCATATGGAGTTGAGAGGGGGGAGGAGAGAGAGAGAGAGAGAGAAAGGAGAATATTTAATTGGATATACTTGATTTTATCTCTTATGATCATTTTTTCTTTGTTTATCTCTTTATTATTTCTAAGTTCAAATCATGAACTTGGAAGAGCTTTCTTTTTGTAGTACCCACAGCACCTAGTAATTCTTCAACTCAAATTCTCTTTTGTTTCTTAAAATCTATAGTTAGCCTCGATACTTTACATTAAGGGTGCTAGTGTAGATGGTCAAGATAGTGATTTTTAAAATTGTTTGAGTGCAAGTGCTTAAATCAAATGAAGCTTTATGAGAAGGTATTTTGTATTTCTAAAACCATATAAAATTTTTTAATTTAAAAAAAGCTATTATAACTTTTGATAAAATGCATTAGATATCATCTGATGCTCTAGCAAGATTAGAAAATTGATATAATTGATCAATTTTTATTGCCAACTTATTTCGTGTTACAGATCAAAATAAAAAATGTTATTCTGATGAATGGGTTTTTTTGCATGTTTCTTGATTCATGAACTTAACTATACTTTTGTTTTTTGTATTTATTGTTTTTTTAAATGTGTTGGGGTGTGTTGGCCTTCGCTTGGAAGGAACTGAATTATGATTGGTAGAAATAGATTGTTGATCTTGTCCAATATATTGGTTTATTTTACACTGTTAAATGCTAAAATAACAAAAAATGGATTAAGCGAAGTAGCTAAGCCAAAGAGTAGTGATTTAGCAGTATTTTGTTTTATCTAACAAACATTTTCATTTAGAGTAAATGAATATGGAAGTTTAACCTATAGTTGGGATAAATTTTTTTTTATTTTGTTTTTGATGTGTTTCTATTTTCTTCATTCAATTTTTTTTCAAAAATCTTTTCATATCTTTTTACTACAACAGACATAAATTTGGACATAAAAAACATTAAATGACCATGCTCACATCTCTAGGTTAGCACGATTTAATCGAATCATCCAACCAGTTGGTTAGCTAGTTGAATTCGTAGTTTGGACTTCAACATTAATTCTCTATCTTGGAGAAAATGCATATAACAAGCTTCAACTCTCATTCATTATTCTTAACTCCTCGTTTTACTATCTCTTCTTTTAAAAGGTTTGTATCTTTTCTTATGGACAAACTGGTTCTGGTAAAACTTATACCATGATGGGCAAACCTAAATCCCCTGAGTAGAAAGGATTAATACCACGTTCCTTGGAGCAGATCTTTGAGACAAGAAAATCACTACAATTCTAGGGCTAGACTTACAAAATATAGGTGTGAATGTCAATTTACATGAAAACGTAAATTGTGCTCAATCTTTCCTGCTTTCAAACCATGCTTTCATCTTTTACAAGCATCAATGTTAGAGATCTACATTGAAACAATTCGTGATTTGTTATCACCCAAACGTAGCACAAGCAGTTGTCTAACTCTTCTTAACAAGCAATATACCATCAAGCACGATTCAGCTGGTAATGCACATGTGCCTTACTGTTGTCGATGTGTGTAGCATAAAGGAAATTTCCTTTCTTCTTGATCAAGCTGCAAGGAGCAGGTAATTGAAATCAGCATAGACATAGTAAATTGGAGCATGCTTTCATCTTTTATTTTCGTGTTTCGGGTAGCCAACTGAATACATCATGTGTATTTAGTTTCCCAAATGTTCCATATTCTTGGGTACCAATCTTTTTTTGCTTGAATGCATGCATTCATCTTCTGTTTTCTTGTTGCTAACTAAATACAACATGTGTATGCTTTCATTTCAAGTTCCATATTTTGGGGTGCCAAGCTGTGTTTTGCTTGCATGCTTTTAAATGTACGATTTTGTATCAGCATTTTTTCACTTCTGGATCATTCTTCTCTTTCCCAACCTGACTAGCCACAAGACTATCATCACAAGAGATTGGAACTAATGATTCAGGTTTTACTTTGTTCATCAGGTTAGTTACCAAGATTTAGATGAATGAACAATCATCAAGAAGCCATTTTGTTTTCACCTTTAGAATATCTTGGATGAATGTTGTGAGTGGTGTCTATTCCTTGTTCCTTTGAGCCATTAAGCTTGTTACCTAAGACATTTGTTGACCTGACTCTTTCATTGCAGGCCCCAGAACAATAGGTTCAAGGTGTTTTGAACCTAATCGATCTTGTCGGAAGTGAGCATCTTGCTAAAAGTGGCTCGACCGGAGATCTTCTAAAGGAAAATCAGGCAGGAATTGCTTCTCATTTATGCTGAAAATTCTTGTTTTAGATGCATATGAAGGAATTCGTTTGGTCCTTGAAACAGGTAATTAAGAAAAGCTTGTCTTCACTGAGCGATGTTATATTTGCAATTGCCAAGAAGGAGGATCATGTTCCTTATAGAAACTCAAACTTGACATACATTCTACAAGTACATTGCCATTGGATTTCTCGGATGCTTATTATATTGTAGTGTGTACAATTTCATTACATTTGTTTTAAAAGCGTTCTGAAAAAAGCTGTTTGTTTACTAAAAACTCAATTGTCAACTTTTACCATTTTCATTCTCAACATACTCTATAATCTGTTGGTGTTTAAAGCCTTGTCTTGGGGGTGATTCAAAAACGTTGATGTTTTTAAACATCTCTTCATAGGTTTCATCGGCCAGTGAATCGATATGTTCGCTCCGATTTGCTGCTCCTGTCAATGCCTATGAGATTGGGGTTCCTTGTCGTCAAACCCAGATGCGACCACTAGATTCCCGTTGAAACAATGGTTGAGTGATTAAAGTACATTTGGCCACGAGGGTTTCAAAAACAGCAATTGAAGCAATGCATGTTTTTTTGCCCCAAGCCATTAAAACAATTTGGTTGAGTGATTAAAGTACATTTGTCCAAGAGGCTTTCTAAAATAGCAGTTGAGTGCATTTTTTGTTGCCCCAAGCCATTAAAACAATTTTGTTGAGTGAGTAAAGTACATTTTCCCACAAGGGCTTCTAAAATAGACACTGAAGCAATGCATTTTTTGTTGGCGCAAGCCATTAAAACATTTTGGTTGAGTGATTAAAGTACATTTTTCCACAAAGATTTCTAAAACAACAACTAAAGCAATGCATTTTTTGTTGGCCCAAGCCATTAAAATAATTTGGTTGAGTGATTAAAGTACATTTGTTCATGAGGGTTTCTAAAACAGAGACAGAAATAGTGTATTTTTTGTTGCCCCTAGCCATTAAAAGAATTTGGTGTTGGCAGAATGTATTTTGTAGATGATGGATTTGATCATTGCTTCCCCTTCCATTGCCATAATATTCATGTCAGATGTAATAATTTGTTCGGCATCTAATTGATCTACTTCTTTGTAATCTTCGTGTATGGTATTGGGTGATGAACTATCTTCCTTTTCATCACCCATTGTTCTGAAAACTAAGCGTTCATCTTCTTTTACTAAATAGTTGTTGAAGTTGTGCATAGTATATTTTATGCCTTTGATAGTTTTCTATACCCTTGATAATGAGAAACCATTGTCAATCTATGTTGTGCCCTTTTAAATTATATGTTATTAAAAAATATGACCTAGTGAGGTTGTTTTAATTTTTAAAGTGCTTCTTTTAATTAGATGGTAGATTTTTAATTATATAGAGTCCTTTATGCCTTAAAATTGCAAGAATTGGCATGTTTTTGCTTGTATTGCCAACATATTTTAATAAATGTTGCTAGAATTTCAGTATTATCCCTTGTATCAACAAAAAAATGAAGCTTTCAACTCAAATTGGGAATAGAATTCCGTGTTATAATTAGATTATGATCAATCTTAGCTTCGGTATATGCACGTGTATGGGGATGCATACATTGGCATATGCATACTAGTATTTCTGAGAATGTACTTTACAGTGACACATTCTATAATATATTTTGTTTTATTTACAGTACTTGTATGGATCAAAATATCAGGTATCAGTTTACCACAATGCAAGAACTTAATTTTAAAAGAAAAAGACAACATGAGTTCTATTATTCTCACAAAACGTGCTCTTAGTGTGACAGTTTTTATTCATAAAAAACCTTCCAATTTTCTTGATTGAGAAAGTGGCCAAATTGGAAAATCGTTGTCATGATTTAACTCAATTTGCTATAAACGTTGATGCCTTAAAAAATATATATGTTCCTAAACATGGATTACAGCCTCTAGTGACAAGCAAGCATTACATTGACTTCAAATTAGCCATCATAAAAAAATATAGGAGAGTTAAAATATACTTTTGAATAACACGTTTTGGACCAATGGGTATATTTATGATGACATGCATTGGCTAAGTGACAAAAAAGGAATTTTTAGGAATATAAAGAGGCTGTATATACCATACACAAGTATCATCAAATAGAGATGAAATGATCAACTCTGCTAACTAATTAATTTAACTTATTTTTTGGACCAATGTTTCCAATAAAACCAAGAGAATTACTGAAATAACCTAAAATCATTCAACTTGATCTTAGAAAACAAAGAAATAAAGTAACAAAACACAAAATATATGCCAAATAAGTATAGCATTTATCTACATTACTTAAAAGCCAATGATTTAATACATCTATTTTGATGTGACCAATTAAGTGAGAAATATTATAAGGTTTGCTTTCATCTTTTTCTCTTAATAAGTTTAGGATCTAATTATTTAGCATTGATATTCAAAAGAAACGAGGAGAATGTTTGCAGCATTTATATTTTTTAAGAGAATTTGGAGAATTTTGCCACTATTTGAACTTTAACCTCAAGTTCATACAAGAATTTTCCCCTAATTGAAATGAAATCTATATTAACAATTATCTTGAGATGTACATTACAAATAAAGGTAATATCTTTTAGAATATTATTTAGTGGATGGGCATTTTAGTATTTAATAAAGAGCATACTTCAAAGCTTAAATTAAAATAATTTAGAGATCAGAATATATAACGATGTCACAAGATATGTTAAAGATTCAAATGGAAAAATGTAGAAAACAAAAGTGATAATAAATTAAAAATATTAATCTATTAGTAATATATTGGATAATTTCTTAAGCTAAATATACCTTGAATTATTGATCCATTTATTCATTAGATGAAGAAGGTAGTGCTTAAAAAAGTTTGGAATGTGAAGACTGAGATGCATATAGAGGGGTTGATCCATTTATTCTTTAGATGAAGATGGTTCAAAAATTTTGGAATGTGAAGATTGAGATGCGTATAGTGGGGAAGACTTTGTTAGTGATGGCATGGTTGTGGATGCAATTTTTTGTGGTCTACTAATGGTGAAATAATTGTAAAAATTTGGGATAACAAATGGATGATAGAATTGAAAAAAGCCTAAAACTTTGTAGCATGGACAAATGCTTTATTCACATAATTTGAGAGATGTTGGCTCAATGTTGGTTGGCCCCTATTGAATATTAAGCAATTTAATGAAAAATAAGTTTGAAGAGTGCTGTTAAGTGTTGTTGAAATGCTGTGTTTAATGATTTGTTGTTTTGAAATACTTATTTTGAATTTGACCAAAACATCTTTGCTTATTAGTTTAAAAAATAGAAAACTTTGACTTAATTTGTGAGAATAAAAGAGCTTTTATAACTATTAAAATAAAAAAATGAAAAAAGATGGTGATATGCCCCCTAATTTATAAATAAATATAATTAGTTAAGTTATTTAACATGACCTAAAATAAGTGTTTTTGTGATTAAAAGTACAAAATTTAAGCAATCAAACCAACCCTCGATCTTATACTATCATGTGGAGTATTATTGTTTATAAACGCATTAGTTATGGATGGATAATACATGAAAACATGATTCCATAGTACCTGGAAAAAACTGTTTATGACTTTATGAATATACTTAAAATAAATATAACAATATTGTAATATTCATGTAATGATTGATTATCATCAACTTTATCAAATTATTATATGAATATATTTACATAAATATATGTTTATATTTTTTAAAAAAAATTAAATCATCACAATTTGATTCCAGTTCTATAAACCTTACAGATAAATATCTTCCATTTGATGGTTGTAAAAACTATAACAATAATGTTTTCCTTATTTTTAGAAACAAAATTTCATTCTATCATATCTATTATAACATGTGGTAGTTAAGTAGATTTTTCCTGAACTAAAAATCCCAATCCGAAAGAAAAGTAGAAATTATAAGATTAAGGCACAACATGCAAAAGTACTATGCGTGAACTTATAATGGATTTTTAAGAAGAATTAATCAATATTTCTAGAAAATCATCACAGCAAAACATGAGATAGTATAGTGTAACCAAATTCTCACATACTAATTTGCTTCAATCAAAGCAAGAATTCCGTTAAAACTTCCCTAACATGAACATAAATAAGCAATGCAACTAAATGTTATGACATGAAACTTGATAAGAATACAAATACATTACAGAAGCCAAATAGGCACCAAACATAAAACATTGGGAGGAAAAAAGTCAAGTTAACAGATACCTTTACACAGCCTACTGGTTGACTAGGGCAACGAATGTGCAAGGGAGGCCCTCTTATTTGCGGTGGAGGGATGGGCCTCACTTGCCTATTTTGTAGTTTAGTAACTCCCTCTATTTTTTGATACTTAATGTCAAAAAATAAAATATATATTATGCAGATGACAAATGAAGGATTTCTATTACTACTTGAGAAAAAAGAAGACTGAAAAAAATATATATGAGAAGATTCACAATATGCTTATAGAAGACAGCAAATTCCAAAAAAACTTGAGAAGGCATTAACATAAAGTCTAATTAGTTGATTGTAACTGTTTTACAGTTTTCAAAAGAGAGAAAATTTTCTTATATTTTTTGTTTTAATGGGTGAATCTACAATTCCATGTGCACTTTAGGTTCCACAAAACTTTTGTTCCTCGCAAACAAAATTGTTAAAAAAATCAAAGAATAACTACACCCAGCAAAGAAACCATAAATTGAACTTAAAATGTCATCATTTATAATTCCATGATTTAAATATCCATAAAATGTTAAATTGTATCCAACCAAATGAAATGTAAATACAGGAATCATGATATAAACATTGAGATATGGAAAGCAAACTATGTTTGCTATGACCATGGGTAACTCCCCCAAACTCTTAAAAGGCTAACACTATCATGAGAAGACTTCCTATTCAAACAATTGGCCACTCTAATATGAGCATCAAGAATTCTTTATGCTAAGCTAGCTTCAAAAAACCCTTTACTAGAAAAATGGAAAAAGGGTCAATCCTACATTTTCACCCCGCTTTTCTATTCTAGATTATTGTTAAAGCTCACATGCATGTCGATAAAACAATTCACATCAGCAAATTCCCTGAAAGTTGTGGCTAGACAAACAAGAATATTAAACAGTGTCTCATGGACTAGTCTCACAGTGGCATTACTTTTAGTGTACAATTTAAATTGTTACAAATATAATCAAATAATATGGCCCAGTAAGATAGCAGTGCTTCTATTTTACAAATCCAAGCTTGAATTGAAGTACAACATTACCACTGATTACCAAAAATGGCAAATGGATCGAGCTTTATGTATAATCAAGATGAAACAAAAACACAGTTAATAATATATTCTTTTATATTTCAATTTTCATCAAAGGAGGAGACAAAAAAAATAGGTTGTTGAACATCAGATGAACAAAATAAGCTATTGCTTATCTAATGGATCCCAAAAGTTTCACCAACTTTTCAATAGGAATTCAAAAAAAAATATCAATAACTACAATAATTATGAAACCTGACCAACATTCCAACTTGCTTATGTGAATGCCTAAAACAAGCATCAAATTATAAGTAACCATCATTATCATCTCTGAGAGAGCTTCCATATTAACCCATAGAATAAATCTTGTTCAAGGTCATCATCATCGCTAAATGAATAAAAAAATAGTTATATGGGTATAAGAATTTAAAATATGTTATATTTCTAAACAAAGTATGTATGAGGGAACATTAAAAAAAGACATTTTAGTACCTAATCCCACATTAAATTAAATCATAATACAAGCTAAAAGACATGGATGGGGCTATTAGTTCCATGAACACTGTGATTGTGAAGAATAAGATTTATGCCCTCAAAATATTCATTTTAAACTTTACAAATAGCAAGGCTGTGAATGACTTGATCCAAGCAAGTAGAACACGGCTCAAGTTCAATTATGTTAGGTCTACGAGAGCTCAATTCGAGTATAATGGGTGGTATTAAAGCTTGTCCCATTTAAAACATAAATGCTTAAGTTCACAAACCCCCAACAAGCAACTTGATCAACAAAATATGAATGAGCTGTAAAAAGGACAACATACAATCAACTAAACAAGTTGGCACGTATTAAATATTTGAGACTTAAAACAAGCATGTGAGCATAAAATGTTTATGAACACTAATCGGTACATTAAAAAAGCATATATACACTACATTCATGAATATTAATTGATACTTTAAATAAGTATGCTTTTTCTAAACCAGTAGATCACACTTAAAAGAATGTATTAAAAGGACATATCAGGTACATAAACAATTTCAGTTATTAATGTTTAGGAAAAAGGTGTGCATGAAAAAAATGAAATCAATAAAAATAAAAATAACTTAAAAATTTTGTTAAAATAATATATAATATAATGTATATTGAAGATAAACAAAGACAAGCATAAGCCAAACACGTAGAAACAATAACACAACAAAAAAACATGTACAAGATGTTAGAACTATACAATCCGCATGGCATTTGTGTGCTTCTAGAAAAGAATAGTTAATGACTATGACTCAAGATAAATAAAGATAAATACTAAGGTAAACACAGAAAACAACAAAGCCTAGTAATCACAAAATGTAGATTTAATAATTAAGCTTTTATAAATACATTGTGTCCAATAATGGAGCAATTTAACAAAAGCTAAATAATCCAACTTCAAGATTTCATTCAACACCATCTTGATTAATAAGAAAATTACATTTGCTAGCTTTTATACTAAGACCATCAAACATATCATTCTCAAATCAAATAGAGATCTTGGACCACTCTATTGAACTAGCCATAATACAATACTACTAATTGACAGTGGCTGCTGTAGTTGAAACAAGGCACATTTCAATTTCAAGATCCGATGAATAGGCATGAGACAAATCATCATAGAACTCAAAAATAAAACCTTAAGTTATTCACTATTGAAAGTAAAAGAGCGATTTCAAACCTCATGGAACTTTTTGTTGTGAAAAGTGCAAGGCATTCCCTTCCTAAATGATATTTTAATAGTGAAGTTCATTTAATGAAAAATGATGTAGTGTAAATATCAACATGGAACTTGGCCAACTCTACACAAATTAATCAACATGAAACTAAACTATCCCTTATTTCCTGATCCAGACAAACAAATTACAATAGGCAAAAACAAAACTCTACATAGAAAAATATTCACAATCTCGGCTGACAAGAATTACAAGACAATGTGAAACACCGGATAGATAACAAAACATTCGAACAAAAATACCAGTATCAAATTGAGAGCAGGTAGGAAACAGTAATAACCACATATAATCATCATGGACAGTAAGCTATTAAAACTCCTACAAGAGCCATTGGCCTGAAAGAAGGAAGGCGAGAGAGAGCGAGAGATAGAGAGGCAAAAACCTTCGGCCTTGGAACATCTGGAGAGCACAAGCGAAGCGGTGAGGGTCGAAGGAGACACACAAGTCATGGAGCTTGAAACGCCCATAAACAGTGGCATTCAATACATGGAGATCGAGATCGGCAGTGGCACTGGCGGAGGCAGATAAAATCCTAACAATAGAGCCATCGAAGCGAAAAAATGGAGAAGGGAAAGGAAGATCTTCTGCCTAATGAAAACCTTATAACTCCATAAACAAAGCTTCAAAGATTGTAGCAACAAAAAAAATTGTTTCTAAAAATAAAAAATAAAAACAAAATAAAAAAATAAATTTTGTGGGTAAATAAAACCAATCGATACATTCCATAATAATCAATTAAAGTTTTATATAAATGTTTATAATAATTTAAACTTATTGAGTTGTATATAATACTAAATCATCTATTATATCATAATTAAAAATTATTCAAATAATTTTTAGACTATGTGTGATAGTAAAAAAAACTTTAATCCTCTTAAAAAAACTAACTATTTATTATTAAGAGAATAAAAAATGATATAAAAAATATTTAATATCAAGTTTTAAGTATTATTCAAAAAAAATTATATTTATATATATACATATCATGAATAACATATAGAAAAACAAATATTATCGAAAAAAAGTAAAATATACAAATAAATCATCATTATTTATTACAACTTTTAATGATGAACATATTAAGAGTTGTATAATTTTTGTAGTTACTCAATAAAAACTATGGGTAATTAAGAAATTATGATTTAGTATGATTCAACAAAAATTTTAATACGAGATGGATGGAGGGGTGTTTATCATTCAAATCGTAATTAGATATTTAAATTGAGACAAAGTGATTTTTTTAAATTTATGATAAATCTAATATTAAAAATATAATTTTTATTTTTTATCTTTATTTATTTACAATGAAATAAATAGATTTATAATGAAATTATTTTAATGCATTGTTTTAGTATCAAGCATGATTATAATATTTGATTAAATATTTTATTTTTTTTATAAATTTAATCAATCATAAAACTATTTAAAGTGATCTATTGATTAATAGTTAATTATAAGAATAAGTATTTTATTATATCATAAAACAAAAATCTTCTATAAAAAAATTTTTTGTCAATATTTCAAAAAAAAAATTTTAATTCAAAAGATGAAAAAATTATAAATATTACTTTAATATATATATACTCATAAAATAATTATAATATTAACCATTCTATTAATCTATTTTTAGTACCATATTTATCAAGACTATTTGGAGCACTAATTTAAATTTTTTTTTAATAAAATTGCTTTTCAAAATATTATCAAATTTTTGTTTTGCTAAGTTTAAATACATACTTTTAATTTAAAAACAAAATACAATTTTTAATTCACTTTTTATTAAGAGATAAAATATTTTCTAATCGTTTTTCAATACAATTAATAACAAATTTATTAAACCCATCAAGTTCTTAATAATAATTTTTAATAATATTATTTAATTTATTTTAGTTAATTAATTAAATTTTTAACATAAAATTATTATAAAAAATATAATAAAAAACATAATATTTTCAATTACCTCTGCGGCCAGAGAACTAACGCCACAGACTGAGCATCAAATTCCCAGACACTGCTTACTTTAGTTTTTCCAACAACCTTCTCCTCAATCCCTCCTCAAATACCTTTGTTTTTCTCTACTCCCTTAACCCTTTCTCATCCCTATGCCTTCTAGATCAAAACTCAACTGCTGCTTTATCTGCATCTACCTTTAGCTTTCGTGTCGACTTTGCTCAGTTTTACAGCTCTCCAACGGTGCTTCTTTGCATCTAAATGGCAACCATGAAGATTGCATTCTTCTCCAACGAAGTATTTTTCCATCAATCTACACTATGCAGGCTCAAGGAGGTGGCGGAGTCTCGAGACCAAACGCGATCGTTGATTGGCTTCAGAAGGAAATGGGATACCCTGGTCAACTTCCTTCCGTTGACCAGATCCGCAAGATTTGCCGGGGAAACATGGTCCCCACGTGGGGCTTTCTCCTTCAAAGAGTGTGGTCAAAGAGAACCACAGCGACGGTTCTCCGAAACATTTTGGCTCATGGACCAGCGGCACCTACTAAAGGGGTGAAGGCGAGGAAATGGGAGAAGGAAAAGGGAAGCGTGGATTTCATGGATGGATCATCTATAGAGGCGAAGGTAGTGGCGATGAGGGAGAGGGTCCTTGCGGAGGAGGCGGCGGTGAGGTTAAGGAATGTCGTTAGGCTGCAAAGGAAGGAGTTGAGGTCTCGGATGGCGGATGTTGAAAGAGAGGAGTCAAAGCAAAAGTGAATGGTTGACGAGAGGGCCAATGCGAGGTGAGATGTCTACCTTTTTTTTATTTGATTTTCAAATTAGGGGATTCTTGTAGCAGGAGGATTATACATAACTAAATGTTGGAATTTGGAATTGGAGAAGAGGTTTTTTTTGGCTTTGTGAGGTCATGAATACATTATTGTTCATGTTACTGTTCACTAAATGCATATTTTCTGAAGTTGTGTGATATTGCTAATGTGTTTTCCATTGGAATGACGGCGTAATCACTAATTACCTTTAGGTTTGTACTCGTTTAATGAATAATTGTTTTCATTCTTTTGGTAAACATATAAGGTACAAACAAGCGATGTTAGAAGCTTATGATCAGCAATGTGATGAGGAAACTAAGATATTTGTAAAGTACCAAAAACAACTTCACCAATATGTAAGCCAAGCAAGAGACATCAGGAGGTAGATTACAGATACTGCTGTTGATTCTGCTGGTGAGATCCATTCGCACAGTGAGAAATAAGTAGTCTACATAATGGTCAAGGGTAGCAAATCATCAGATGATGTCACTTTAATTGAGACATCATGTGATAGAATCATTAGATCAGCATGCGAATCTCTTGCAAGGCATATGATTGAAAGAATCCAATGTACCTTCCCGACGTATGATGGGATTGGAATGAACTCTAGTATTCAAATAGATGCTACCAAGTTTCTCGATGACTTGGAAGGTGATGTACCTGAAGATGTAATGGCTGTGATAACTGAGTCTCTTAGAAATCCTTCATAGTTACTCCAGTCAATCACAGCATAAACATTGCGCTACAACAAATTGATCCATAGGGAGATTGAAAATATTGACATCTGAGCTGATGCAGACCTTTTGAGGTAATTCTTTTTATCTTCAGATCATTGTTTTATTTTTTCTTTCCCTATAGGCTGAATTTGTAAAAGATTTTCTTTAGCTTTCATAAATCTTTGTTTATTTCTCAAGTTTTGGAAGTCCTGTGAGCCAGTTAGCATACATTTATGGCTTCAAAAATACATTGGAGCATAACGGTTGTAGATAGGAAAATATTACAAAGTTCAACATCAATGTCGCATTACCAATTGTTTCCTTAGTGAAATCGTGTATGTACTGTTATTACTATCGTTTGATACTATTTAAGAGCTACTTTTTCTTTGTTGTCATATTGATATTACACTTTTATTTCATTTTTTATTATATAACTTATGCAAAGGCCATATTGATGTCATTTCAATCATCTAAGGGTGCTCTCATTAAATTGAACTAGTGAAACATTTACCAAAAGTTTAACTTCATTTCAATTTTTTGTTTTCTTTGTCTATTTCCATCTATAAACTCATTCTATGTACACTTATTGTGAAATGTATTTTTTTTAATTTGTAGTCTAAGTTAACTCCTTGTGTAGCTTGTTAGCATTTGGTTATTTGGGTTTGATGATGTCAACTTAATTAAGAATTTGTTCATGAAACATTGATAAGATTGGAATACAAAATTAATAGAACATGAGCTAAGGCGAAAAAGAGAGGTTAGAAAAGGCTCTAGAAAGGATGGTAGATAAGTTGAATATACTAATCTTTTTTTATTATTAAAGAAAGTTTTTTATTCCTGCTAGAATTGTAAAAAACTAATGTCAAGGTCGAATAAATGTGTAGAGCAAATGTCCTGTTAGTGCCAAATCGATGTTAGACTGGTATTATGATGAGTTTTGATAATGATGCTTATTTCTCTTTAATTAAATTCTATTTCTTATAATTTTTTATTAAGAATTAGATTTGTGATGAATAATATATTTTATTAGCAATTGTAGGAAGTTGGATAATTTATTCATTTCAATTGCATGGTTAATCATTCCTTAAGATAAAATAAAAAATAACATATAAAAAAATGGTTAACGAATGACTATGATTTTTTTGGTTGTGTTTGGTGATGTAAGTTATATCGATAAATTTTAAGAAGATAATTAAATATTATTATTTTACTAGTATAAATAATATTTTAGGATAATTTTTATTTGTCCATTTTTTGGTTAAAAGGTTAATTTTTTTGTGAATTATTAGTTTTACCTTTTTACCACAAAATATTTTATTTAATAATCAATTATGAACAACTAATTTAAAATTAAGATTTTGAATCTTTTATAGCATTTTTGAATGACTTTATTCTTTAGAAATACCCAATTTATTGGTTTATCATATTAAATAGATTATCAACTGTTCCATTCAGGTACAAATATGAGAATGATATAATAACAGATACTGCAACTCAGGATGCAAGTTCACCTTTACTATATCAGGTTTATGGTAGTCCAAGGAGTGGTATAGATCTATCATTACAAGGAACTTACAATAAACTACTTGAAAGACAAGTATGCCTTCTCCTTATATGTAGAAAAATATAGAGTATGCTGTTGTAGTTGTCTATTATTTCTCATATTAACGATTACTTATACTTGTTGTTTGATATCCTGTATTTGGTTATATTTCTTAAAATTTTATTTGTGATTATCTATCAGAGGAGACCTTATAGTCAGTCTCACATTCATTTGTTTTTTTCCTTATTTGCCACTTTTTTTAACTTTAGGTTTTTTGTTACACCATTTTTTGTGATTAATGTTTCAGGTGCATCTTTTGATTTTTTTTTCATTCATTAGGTCAACCCTTTTCATATGGCTTGTTCATACATACAATAAAATTTTAATTTTAGGTTATTACGATAGAGTGCTTAACAAAGTGATTTGGTTTTTTAATTAATTATTCTTATGGGTTCTACCATTAGCTATTTTCAAGGGATCTCACCAGTTATATTTAAAATGGAATTTTTTTTATTTTTCACTATTGTCTCCACAAGCATCTCTGTGTTACTATTGTTGAGACATTGGTAATCATAGCCAAATGAAGAAAGAATAATAAATATTTATGCAAGTAACTTAAGAATCCATTAAAAAATTACTTGACCATAAGTCAAAGTAAGTCTTTTTTGAAATTACTAAAATAATGCAGGAAATGCATATTCGATGATTGAATTATAAATATCAACTATTCTAACAAATATGGTACTTGCGAAGAAGATGGGACATTTGCCTTTGAGTGATTTTCTTAATGATCCATGGTAAAATAAATTAGATAGTTTGGTAAGCAAAATATAGTCTAGTGAAAAATGCATAAATCTGGGGAATGGATGATGAACAAGGTTAAGGGATACATTTATTGAATACTATAACTATAAGAGTTATACCTTCTAATTATAAATATTACCAAGTGATGGAATTAATTGTCCCTTTTCTTAATAAAGTCTGTTTGCAAAGCACTAATTCTACTTGCAACCTATCCAAAATTACATTAAAAGACATTAAAATTGCTTGGGAAGTCATCAAAGCTACTCCAAAAAACAAGTAACTCACCAAACAAAGAAAATTAAGCATATGTTGGACAATTCTTTTGCTTGCACATCATTCTCTCTCTCTTTAAAATTTCTTGAACTTGAGTTGACTCGTGAAGTCTTTTGAGGAGACAACATTGCATAACTCCATCCTACCATAAGGATATTTTCTTTGCCCTTCTTTTCTACTAAAGGGAAGGCTTGCAAAGAAATGAGGGAAGCTTGGCATAATGAGCAAGTAGCAATCGAATCAAGTGCTGCTTGGAGAAGAAGTTTATTAGGGATGTACTACTTGAGTTGTGATTGTGTTTCTTGCAGCTAATAGTATAGTTTATTCTATTTAGTTGATACATGTATAATATTTATTGTGCCAGGAAGAACACAAATGTAAGCTTAGAATTTGTCTTCTTTTTTAATTTCTTTGGTTCTTTTGAACAAGAAACTTGGACAACTAGAGATTGTTGTATTAGTCGTAGTGGTATTTCAATAGTTTCATAGGAATTAAAGTTTTTGGCTTTTAATTAAGCTCCTTTTTTTAATCTCTCATATGTTTTCATTAAAATATTATATAGAAAAAAGATTATATGTTAATATTATATGATCACATAATACATAATATATATGAGTACCTCAACATCAAATTATTGAGTATAACATAATCTTTACGGTTGTTAAGCTTTTTTTTTACTTGATCTTTGTTTGTAGTATGTATGTGTGTGTGTATAGATATAGTTAAATTATCAATTTACATATTTTATGTACCTCAACTTAAAATGCACTAATTGACTAAATTTAATCATCCAAACTTATAATTAATATTTGTATTGATATTATTTTATTAATCACTCAGGTTAGTGAACTTATTGACTTTTTTTGCAAGCTTATTTCTGATAAATGTAAAAGTTTTTTTATACATTTCGATTAGTAGAAAATTTTGTCATTAACCCTTGTTAAGTGATAACTAATCATTAATATTTGTTATTAACTAAAGTAATCTTGCTTTTGTAAACATATTTCTATCAGGGGATAGTAAATGCTATGTTTATTTTTTGACTACATAATTGTTCTTAATTTCTTTTAATCACTTGTAAGGGTTATCTACATGAGGAATGGATTGAAATTATATAGATCAACATGTAGTTTAAAACAAATGGTTGGGATTGGCTCAACTTGGTTTATACACTTGCCTTAAAATGACAGTTGGTAGCTTGGGATGGCTTAAGACCTCTACAAAATGGGGATTCTTATTTCATTAACATGGAAATATATATTTGATTAACAAATTTCTCATATGGCAAATTGACTTTTAAATGTTTATTTTGTGATTTTAGCCTAAGATTTAAATCTTCAATGTGGAAAATTGTAACAACTATGATGGCTGGACATGTTGTTATCCTTTGGAAAAAGTTTCATTGCCAAAATCTTAAACTACAATCTATGTTTGTGTGAAGTTGTGATTTAACAATGTTCTTGAAGTTGACCTTGCCTTTAGTAGTCTGCTTTGAAAATTGGCCATGCATTAAAGAAACTGGAAAAATGAGTAGCAAATTTTTAGTTAAGGAGCTCGATGTCTAGATGATTTTCATGGTCTCATTTTCCTTGGACATTTACACTCTGTATTATGGAGCTTTTCCAAGTATTTCCTTTCCTAAGTTTTAATTAGATTGATGTGAATGTTTATGGTGCTGTGCATAAACAAGTTTGTTTGGTTTATTGAAAAGCCATATGCATGTTGGCTACTTTAGATAACCTTCTACACTTTTAGTTATGGTTATGAAGATATCCACATGACACTAAGGAAATTGTTTTAAATGGAAATACTTATGGAAATGCTTCATCTTATAGGAATCATCTTTTTGTAATTTTATTGTGTTTCATTTTAGAACTCGTAAAGGTGTATATCATGCATCCCTTTTCCTTTCAAAAAGCTCATGTCCAGCAGTTTGTGGCTATTGAAGATGCACTGAAAAAGGCAGCTGAAGCAAAAAGCATTAGCCAGAAACTTGTAAAGCAGTTACATGGAAATGATCAAGTTGCAAAACAACACTACATTCTGGAGTCCAGTCACAGAAGCTTGGTAACACAAGCCATTTTCTGGTGATGTGGCCCATGCAATTTCTTAAAATAGGATTTTTTTGTAGAAAGTTTTTAAACTATAATGTGGATCATCACTATGTATCATTGATATGGAATTTTTTGAATTTTCTTTATTCATGTTTTTTTTCTGATGCTAAGCGTTGACATCTTTAACATGCCAAACTTCATTGAGTTGTACCTACCATAAGAGTTATGAAATTATATATTCTTAACACCATATTTTTTGATATTTGGTGCTTACAATATGCATGTTGCTTTTTTATTAATCATCATAGAAAGAAAACATATATTTTCTTAAAAAAGAGTGCATTTTTGTTGATCATTTTCATCCAATTATATTCGTTACTATTTGAGTTCAAAAGTTAAGGTTTTGCTCCCTTGAGATTTAGTTTTCTTCTCAAATTTTATATCAAAATTCTTATTTAATAATTCCTTAAAATGATACTTAATACAATAATATAGGTGGGATTTGATAGTGTTAAGGGTTGGATGCTAATCAAAAAGCTGTAGACATCATTGACAATAAGGTAAGATCCTTCAATTATAATGATGTTCACGTTTAGGCATCTATTCCATAATAAGCCAGATTTTAAAATATTATAATTGATATTGTTAATTTTTACATTATGTATAGTATATAGTACTCATCAAGCAAGCTTTATGCCAATATCGTATGGAAGAAGGTAGTAGGGAATGCTGAACAGAACGGAACAGTGTGAAATCGGCCTGTAGGGAAAGCTGAATGGAGCAGAACAGTACGAAATCAAGCCGTAGGGAAAGTTGAACGGAAACCAAGTGATCAAATCTTGGTTGAGGAAGGGGGGAGATAACCCCATACGGCTCGAGAGTCATACGATCCGAAAAGCTTATAGAGAGCAATGATAATGTCATTTAGGCAATATGGGACTAAACTCTTATCCAATTGTCAAAGAAAGCGGATAGGTAGGCGCGATCGAGCAACTGAGCTTAATTAAAGCAGAAGGGTAGGCACGATCCGATGCCTTAGGTTAATCAAGGTAAAATATTGCAAGTAAACATAGTAAAATGTCAAACAAGATGTTTGAACCCGAGCTAGATATGCGAGACGATGCGTAACCACTGCATTAAGTTTCTAATTCATATTTTTTTAGACACATTATTTTAATACAGGTAGGAAAACCTATGTGCGATTCAATTGGCCTAGATCAAGGCCGCCTAGAGCCAACGACCAGAATTAATCTTGAATGGTAAAATCAGGATTCAATCAGAAACGTCCATTTTAGGATTCATATCAAACAGTGAATGCTATGTGTCCGTTACCTTTGTATATTTTTGACATAAAATTTTTTTCAGATATTTTTTCCATGTTTTTAAAAAAATTTTAAATTTTTTTCTTAAATGTTTTTATTAAAAACTAGAACTTTTTCTTAATAATTTATTTTCCTCTCACTGAACCACATCTCATATATGCAAAAAAACAATACATAATAATACAATAAATAAACTTTTATAAAATAAAGTGAATCTTGTTGAATTCTTTTCAAAAACAATTTAAATGAATATCATTCTTCTTATCAACTCAATCAATAAATTTAAATTTTTATATACTTTTAAAAAGTAAACTAACATATACGAAAAAGAAGTACATATTATTGTAGTGAATATCAATTCTTCATGAATAAAGTTCTAAAAAAATTGTTTCCTTAACATAGCTTATATTGAACCCTCATTTTCAAGTTTGAACCATTTACTATAGACTCGTTAAGTCTTTTGTACAAGTGTTGCTAATCTTTAGTGTGCACATTTTCATGCTTCCTTTTATGTTTATATAAAGATTTTAAATCTTTATAATATTTTAAAAAATTTTCAACTGTCTTTGTGTGTCATATATATATATATGTTATAGTTAAGTATGTAAAATCTTATTGATGTAAAAATAAAAATTGAAAGATAATCATTATCAAAATTCAAAGAATAATAAGATAATCTTAAGAAAGACATAAGTAAATAAATTTATAAAATTTGTGATTGAAATATTTTGGAAAGCAACACGTATGCTTAAGATAGGTCAAAGAAAAACTTCCACTACAAGATAGTTTTACAACATCTATTGAATGTGTCCAAAGCGAAAATACTTTGTTCGTATGCTTATTTTTGTATTCTTATATCTTTCACAAAAATAAACTCATTAATTTTTTAGTAATAAATAATCCAACCTTCCTTTTAATGTACACATGCTGCTAATATTTATTGTTCACATCCACATCCTTCCATTTATGTTTATATTTTGCTTTTAAATCTTAATAATATTTTAAAAAAAATTCAACTCTTCTTTTGTGTGTTTGTGGATGTGTATATATATATATATACAATATTATGATGTGCACGAGTATATATGTACACACACATATTTGTTTATAATTAAATGCTTAAAATCTTATTGATATGAAAAATAAAATTGAGAAGTGATCATTATCAAAATGCAAAGAATAATAAGATAATCTTAAACAAGACATAAGTAAATAAAATTATAAAATTTATGATAAAAACATTTAGAAAGTGAAAACTAATGCTTAAGATAGATCAAAGAAAAACTTCCACTACAACATAATTTTATAACATGGATTCAATTTGTCAAATACAAAACTCTTTTTTTATGTTTCTTATATCTTTCACCAATATTTATATCATTTCATTAAATTTTTATCATTTATGTAGCAAAGAAATTTCTTTTAGAGGTTGGTATATCTCAAAAAGCATGCCCATCCACTCTCCTGTCCGCTTTTTAAAATTCCTTCTTGGAATGCTAAATTTGTACTTCCATGCAAACCCTCAAAAATAGCCCTATTCAAATATGAATGAACAATGTTGCACATCCAAACAGTTCGTTATTCAATTTATTAAAAATTCTCTGCTTTACAGTTTGTTATTTTAATATTAAAAAAAACAAAGAAAAGATGGGGCTGTACGAAAACTGAAAGCAATGACTTTTATGCGGAAGCCATAACCTTGTATTTTCCATATGGCAGTAACCCCATTTGGCCTTTCTCCACATGGGAAGCTACACGAAAACACACTTGTCAAATTCTTAATACTGCTCGATTGGCATTCTACAAAATTCTCATGTTTAGTCTTTTTGCCACACGAGCGGATGCTAACTGTTGAAACAAAATTAGTTAATAGTAAATAATTACTAAAATAAAATTATACATTTAATTAGGTGTAAATTGAAAATTGTGAGATGATTTGGCTACGTACTAATGTTTGTTTGATATGTGGACCATTTGAGGTGACGTTCTGAGGCCGATTCAGTCATTTTTGACGTGTAGTGGGTTGTTTACACAATAAGCACAACTTCTGCCCCCACTTTTTATTTGACAAAAAGACCACGTTTCCTGAAAAGAATGCATATGTGGAGCCTTTTACGGGAAAAATATATATTTTTTCAATTATTAATTTTAAAAAAGACTTTTTATAGTTTATTTTGAAAAATAAAGCAAAAAAGTTGTACTTGATTGATAAACAAAGAAAACAATATTATTAGAATATGAGATTTTGAAATACTTTATAAGAAAAGAAAATTAGCTAACAAAAAAACTCATGAGATGCGCATTATTTTGTTAGAGTTGGGAAACTTGATCTTGGTCTGATATGTGTTATTTCTTTGATTAGTCAAAACCATTCTAATATTACTATGAAAATAAAAAAAATTATATTTATATTATCATATGAGTTTTTATTATTTGGATGTCTATGATGAAGAATGAAGGATTATATGACTAGCTTATCAAATGACATGTCAAAAAAATATGCATATTCACCTATATATAATGGTCTTGATGGGTTGATCATTCATCTTGCTCTTTTTCTAAGTGTAATTCTCAAGTGAGAGCTATTAAAATTTGACGTTACCATTGTCTTTTATACTCAAAATCAGCATGTTCTCTACTAGGGCCACGAATAAGATACTTGAAAGTGAAAAATACTCGACTTGGTTTTCTCTTAAACCATTCATAATGATCACACCATTAACCTTCCTTTAAAGGATGACCTTGATAGTTATTAAGAGTCGTCAAATCCCATAATGTTCTTTAGGTGATGACTCCTCCAAAATTTGATGCATAGCAAGTTGTAGTTGAATCCACATCTCAAGTGCTCGAATGAAAAGATGGCTACTTCTTTAATGGCCATATTTGTATTTTTTGAAGATCAACTAAGTTGGTAGCAAAAAAGAATCATGGCACTGTATCATGTTGGGCTTATGAAGAGAGTGGCTTGGTGATATTCCTATTAGAGTTGACCACAACATGATGAATGAACTTGAGGCCTTCTTTTCTCAAAGACAATACAAGGAGAAAACATGTCTCAAAAAAAGTTAGAGTGATACTATGATTGAAGAGGAAGAGGATCCAAGGAAGCCACATGTACCAATTTTGGAAGCAATTGTGCTGACTAAATGGGATACAAATGAAGATAGTGTTATTATGGTCTACATTGCAAGTTTCCAATTATTTAGGTAATTTTTTTTATCAAAAAGTATTATCAATTATTTGGAGCAAAAGCATAAAAAAATTATCCATTTGTTAAATCTATTGCTTAGAAGAAGAGAATTAAGTCATTGGGTTCCACTCTTGAGAAATGGAAAGAACTTGGACTAAGTCAAAGACTAATGCCCAAAGCAAAAATGTCAAACTCTTTACTCGTTGTAAGTGGTTAAGTAATGTCACCTCTCATTTTATTTTTTTTGAAGTATCAACCCATATTTTCAATTTATGTTAGTTAGAATAAGTTTTGTTCTAAAAAAATTATATTTTAAAATAATAGCCTCGTATATATAACCAGAATCATGCTCATTGCTATTATTGTAAAACTATTCATATATATGCCACTTTACCTTTATGCTTGCCAGAGGAAGTTTCTTGTCCAATGATTTTAACCTTAAGATATTGCCTTATGATCACTACCTACTTTCTTTAGTCTTGGATATTATGAGGCAACAAATTTTTGCTTAGTTTATCATAAAACTATGTTGCATCATTGTCATAACCTGAATTTATTATGTTATGAATTAATCATCTTTGGTCGTCATTCATAAATCAAAGTAGATTATTTTCTAAAATTCATTTTACAACTTAAAATTATTATTTTACATTTATAAAATAAATATTTTTCTCCTTTTTCTTATGTGATTATTGATCCTTACGGTCCTCGATCTTGAAGTATAACAATACACTACTTGTGTGATGCACTACTCGATTTAATATTAATTAAAGGTATTAATATACTGAAATACAAAATTATTGAGTAAATAAGTAAAGTAAGAAACAACAACCTTTAGGGCACCATGTAAAATAGAGATGATGAAAACATTACAAATTAAAATATTAAATTCAATTAAATAACTGTATAAATAATTATGTTCATTTCTTAAAGCTATTATTCAAAAATAAAAGTTGAAATAGATTTTTTTCCAATATGTATCATACATACGAAACACCTCATAGAGTTCTCAAAAGTAAGCATCTCCTCACATAAAGGATATGATGTTATAACTTCTAGAAATCCTAAATTCTATAAATATCTCATTCTTAATCTATAATATAAGCATGTATAATTTTAAATGATATGAAAAATAAACTATTAGATTTTAAGTAGTAAATTAATGTGAAATCGTGATATATAGCATAAAAATAAATATGAAGCAATAAATAAGAATGTATGATAAAAAAATAATTAAAAATGTTGAATATTTGCATATGAGCTTGTATGTTCTATAATCAAGTATGTATATAATTATCATATAATACTAATATTATATAGTAGTAATATTATCTCTTTCTTACCTTATTTTTACTTTTATTTTTTTTCATATTTTACTTTTATTCTTTTTTCTTTATTAAGGCATTTTTTATATAACAACTATCATTCATAAGATTCTATATTATGTTATATCTATGTGGTATCAATCATATCACATGGCCTCTATCAATAATTGGCCAAGCCATCAAAGTATATCTCCTACCACCATTGGCCTTCACTGAAATGCTAATACAAAAAGGTTTTTACTGTTTGTTACCTAGCATTGAAATGCTCATAACAACAAAAATGAGGTCAAAAATAAATTCTTACATGGAATCACCCTTTAACATTGTTATGTATAAAATACTAATGATAGTGATATCTCTGTCAATTATGCCCCTCGTTTAAGTACCAATAATAACAAGAGATAAAGTTATACATAAAGTCATATTGATCAATTATGAGATAAACTCGTAGATAAAATTTTATCTTCTAATTTTCACATTTCAATGATGCCCCTCATTTTAAGTACCAATAATAACCTAAGGAAAAGATCATACATAAATTCATATTGATCAATTATGAGATAATGTCATAGATAAAATTTTATCTTCTAATTTTCACATTTCTCATGTTGATATATATCATTAAGCTTATCCAGCCAATCATTATCTTTCTTTTTTTTTATTCTATATCTTTCTTGATTTCTGTTCTAAAACTCATAACACATATATAGAATTGTAAATAATAAAATGTAGGTGGGGTAGAATATTAATTTTTATGATTATGATTTTTGTTGGTTTCTTATGACCATTTTGTGTGATGCTAGAAATGTATTCAATGATAATTTTTTTTTCAATATAAATATGATACAAATAATTGAATAGAAGTAATGTTTTTAATACACATGCATTTCATATGATTACACATCCATTGTTCCCTAATCTTATCAATTATAAATTAATAATGATGTTTTTAATACACTTATAAAATTTGATGAGAGTGAATTAAGGTTTTAGTTTATAAAAGAAAAGATGTTTGAAAGTTCAATGTTTGAAGCTTGTTACAAAGTTGAGTAGTGTTGTTGAGAACCACCAAGAAGTAGTGAGTCAAGGATGTTGTCGAGTAAGGCATCATTACTATGCTATGATTTTTGCGAGCAAAGAAGAGAGCGTGAAGGTGAAGCTCTATTATAGAGAGAAAACTATAAGAATGAAGAACGATTGGGAAAACTTTGTTGTAGTTTGAGGAGAAGATCAAAAGCAAGAAGATGAGAAGAAGAGAGACTATCACAAGCAAATAGCAAAGGAAATTGATTGGTAGTTATCAAAGAAAAGATAGACATTTAAATTGATTCTTTTTTAAATTTAATTTAGTTTTACATAAACAAAAAATATGATTATGTTATAAGTAAGAACTAGATTTAAATTAATTTTTAAAATGGTATGGAGTGAATCAATGCTAATTTGAATTGAACCCATGACAATACAATGAGAGTTGTTAGCTATTATTAATATGTATCATTCAAATAATTTGGTCTACATCATATGGTACGATCAATTTAGTCTTGTAAGGAAAGCTATGATGAAACATTGTATAAGATTATCACATTAGAAAAATTTTGGGGTTATAATAATCAGAGAAGAATTTTAGTTATAGGTTGACGTGTCGAGTTCATCGCATTAGAACAATATATGTGTCATATTTGTATAATGTGTTGAGTTGTGAGGTTCATCATATGAAGGCAGTTGTAAATACCAACATAAATCACATAATGTCTTGTGGGATCAATAACATTATTAATCAAAGCTAAATTTTTAAAATACAAAATCTATTAATTATAAGAAACAAGATTGTAAAAGAATATTGTAGGAAGTCTTAGATGAAATATTATATAGTGTGACTAAGTCGATCGTGCTGAACAGTTAGTTAAAGCTATGGATAAAGGATTAAGTCTTGAGAAAGAAGAGACTACATTAGAGTTGTACATCATGTGTCATTATAAGGTATGATATTTTGGCAGTCGATTAACAATGGAAACGTATGATTTGATTAAGAAGATTGTATTATGTAAAGTGAGAAATAGTGAATTGATCATACTTTTTGATGGGAGTATCATAAAATAATGAATGATTGAAAAGGTAACAAAATTAAGAGAGAATAAAAATCATACAATACAATATTAGGGATCATACTATATGTTTAGAAATGATATAAATAACAAAATACTAGTTTTGGAAATTATACAGTCTGATATAATTAAAAATGCTTATTTTTGACAAAACATATGGTACAATGAGAGAATTACATAAGTACGATCTAAGGCAATAACTTAAAGGCTTATAAGAAATTAATATGATTTAATTTCCTAAATAAACTTGCCACATATAGGACATATGTTGAGCTTTAAATAAACATGATAATGTAAAAAATCAAGAAAAGATTTAGATTAAAAAAAGAAGTTAACTTTTATATTTAGATAAATAAATTTGATAATTATGATATAAATTTAAGAATAAATTGATTTATAATTTGTTTATAAAGTGATAAATTTTTTGATGTTATTATCTTTTAATAAACTTTATGAGCTTTAAAATATTTTTTTATTCTATTTTTTATGCATTATGGATAATAGCTAAACTTAGTAATTATGATGTAAATATGCTGATAAATTATTTTTATATTATTTATAAAATGACATTCTTTTTATTTTATCTTTTTATAAAATTCATTGGTACTAAAACTTTTTTATACAAATGTAATAATTATGTAATTATTTTCTTGGGTTATCATTATTTATCTAGTATTTAAATCATGAGTTAATAATTTATGGTATTATGTAATAAGGATATTGACATACAATATAATATAAACTTTATAAGTTAATAAAAAAAATTTTTGGAATATAGATATTTGGTATGCTTGATTATAAATTAAGAAAATAAAATTATTTATATACCCCTAAATATATTATCCACAAATAATCTTATACCATATTATAACCTCACACACCACAAATACATATGATACAAGATGAGAATAGCTCATCTATATTTATTTAAATTCTATTAGACATGATATAATACAAGGACAACCCAAGGAACAAATATCACTTTCCATATCTATAGTGTTCTACTATATATTATATAGAGCAAGAATTTCTTATATACATCTACATAGTTTATTATACCTAAATAAGGTGAGAAAAGCCTAAGATAAGGATAGCTTATTTATGTTTACACATTTTAATATATATTATATATAACAGGGATAACTCATCTATACCTATATAGATCTAATATAATGATGAAGGGTGAGTTTAACCCATCAAGATGAGAATACTTTATTGTGAGAGATGAGTAATGAATAACAAAATTAAAAAATATCATAAAATAACATGAGTATAATCATAAAAGAATGATCAAGTTAACAGTAAAGTTTTATGTGAATATCATTGATTATGGCATAAACAAATGTGCATTAAAAGGTAACATACAAGTATGACTATGAAATGGTATAAGATTAACTAGTAGAATTAATAATAGACAAAGTTGAATATCATAATTTGTGTGATACGAAATGAAAGGATTGTATAGTATGACACCACATAACTGAAAGCATATTAATCCTAAAATAGAAAACAACTAAATAAGTCATCATGGAGAGAGGATAATTGATGAGAAACCATTAGAGTTATGACGACATGGAGGTGAGAATACACTTAAATGAAAGAACATAGTTGTTAGAGGAAGTAGAACTGATGAGAATGTAAAGGAACATTGCCTATGTATAATAAAAATGTGAGGTCAAGCTTGGACAAAAATTTCGAAGAAAAGTCAAAGAGATTAGCTCAACCAAGTGCATTAGACTGAAGAAAAAAGTGAGAGAAAGCATTGCCAAGAACCAAAGGATCTAGTCACAAGTATTATAGCACCTAAGAGATGAAAGTGAACTTGTGCTGAATTTTGATTCTTGGCAATACTATTACATAGAAATTAAGAGGTAAAAAATCTCACATTATGTGTATATATTTTGATGTAATGTGTATTATAGACTATAGGTTTTATTCATTTGAGAAATAACTTGTTGATGATGCTTGTATAAATAACTTGCATATAAGTGAATATGTTTGATGTATGTTAGAAGACAAGAGTTCCCTTAAATGATGATATGAAATGGTAAATTGAGATTGTTGTCTAGATAAGCTTATTGGTTGCATTGTTGATGAAAAGTAATAAACTTGATAGTGAAAAAATAATTTAATCATTCAACTTGAGTTTGATATTTTGTTCATTTATTTGTTATGTTGTCAATGTTCTTATGGATTCCTTATTATTTAAATTGAAATGAAATTGAGACCTTAATTGAATAAAAAGAGTAATTGGGAAATAGAATGAGCAATCTTAAAATTATGTTGATGCTTGTTAGAAGTGTAAAACCCTTAAGAGATGGTTTAAAAGAAAATTATTGAGGATGATTGATTCTTTATAAAAAGAAATTTTTTTCACAACATGCTTGTTTCAATATATTACTTGAGCATGAAATATTGTATTACTTTATTTATTTACATATTATGTGATATGTTTTACAAAAAGGGAAAAATAAGAAAAATATTATTGTGATAATGATCACAAAATATGAAAACAAAAGAAAGAAAATATTACTTGTGATAATAGACACAAAATAAAAATTAAAAAATAAATGTGAAAAAGAAAAAAGAAAAAATTTTGGTAAAGAAAGGATAGTTTTAAAAAAATGAAAAAGATAATTGTTATCCAAACTGGTGACAACTACTTTAGAATGATTGTTCTAGAAATAAACCAAATGAGACTTCATTTGATTTAATTATATTTTGAATGATGTGTTTCAAAATATGTCTAATTTTTTTATAAATTGGCTTATTTTTAAGCGAAACCTTAAATGGATATAAAAGATGGCAACCATTAAAAGTAATAAGCCAATGCATAAGGATAACAAAAGATAAAAATGCTAAAGGTGCTAAAAGTTTTTGTTTCGTAATTGATTTTATTTTTGAAGGTCATACATGTGCTCACGTGCTCTTTTAATATATTATATTGTTTACGATTGACTCTGCAATTTGTTACCCAAATATTACTTATTTTACATATATGTACATATATTGGCACTAAGTGAGTGATAGTTGGCTCAATCTATTTTTGTTCGAACACGTTTAGATCAAAATGTGAAACACAATGGGAATATTGAGAAAAAGTGAGATCTAGAATGTAATGATTTGAAGGATATTACATTGTTATAGAAAGTTGTTATGGGTTTATTAGGATTAACTGATCAAAATGACATGCATTATAATCTAATTAAGAAGTGATGGATGAAATTTGTGATTTTAAAAGAAAGTGTGAAAACTTGTAATTTCTAGAATTGCATGGATTGTTGGTTTTATTCACTTTTGCAATTCATTTAAAATGATTCCCTTAAATTGTTTGAATTTTTTTGTTACTTGATTTTTAAAGATTTAAAAAGAGTGAAAATCTTTCATGGTTTCAAAATGAGTTAAAGAAATAAGTAAAGAAAATTAATACTACTCGAATCCCAAGAAAGGTTGAGTGAAAGAAAAATGGTCATCACAATGAGTTCTATTTTTGTACTTCTTATTTTATTTCTACTCCACTTATTATTGTTTGAACTTGAATATTAAAATAGAACAAAGTATTTTATTTATTTTAATTAGAATTTGAAACTAAATCATGTAATTGGATTTAAGACAAAAAATAGTTTGAACATATTGATGACACCACTGTAGGCATTTCAACTTTTGGGAAGGACATGGATCATATTTTTATTTGAATGATGATAGTGGCATAAAACAAATAAAAAAGAGGTAAAACCTATTTTATTATGAGAAACACATGGATCAAAGTATATGATGCATCTTGGGATAACAAAACTGTATCATGATAACAAAAATGTATCATGATAGAACATTGTTTTGAATAAATATTAAGCTTGTCGGTGAAATTTGTATCGCAAGATCCCCTTATCATTCTTCTTTCAAGATTTTATCTTTTAGTCCTACATATTGAAAAGCATTACATAACTTACACATAAACTCTATATGTAATGAGGCTTAGGTTCTTATGTTTAGCCAATTTTGAATAAAATAATGAGTTTTAGAATTAGTCATTTGATACAAATCTATTGATGAGTTAAATTCAACTTGGTAAACTTTGAATTAGCTCTTAAGAGGGCAAAAATTATGACACAAATGCAGAGTTTTTGTTATTATCAAATTTCCTTGTAGTTCATCCTTTGATAATCTTTCTTCTTATTTTTCATCTTTTCTCCAATCTATTAATCCTCATGATTTTTGTTTAATAGTTTCCAATTTAAATTGGCCACCCCTCACATCTAAACCCTAAATTGCCAACTCTTAATCCAATTTCTCACTTCTACCAACTACTTTGTTGGCTAACTTTCTCACATACCCTACCACCTCACAACCCTCAGCTCACTTGGTGACATCGACAACCTTTCCCAAAGTTGTCCAAATCAACTAACAACTGCATCCTACTTTCTGATTGCATAACCACGATTGGCCCTCATCGATTTTGTCCCTCTAATACTAATACCTTTGGTCTTATCTTATTCTGCCTTCACCCACACCACTTATCCTGACAACTACAGACATCACCTACCACTTCTTCGGTTTGCAACTATTGATGCTAGCAACCTCTTTGTGTCGTCAAGGCCTTCCGACCATTAGATCTTCTCATGAATTGCCTTATTTTAGATCTTCAACACAATGTTTGGGGATCAACCCTATATAAATTTGATGCTTGATAATTGCTTAATTTTATGAAGCTTTATGTGATGTTAGTCTAACTTAAACACTCATGTTCAATTAGAAGTTTGCTGTTGTATGATACTTTTCTGTGAGATCACCTATGTTTATCCCCATGTTCACTGACGTATGATCTTTTTCATTTTTTCCATTCTATACATCTTATATAATTTTTGACATTTAGTATTTTTCCATATCGATAAGTTGTGTGAAATATAATTCTCCAATTTTTGTGAATGAATGTATGCATTGAAAAGGTTTTTAAATTAGTGATAGTCCTATTCTTTGATTTCCTTTGAATCAACTAACTATACTTTCATTCATGACGTTCTCTTTAATTGTTAGTGTGCTATTTAATGTCAGTTTAGGCTTAATTGAATCTTTATATTCTATGGTATTTAAAAAAACTCATATTAGGAATCCTCTAGGCAATAGCAACTTGCACCAACATGCTTGCCCAATCCTTAGCAAAATGTAGACCTACAACCTTGGCATCATACTCTACTTAGCCAAAAATGTAGTGTAAGGGGATATATGGCCATAGGGTCAATATGGGCTATGGTTACATGAACCTTCAATAAGAGAATTCCTGAGAAACTTAGAGAGATTTTCTACAACAAGTTTTCTCTAATTTGATTAAGAAAAAAACTTCTTTGTTAGGTCAAGGATCTAATAGGCTTCAATAGTTTCCTAATAGCTATATCAAGCTTATTAATTGATCTAACTTGCTGGTAGGTGCCTTGAACTAAACTCTAGCACAACGTTCTTGCTGAGCTTCCAAAAGATTAGACAAGCTATGAAGAATGGCCAAGGTTGTTTCATTGGTTAAAGCTGGTAAAGTCAAGCAAACTTATCTAAGCTTTAAGCCTAGTTAGAATGAGCTTTACATTTTCATTTTTTGTGTCTGAAGGGATGGGGAAGGATGGAGGTGAAGGGAGTGCATTACTCGTTTTGCATGGTTGTTCATTTGGGGCAGAAGGGAATAGGACATTGTAGTGGTGTCCACACAATAAAGGGACTTCAGGTAGACTAGATTGAATTTACATTGTCATTTTTTGAATAAAAGTTAGGTTGCCTATTATATGAATGTTAAAATCAGACTTTTTTAATCAATTGTTAAGAGTGAACAAAATGAACATTTTTACTAATTTGGACTATTGCTTTTCCCCTTTTGCACTCAATCGATCATCCATATAAAGCGTAACCACCAAAGTGTATCCTTTGGCATTAGCCACCTAAGGTATTGCTCTACGTCAAATTGTTTTGGGCCATCTCGAGGAGCAGACAAATCTCCTATTCAATCTCTTCATAAGGGGGAGCAACCTTATTTGACTTGAGGTTTGACTGAAAGCTCATGGGATGCACTACAATAATGTGTACTTTACATAGACGTCTTCTTGTCCCAATAACTTAAAAAAATGTGGGTTGACATTGCCAAACCCAACTATAAACTGAGTTGGATGGAAAGTGATTGAGAGTCTATAATCTATTGTGTTTGGTGCATTGTAGCAATTTGATATCAAAAAATTATGGCAAATGCAAATACAAGTCGAAGGCATTAACCTCCAATGGTAGGGTTCAACAGTTAGATCAACACAAGGGCAACCCTTTGGATTAAGAAGCCATCTAAGCAAGTTAAGGAGGCCTCTAAGTCACTTCATCGCGTTGGCACCCAACTACTAATGACAATATAACCTCATCAATACATTTCTCAAAAAATATTCTAAATAAATATTATGATATTTCTCGATACTTTATTAGGTAATGACCAAATAATTCAATTTAAACTAGAATAAATGGTCACAAAATGAAGAATAAATAAACATTCAGATTAAAAATATATCTAATGAATGATATAAAGTGAGATTCCCATCGTTAAAAAGAGCTCAAGAGTAATGCATTAATCTAAGTTTTCAAACTAAAGTTTATTGAAAAAATCAATGTTGCATGGACTACAATTTTTAAATTACCTATGCAGAATAATTTTGACCCCACAAATTGAAAACAAGAAAAGTAAAATTTCATTTAAAAAAATATTATTATTTTCCACAAAAATTCAGTTATCATTATATAGTTTAATCATAAAAGATATTTCATAAGTACTTGTCTGTTTACAATAGATTATCATTAATCTCAATTTGACTTAATTCTAATCTAAGATCATCATAAAAATGTTTAATTCCAACTTTGAACATAGCTTAAGCAGTAAATGTGTTTTTGAAATTCTTTATGCTTAAAATAAACCAACAAGAAGGGGGGTGAATTGTGGTAAATAAAATTTTTAGATTTTCTATCAATTTTTTGTGTAAAGTAACACTTAAATCTTTTAAACAAGAACTAGAAAGAGTAGTAAAATGGTACACAAAAGATTTTTAAGATTGTTAGACTCAAAATTGATCCTACATCCACCAACCGCTGTTGAGAAAAAGCCACTAAAATCACCAAATTACAAGTAAGGTTTTTCTTACGCCTCACCTCAAACCTACTTGGGATTTTACCTACGGCTAATCCCGAACCTACTTGAGTTCTTTTCGGGCTCAACTCAAACCTCAGGCTTTTGCATAATTGCCGAATGCCCTTACCCCAAGGAAACAAATACAAAAATTGGAAACAAAGTATAAACTTAAGACAATTTAAAAGAAAAATGAGGCACACTCAATACAATAAAAATTCCAAGGAAAAACTAAAAAGAGGGAGAAATAGAAATTGAAAATAGTGGAAGCAATACCTCGAGTTTCGGGTTTCTTCTTGTAACTTTCACTTTCTGAGTTTATAAGCACCGTATAGACTTGAAATAGCTCGAAATTATGATTTGGAAGCTTTGACAACTTAGTAATGGTAGCATCTTGGAGTTCTTCATCCTTTCCTATTTATAGAGCTTAAATTTGAGCTCTAAAACAACTCCTAATGACTCTAAAATGAACTAAATTTTTGAGTAATGGACACCTGGTAGTCACCGTTCGATTTGAATCTCGAAATGGTTATTTTTCATTGAATCTTGATTTTACCGTTCGAGATCAATCCTGGACATTGGATCTAGGCGGACTTGTTCTGGGCCATTGGATCGCGCATAGGTTGTCCTGGATGTATTAGAATAATTTATCCATAACTTGAATTAGAAACTTATTATAGTGGTTCCGTGTTCCGCATCGTCTCGCCCATCTACCTTAAGTTCGAAGTTCTTACTTGTCATTTTACTATTTACTTGCAGTATTTTACCCGTCTTAACCTAAGCCATTGGATCGCACCTGCCCTTCTACCTTCTTTGACAATCGAATGGGACTTTAATCTCATATTGCCAAAATTATGTTGTCATTGCTCTCTATAAGGATTATGATTCGCATGTCTCTCGAGCCGTTAGGGGTTGGCTCCTCTTCCACGACCAAGATTCGATCACTTGGTCCTGGTTGACTTTTTTTCGTACTATTCTGTTCAGCTTTGCCTACATGCTGATTTTGCAATATTTCGTTTAGCTTTCCCAGTGGCCTTCTTCCATTGCCTTCAGGCTACGCTCGCCCCTTACGGGTCTATCAAATTATTTTTATTTTCCTTTTTGAAATCCTTAAAGCAAGAATGGACTAGCAGTCAAGTCTGGTCGACCTGCCCAAATGCTACAAAGAAAAATACCGAGACTAAAGTGGTTTTATAGTATTTTGTGAGAATTTTTGCACCAAAAGTTTGAACATAAGTGTACCAAAATAATTTTATATTATGTTAGTGAAGTGCCCTAAGTGAATATGACAAGAAATTCATGAAAAATAATTTCTAAATAATTTTTTAAAATCAAATACCAATGTCTATACTTTTCAATAATAATGCTTGGCCCAAAAATCAAAATTCAACAATTATTAAACTTATAACATTTTCAAATATTAGTACTAGTGTGCCACATCATCCCAAAATTTGGACATATCAAATTCAAGAAAAATAAAGAGAAATTAAAGTATAAAAAGTTTTAGTGCATGTCTTTAATTTCCTTGAAATTCAAGTATATTAAGATCTGTTTTTAATAATTAATATGGGACAATTCATTTCTAAATTCTTAGAGACTTGTTAAAAAAATAATAATATTACTTTTTCAATTCACTCATCTCCCTCATCAAGTGTTATATTATATTGAAGGTTTTGGTGCTCTTTCATTTCTCATGGAACTTCTTCTTCAAAAGATGATCCATTATTATAGACGCTAATGAAATTTAATGATTCATAATATAAATTTTTTTATTGAAACCTAACAATTTCTTTCAGATCAAGTGATTAGGAGCTTTACAATCTAACTCAAGAACCAACTTTCATTCTTCTCTGTAGCATAAAAAAAGATTAGACAACACTCTTAAGTAACATGGTTTTTATTATATATTTTGTAATTAGTAGGATTGATAAAATATAATTAATTATTTGCATAAACTATTTATTCACCTTCCTTTTAATGTGAGGCCCAATAACAAAAGTTTCCCATTACTTGAGTGGTAGTAGTTATTTAAAATAATTTATTTTACTAACTACACATTTTATGACAACCTAAGTCATATATTAATTTCTTTGACCTATCATATATTTTAGAGGCCCAATCTTAATAAAAACATATTAATTATGATAGTGTTATTGTCGCATCCATTGATGAATAATCTTTATCATTCATCATGACAATAATTGTATATGTTTTCCCACATTAGTTCTTGCAACTAATATTGATTTTAAATTTTGTAATAACACGGTATTTACATTCTTTGAATTTATTGGAGATTCTTGAAGAAACATATAACTATCATATGAACTCTAATCTTTATAGTTAAACATAAATTTAATATATCAAAATAAACTATAAATTATAAAAAAAATGAATTCAATGATTCCAGAAATTTTATGAGTAAAAGATTTATTTTCTTAGAAAATGTGTGGTTATCCTACAGTCTAGATTTCATTCTTAAACTTTTTCAACACCATTTATGAGTTACAAAGGATGATATTCTTTTTTAAATTTTTTTATTTTTACTCAAAAAAATGTCTTTTTATGCAAATAAAATATGTTTATCCCACAAACCATGATACGATTTTAGATTCAACTTTTGTGCTAGGCTTCAGACTGCTAAACAATTTGGAAATCAGGAACACAAACACATGCCACACCACCTTTATTTCTCCGACAACAATGACTAACCCTCTTATCTCTCCATTTCTTGGAATGGAAGGATTCTATTTCCCTGCGACTATCCCTCCGGTGAGTTCCGACCGTCAACAGCTGTAAGGCATGGAATCCGGTTGTTGTACAGGGAAACTCGCGACGTCCAAGTTCACTTTGTTGATGACAGTCCGGGTTGTCACCAACATCCAATCCTTGACTGAATCCTAGAGGCAGTTCTCCATGGATCCTTCTCAGATTTCTTTGTCAACATCCAGGGGTAATCATGCTTCGATTATTTTACACGACCGGGCAAACGGGTAAATCTCCCCAAAATGGTGTTTCTAATCCTTTTCGTTATTGAAGCCTTCCCTCATTGTTTGGCTTCATCTAAGATTAGTGCATCTTTCTATCTGGAGATACAGTGTAGTGATACGGTTTCTTAATTTAGGTTTTGGGGGTATGATTGCATATAATCTTTCCCTTTGCTGGTTAGTCATTTTTCTTTAGAGATAATTTTGTTTGAATCGACTTGAAGAAGTTGTTGAATAATTCATATGTAGTATTTGAGAGAGATAGGTTTTAAGTATGCACTGGTCTCGGGCAATTTTTTTTGAGCATTTGATTGATTTTTTTTGCTATGTATATCGATGCAAGGAATCACTGGAAGATATTTTTTAGAGGATTAAACAGCGGCATAGTAGGGATCAGAATGGCGAAACTAGTTATAAAGAAGATGTTTTCAATGGCAGATAGCTAATCAAATGAAAGTTCAATTGGTGCACGATGCTTAATTAGTTTAATCTTCATATAGAATTGTTGTTAAAAAGGATATAATTTTTTTGTTTATCCCCCTTTACAATGGTACTCAAGGAGAGGAGGGCACCTTGATCTGTGTCGTAAGCTACTATGTAGCAGTGAGAAGATCTTGAAAGGTGTTTAAGGGTTTGAAATTACAGCAAAAGAAATATTGGCTATGTATTTAATAAGGATTTGGTAGAGCAGATGTTTTTAAAAGCCTCTACAAGGTGGGGAAGAGATCGTAGAGCTGGTTCTGATGGATTATTGACGAGAGCAATAGTAGTTTATAATATAAAAGCCAATTATATCTATGGTTTATGTATAATGTACTATTAATTCTAAATAATTTTTGTAATTTTATAAAACATTTTTTGTATTATGAGTATTATTTTAAATATAATAGATATTTCATGCGGTTCGATCTTAAAAAAAATTAAACTTTGTAAGAAGGGTGATGACAATTTGACATAAATAATTAGAAAGTAGGAACACACTAATATTTAGAGTGACATTTTATGGAACATAGATCTAAAATGGTTGTTTGTTAGTCTCATTTTGATTGAATTATCTATGATGAGATTAACTATACAAAAAGATCTTATCAATAGAATCATTGAATTCATTTGATGTTTTCTACTTAAGTCATATATAAAATATGTAATAATCAAAGTTTTGTCACCGCATAAGTTTGCATCGTGCTTCTTTGATCCATTGGCTTTTTGCATGAGAACTATTTTTTAAAGTGTGTGGGTAAAGACTCAAGAAGACAGAACCAACCAAATTGTTGTTGCATGTGCAAAAAGAGTATGACTGCAAGGAAGATGTACTTGGTTAACTTCGATAGAAAAATATGATTGTTGAATTTAAAGAATTCTATTCAATTCCTAAGATCATAAAAAATTATGGAGCATTGTTTGCATTACCAACTACACTACACATGGTTAAATTATTGTTAATAACAAAATACTATACTTTAATAAAAAAAAGTTTAGACTAGTTAAATCTCAAATTAAATAATTATTTTTAAATCTTAATATAAACTATATTCTTTGAAGTAATCTAGTTCATGGAGATTAAATATAAATATAAATATCATAAGACAACAAAACTCGTATCCTCCAATGGCTTCTTTATAGTCTTTTTTTCTTTATTATTTTGTAAAATTAAGGTTTGAACTAAATTTAACTTGAATTTTCTAAACCAACATCAAATCAAAAAATTTGATAGTTAGGTTATATCTATGACTATTATATGTCAAATTAAAAACATTATATCAACTAAATATTTGTCTTGAAGTTGACCAACATTCATGCACCGAGTAAACTTGAGATCATATAACAAGGAAAAAGAAATAAAAAAAATTGGCAAAGAAGAGAACTCACTCGAAGATAGCTTATCGGAGAAGACATCTTGGCTTAATGACAAAACTTTACTAAGTTAAGTGGATTGATTTGTGAAAGATATGGTTTAAAGTGGTCAGAGAAAATAAGAAAGATAAAGGAATAGATCAAGTTAACACTCAACAATCTTATTCAAACAATTTCTATAAAATAATTATATTTAGAGAAAGACATCCATATGATTCACATGTTCCTCCTAAAAAATATGTCCTCAATTTGCATATCCTTTCCCCAATGTATGCCCATAATTTGGGTTTCATGTTTTTCTTTTCAAGAATAATGATGCAACTATATTATTGCTCTACGATTGTAAAAATCTAAGAACTTTAGTATATTCTATAATAACATTAAATTTTCATTCATTTCTTAGCAAAATATTATCAAACAAGTCCCTGTTACTACATCTTTATTGAAATGAAAATCCTTAAAAGATTAGTTTTGTTTTTGACAATTATTTCTTGAAGTTACTTTATCCTTTTTAGCCTCAAAATATCAAAAATTTACTAAATAACTTTTTATAATTCATTTATATTATCACATAAAATGAATTTAACAAAAAAAACTTTTTTAAAATAAATATTTTCAAAAGCTCGTCTTTATTTGTAAAAATCATTATCAAATAAAAACTATTTGAAGAATTCATTATCAAGATCGCTCAAACCTTAATGCAATTTTAAACAAATCATTTAACATTAACTGACTAAACCCCCCTTTAATCCCTAACACCATGTGCATTTATGTTATTGGTTGCATCTTGCTCATGCCATTTTCCTTACTCTCTCTTTCATTATGCACTGTCTTCCTCACAATAATGGGGATGTAAAGCCATGCAACAATTCTTCTCTTAGACTTTTACAAAGCGAGAGCAACCATGATGGATAAGAACATGATTGACCATGAGGGAAGAATGTTATAAACTATTTTCACAATAGATTTATATCATAGATTTGCTTGCTTTGCATTTTCCAAATTGCGATATATGTTGACTTGATTATCGTGCTTTTTTGTCCACTACATTTTGTTATTTGTTTGCCATTGTTCTTACATTGTATGAATTGGAGATTGCTATTGTTGTTGTAGGAATGCTATAATACTAAATTGGGAGTGTTTTGAAAGAGTTTGGAGGACATTTTGCTTTACACACATTGGTTTGGAGGACATTTTACTTGTTGATTTGAAGGGTTGATTATTGGGGTTTAATGATCTTAATCTACATACATCTATTATATAGATTTAGAACTTTTGGAGTACACTTACATTAATATTTTTTCCTTCTATACCATAACCATTATATGTTCAAAAGTTTAGAGACATTCCTTTGTGCAATATTGTATGTGAAACTTTTGTTAACATTACATTAATTTGTATTGTAGTGTTTTGATTGTTCACATACTATGTTCTTATTTTGTATCTATTGCCTGATGCTTATATAACCCTAGAAATGATGATTCTATGAGGTTTTAATTTACCTTTGAGTAATTTTTTTTCTTAAATACTAATCAACATATAAAAACGAAGCTTTATGAGACATAAAAAATTTATGAGCTTAGCTACTTATAAATCATTATCCATACATTGCATTAGCATGTTTGTGATATAAACTATTTAAAATCATAGTTTTGCATATGACGGTTTATTATTAGTGATATAATATGATTAAAATGATTTTCTAACAAATTGTGTGTGCCTTTTATCTAACTTTCCAACAATACATTTGTGTATATTACATTCATTGATGTTTAATATAACTTTCTTATGATCATTAATTTGTTAGAGTTTATTATATTGTAAACATGTATTATATTTATGTAGTTCATAATTAAAGAAAAATATATTATGCAATGCATCAATATTAGCTTTTTAACTATAATTTTGCACTTCTAGTTTTTACAGAAATATCATGTATATTTTTTTTCTGAACCTCTCCAAACCTAACTTAGTTCTCCTATTTTTTTCTTAAACATAGCCTTGTCATCACTTTACTTCGTTCTTATACCCTAAGGCTATTATGATTGCATTACTTTCAACAATCCAAGCAAATTCCCACCCAAACTTATCTTATTATCTCTACTAATGTTAACATCATTATTTTTATCTTCTAAGCTCATCCCAAAACTTCTATAGCTAATATATATTCTCATATTACGTACACTTATTAATCAAATTCCAGACAATGAACGTTATTTTGAGCCTTATCATTCACCTTCTTATATGCACAAAGGTATTATTGAAGATGTTATTTCTTTTTTTGCTAATGATATATTAACACTTATGAGCTATCTATCCCTAAAAAGAGCTATATTATTTTTCTTATCTTGAGCTTACACATGTTATCCTTATAGATGAGATCATAATAATATTTTATTGAACCAATGTCTCGTTTATTTTATAAATGTATCTATATTATTAATATGTTTGGCAACCTTTTGTTTGAATTTAAGTCATGCAAATATAGAGTTTTTTTGTAATACAACAAGAAATTGATATAATCAAAATTTAGTTAGAGTAAATAAAATTGTATAAAAATCCTATTTTATTATAATTTTGGATCCAGATTGGGCTAATATCCTAAAGCATCAAAAAGTAACATCCAACTTGGGCGATATATTCCTCATTTATGTTTATATTTCAATACCTTTCCATTAAAAGAATATCAACAGGCAAAACTTAAAAAGGGTACCAAATATTTTGTGTAAAATTATCCAAAAATCCTTATTCAAAATAAATAGTTTATATATAAGTAAAATTAGATAAAGCAAATGATGATCGAAGATTGTTTTCAATTATATAACAAATTTAAATATCAGAAAAAAAGTCATTGGTTGACTAAGACCATGCATGGGGAAATGCAAAAGTTGGCATCATAACAAGGCTTCTCCTTATTTTCCTAAGAAAAACTTTAATAGCAGAGTTGGCTATGAAGTTTATTTTTGGGATTAGTTTAACATTTCAATTATTTTTTTTGTTTATTTGTTCAATTTCTTTAATCGAACGATGGTGAAAAAATCTTCTTTTTCGTTTTACACATCGTTTAAAGGCAACACTGTCTAGCGATTCGTTAGACGGTCGCCTTTTTTTATTTTTTTTTCTTTTATATAATTTTATCAAGATAAAAAACAAAGCGATGTATAATTCTAGCAGAAAAAAGGAAAATTTTAACAAATATTCAACATAATCGTGTAGTTAAAAAATAAGTTATTTATATTTTTTTGAACTTAAAGTCATCCAAATTACGTTTTGTTATACCTTTTGACTTCTTTATATTTGACATCTATATAAATTCAAATTTACGTAACATCTACTATGTTTTACATTTGAGTTTATAATTTCTAATAAATTGAAAAAATAATTTATATTATTAAATAATATTATATGATATTGTAAGATAAAAGTTTTAGACCAACCGATATTTAATCCCAACTCAATTTTAGGTTTATTTGGATCAAATGTTAATGGTCAAAGTTGTACGTTGTCAAATAAAACTAAATTTAAAGATTTTTTTATGATAAAATGAAATTGTTAGACATAAAGACTAACAATTATATATATGATAATTTCTTTGTTTTTAAAGACTAATTAAGTTAAATATCATGTGACACAAATTATCCAAACAACAGTCCTGTTTTAGATATTGAAGAAATTTATAATAACACTATAAAGTTTATTTAAAATCTAGATGATTTGCATAGTTATATTTCCATAATCAAAAAATAAACTCATCATTTTTTTAAGGCTTAACTAAATATCCCTATAACAAAAGACACCTGCTTTTCCACCCTCCTCAGATACCCTAAAGCTTCATCATCCATCACTTCAGCAACTCTTCTTCTTCCATATATGTAGCAGTCTTTATCCTATCCATCACTTCAACAACTCTTCTTCTTCCATATATGCAACAATCATTATCCTGTCCATCACTATTCTTCCCTCTTCTCTTTCCTCTACCATTTCTCCATAGTGCTTACACACAATGGGGAAGCTCTACCTCTAGGCTCATCTATGACAGGGGAAGTCCCTGCAACGGAAGGAGAAGAGAGCACATCTCCATCCATAAGTGAAGTAACGCCTGTTGTATCTTCAGTCCAGCCAAAATGGGAGTTAGTTGCAACTACGCATCTTACATACTATTATGCATCAAGGATAACAGCAGCATCCTTGTTTTTGATGAGGACGAGGAGCTGGGCATCAATTGGAAAGCTCAATGGAGTGGGCTTGGAAAAATATGCAAGCAAAAGACTTCTTTTTTTCGGGATTCCTTCTTTCTTTTATCATCACACCCTGAACAATGCCTATTTCCATAGCTAAAGAAAGAATCTGAGCATACTCTGGCAAGGGAATGTGCCCAGTGGTTGATGAGAGGGTCTTTGGACATATCCGTAAGAGAGAATACCGTCGATTGGATTATGAAGGTGGATTATTGTTTTCGTTATCCCCTTTTTTCTATTATTTTTTTCTTCTTTGACGGTTATCGTTCCTCTATGTTAGTATTTGTTAGCATATTCTACACACGATTAACCTTTCAGTTCTCATCAATCTGCTTCTTGTAAAAGATGTAACTACATTTCTCCTTATCTGATTTCTTTTACCCCTTCTCAACACTTTTTTTTGCTCCTTTATGGTTGATTGAATGGATTCGGGATGCACATTTGCAATTTCATGCCTATTACAGCTTTGGGCCTCTAAGTGCCCACTTATCTGTAAATTATCTGGATCGCTTCCTCTCTGCATATGAGCTCTCAGTAAGAACAATGCCATATGAGTTTGTAGGGATCTATATGCCGAATACTTGCACAAATGTCTCAATGCAACTAGTATTTATCTTCTTTCAATCGTTAATAATAAAGCGATTTCAATTTGTTTGTGTAGAACGGGAAGGCTTGGATGACCCAATTGCTAGCCGTTGCCTACCCATCTTTGGCTGCCAAGATGGAGGAAACTAAAGTCCCCTTATCTCTTGATCTACAGGCAAAACTTCTTCTTGAATGCTATTTTTTCTCCTAATTGCTACATTTGACTCAGTGCATTATATAGATCAGCAATGCTAAGTATGTATTTGAGGCAAAGACTATTCAAAAGATGGAGCTATTGGTACTGAGCACACTTTAATGGAGAATGCATTCTGTGACACCTTTATCCTTTAGGGACTACTTTGTCCATAAATTTGTTAATGGTAGTTCCCCAATCAATCTGAAATCAACCATTGAATTGAGCTCATTTTAAATAAATATAGAGGTTGGTTTGCTTTATCTCCTTCTTATGGAAGCATTTGGAAATCAAAAGTGAGCTCTTGTAATCCTTTTATGTAAACATCAATGCAGAAAATTGTCTTATATAAAAAGTCTTCAGAGGTGGCTACGGCTGTTGCACTTGCTGTCTTGGGTAATGCTAACAAACTGTTAATAGACGTCTTGAAGCATTGTGCCTACATGGAGAAGGTAAGCTGCTACATTCTGTATATTTCAAACGATATATGCTTTGGAATTCAGATTCCTTTGTTCAATGCAGGACAAAAGTATTGAAATGCTACGAAGTAATACAAGACATCCGGCTGGTGGAGAGGAGTTCTTTGGTTTTCAAGGCACCACAAGCTCCAGTAGGTGTTCTGAATGTCAAATGCCTAAGCTACAGTAGTGTTGAAACCACGGCTTCTTCAGGGTCAAATTCTCAGAGTTGTGCAGCAGTAAAGAGGAGAAGGCTGAGCAATCCTTCAGTATGAGCATATAAGAGATGTGTGGTCTGTCGTTTTGAAGTTATCCTAGTACTTGAGAGGTCTTTCTATTTTTGATGTAAAAGAGTCATTTGTATGCAGGGAAATTCTTAAAGAAAAACCATGGATGAAGCTCTACAAAGAAGAAGATCGTTTAACTATAGTAAGAGCACGAAATATTGAGCAACCTGGTTAGCAGTGACCATGAAAATGAAGCAGTGAAAGAGGCAGTCATGAAAGCAATAAGAGTCGAGGTGATCTCGGGTTTCCAGACACAGATCTACTGACAACACTCGCTCCTTGTTTACATCTAGTCGTAGTCGCACTCTACGTAGGCAAATCAAATTAAGGTGATGCTTATTGCACCGCTGGCACTTCCAACTTGGGTTTTGTTTGCACGACCATACATAACATAGAAATTGCACTCGAAAAAGAGAACTACAAGAGCGATCTTCCTTTTTCCATAAACCACTCAAAGAAATGGGTTTCCACATAAAAAAACCAGATCTTCATCTTTTTGGTTTGAAGAAACTTTGGAGAAGGTCTCGAAAACAAAACAAAAACAATGCGGATAAGGATTCTTGGACCCGAGCGGAGCTCAAATTAAAACTAACACAAAAGAAAAACATTTTATAAAAATAGAAAGTGGAACAAGAAACTCGTGATGAAGTTTTCATTCTCACGAAAGGAAAGAAAGACGATTGATTTGATTTAAGCAGGCACGGAACCAGCAAACTCCAGCTGACTAGCTGTAGTGCTCATGCACGATGGCTTGGCTGTCCACTCACATCCTCCATGCTCGACTGAGCGGAGCTGGGTTCCATTTGGAAATGCATAGGAAGTCCACGTAACAAACCGAGGCCCCCTGTGCTCGCCATACCGCCGATGAAGAATAGGCATCCCCACCCACCCCAGGCAGAGTTTTTGAGCCATGTAATGGGCGACTTCCCCTCAGTATCTTTATACCTTATCACATGGATGGTTCTTCTTGAATAAATATAAAAATCTTCTTTTTCTTTCATCGCTTTTTTCCTTTAATTTCTTCTTTTCTTTTTCTTTAATTTCTTCACTTTTTCTCACTGATGACTCAACTAGGATAAAAATAAAACATTGGTTGAAAGAGACTCACTTGACTCTCAAAAAATAAAAAAAGAGAACTTAGAAGGAAATCCACTTCCATCCCTTTCTTCACTACATGCATTGCCATAACGATAACAAGAACAAAAACAAAAAGACATTTTGTTGGTCTGAAAAGGAAAGAATCACTAAGGAGGTCCTCATAACATAAGAAGAATGCTTGGTATAAAGACCAAAAAGAGGCCATTAGTTTAGTTCTCTTTTTTTTAATAGCTTTTAAGCCTTGAGAAATAAATTATCTATTTTAATTTCAATCAAATTTTTTCAATTCTTTTCTTGTATTCCTTATTCCTATACATTATGATCGGTCGTCGAGGAGGCTATTCTTAAAGCATTCGACATCGATGATTAATCAGACGGAATCGAATTTTCCATTTTTGACCAATCACCCTGATTTGAGCTGAAACAAGAAGGACTGAGTCAGGATCATATGAATAATAATCGATTTCAATGTCTCCTTATCCACTCTCTTTTAGAATTTCATAATCAAGGAAAAGAAAGATAGAACTTCAAAAAAAGTACACCCCCTCTTTTTATCACAAGGAAGGTTTTCCTTTGATTGCTACAAGACCGAGAAGTAGAAGCAAACCTCGTCTTCAGCTGGCTTCTGTTCAAGTCGTTTCGGGTTGACTCCTGTTGAAGACGTTCCTTAGGGTTTATTGAGACTGAGAGCAAAGGCATCAAATTATGACATTATATCCAATCTAGAGTCTAGGTTCTTCCTAGAATTAGTGCTACTTTTTTCTAAATATGCGATTTGTAGGTTTTGAATGCTGATGTGCAAAGTCGACTTTTCCATTTTCACGTCACTCTCTGACTCTAGGAACCTCCGGACGATCGAAGTTGATCACAAAGTTCGATATTATGATCGGGTCGACAGGTCAGGCCCTAAACAAATACCAGCAAATAGACCGAGCCCCCACCGATAACTGAGATTGCTCGGGGGTTGGTTCATAAGTGAATGATCAATCCTATTAGAAGGTTCTTTTGGAGCTTTCTCGGGTTAGGCAGTAGTAGAGACCAATCTTGCATTTTAGCTGTCGTGATCATCTCGAAGATTTGAAACTTTCGAATGAAAATAGTAATTCACTTTTGTTAAAAAAAAGATTGGGAGATTTCTTGGTCCGTCATGCTATTGTCACTGCTAACCATTTTTGGTCCCCAAATTAGAGACAGATAATCACTCAGATTAGAGAATTACCAGGTTCGACATGAAACATTATGAGGCTCACCTGGCAAAATGTTTAAGAAAATGTAACAAGATCCCCAGAGGGGCCCTCGGTCGAGCTGGAACCATCAAGTTTCAATTCAAGCTTCTACATCTACGCTGCTTACTAGATCTTCTATCATCTCTTTGTTTGGGTAATCAATGATGTGAACTACCATCATTGATAGCCTCCAATAATAAATAGAATAATATAAATATATTTTCAAAACAAAAAATTAAAAAAAGAGAAATAATTCCCACGAATATATCCAATAATCTACTTTCCATTTTAGTTTGCCAAAGGAAAGAGGGATCGAATTGTCATCATGTTCCCCCTCCGAGGTTGATTTTGGAAAGTTCACTTTAATGCTATTTCAAAAAATGCACTTGAAAAAATCCATCGTCAATTATTTCCGAATTTAATAGATTTACATAAAATTATCCTGCAAGAAATACAATAAGAAATATAAGAAAAAAAGAAAAAGTGAAGAAAGAAAAAAAAAGATTCTAATATTTATTCAAAACTAATATTGGACAACTTGCCTAAAGAGTCTCACTTTTCAGTTGAAGAGCCTCCTATATGTCCAGTTTGCATAAAACTGTGCTGTCGGGGGCAGGTCAGAAGTCGAATTCAATCATGAATTGGCTCCTCGGGAAAGACCCCAAAATCAAATCCATTTTTGTGCATCTCGTTGTTGAGAAATTAGACTTGGGATTATCTTCTTACCCATGGTTTTTGAAAGATTGCTGAATCTGTTTTTTATTATTTTTATTTTTTTTTCTGATTCTAATTTTTTTTTGAAATTTAGATTTCATTTATAATTTAAAATTAGCTAAACATTTTATTCGAACAAATGTAGACCTAGAACGAATGATTTTGTGACGGGGAAGGAAAAATGAGTAGTTTATGCTTTAATAGCTACTGTTTCATTGGCTCTTTCTCTTTGAATGAGATCTCAATTCCAACAATAGTTTCGAAGGGGCAACTCGGGCCCCTGGTTTTGATCAATATATAACAGATAGAGAGAGCGCTCATAAGTAGTCCTATTGAAACAAAAAAACTATCGATAAATGAATTTCAAGACTCAACCCATAGATTCACCTTTGTAGGTTTTGGGTACAAGTACAAAAGAATATTGCAACTATCCCCAAAGGGGCCCCTATTTTATCAGATCGTAATTTCTCTAACCGAAAGTTCACATCTTCAAAAGAGGTTGAGATTTTGAGTTCCTCAGAATGACATAAGGTGTCTGGAGAGGTTTTAAAGGACTATTTCAAGGGAAGAACAAACTAGAGAAGTAGAGAAGAAAGAAATACATAGTTTTGTGATTGATGGTTCCATTTCAATACAGTTTTGGGAAAGGTTATTTGGTGATGCTCCTCTTTTTTTGTGCTTGTACTATGAGGAAAGCTGAAATACTGTCATAATCTGACTACCCTGCTTTTAGAATGTTCGAATCTTTCTTTGCTTCATGAAGCAAAGGTTGATATCTGATGTTCCTCTCAGATAGCTCGACTCTTGCAGAGGCTGGTGCATGATGTGCCTCGTAGAATGCTTTTGAAACAGTAGGAGATTCAGGGAAGGAAAGGGCATCGGGGCACAATAGGAATGAGTTCCCCATATTGTGCCCCCTCAAGAGGTACTACACAAGGAGAAGAAAAGGTGACTTCTGGATTGGGGATGATAAATAAAATTGAAACCAGGACTTCCAAAAACATTGTAACCTAAACCTCTGCGTTCAACTGTGAACATGAAAAACCCAAAAGCTCTACCCTTCCGAGAAAGAATTGGGGCCTCACAATTACAAGTAAAACCCAAAACTGGGACTTTCAAGCAAAGGAAAAACTCCTACACACACAGCTTAGGGTTCAAACGAAGGAGCTGGAAAGAAAACATGCATTGGCTACCTACTACTCCAATATAAGTTTTTGCAAGAGTCAGAGGATCCATAATACCTTCAACCTACCGAACTTCATATTCCTCATTTTGGCAAGCAGGGGTAAGGGATCTCTTTTTTGCAACGGAACAAAATCTTCTCCACAGATTAGAGTCGTCATAGGGGCCATCTTTAAGAAGTACATGATCCTCCATTCCCTAATGGCTAGAGGCAAAGGATTGAGTTTGGGGTCTTCACCACTATAGAATTGTTTATTTTAGCCAAGTATAAAGGTTGGTCCCAATACCTACTTTGGTGGCCGTAATTCTCCAGGTATCATCACATCGTATTCGATCGAAGAGATATGATAAATAGGCTCCTAACCATGCCAAAGTAGAATTTATAATTATAATCCCAAAATTTCATTCTTATGAAAATATTATTTTTGTGAATTCTAATTGTAATTCAAATTGAACCATCATCTCATCTAGTTTATCGATCGATCAGCAATTGAAGAGTTCCGGACTCAAAAGATTCTTCCAATGTCTCATTTCTTGGTCCATGTACGCAGCTTATAGCCTTATTTTTCCTTACTGCACTCATTCCTTTTTCAATCCTCCTAGGGTTTCAAAAGAAGATAGAGCCATACACTTGAAACAATGTGGAATTCTTCCATGGTGTGAATCCCTGGTCTTCTGTGGTCGAGGCTGCGGAACTAGAACAGTCTGGCTGAGCTGTAGGTCATATGACCTACATCGAAATGGATTTACTTGAGGAAATGGGTTCCCTTCTCATCTGGGATTGACTTCAAAAGCATCTTTAAAAGAGAAAAAGCATTTCTGAGGCTTATGCCAAATATCTATCACTCATAGAAAACCAAAACTGGTTCACACTACTGAGTAGTGTCATCACTTCCTGCCTATGAATCTAAAGGAACACTTCTTTGAAAATCCTATATTTGACATCTCCATACGATACCCACCAATTCATGTGCAGCAGGAATGCAAAAGCGTCGGAGTCCTGAGTCTCCGTCAAGTACCTGGTTTCTTGACTCTTGGTTTCTCTAATGCTCGAATCCATAGTTTGGGCTCATAACAAATGAAAAGTTGAAGGGAGCATTTTGGGCTCCTTCCCCCCCCCCCCCCCCCAAAAACGAACTGGACATGAGAGCTTCCCTCACGTTAGAAGATTAAGGAAGTCAGACTAGAAGGAGGCCTTGATCTAGTTTGAAAGGCCCTTATGAAGACAATGTCAATAAAAGATAGATATTATCTATCTTTCGATTTTGATATATTGATCTATTTTTATAATATAGAGAGAAGAAAAGACCTATAATAAATCTGAATCTTTCTCTAATCTAAAGAATCTCCAGGGTGGCACAATACTGGCTTTGAATTTGGATAGATACGATGGGCCTTCTTTTTGTTCTCCTTTAGGGCTTTTCTTGCCTGAGTTATACCCCCAACTGGGTCTCCCGACCAAGGTGATATCACGGCAATTGAAAATGGAATGGGAGAGCCTCTGCTCTAACTCTTTACCTATGAGGGGCCCCGAACAAGAGAGTGGCCCGGCCCCCCAAATTTCGGGTCCCTAGTAGTGCCTTTAAAATCTAAGGTCTATACCGAGAAGAGAATGCAACAGCTTTAGCTTCCGTCGGCCTGTAGTACCATCAATCACACATGAGGAGGATTCATCTTTCACCCCCATCGATTGTTTAAACGACGTGAGTCGGGCCTCAGAGCCAGACCGACTACTCAAATAACACTCATCCATAGTCTCAAAATAGTAATTCAAAGAATATTGGGTTTTGTGATCAGTGATGTTTTCACATAGAACTGCGAGAGTAACACTGTCGTACGGAATGCTCGGGCTACTGCGAGAGAATTTTCCCGTGACAAAAGACCTCCCTGTTATAGCTTCTATGATATCATACTCTTCCCTTGCGGAGGGGCCGACTGGGGCACAATCTAGGGAACTAGATATCCTATTTGATTGGATTCCAATTCTAGTCGAATTCCTTTGATTCTCATTGGATTAGATAATGTCAAGAAGGATTGTTCATTGGATGAATAGAGTTCTCACAATCATCGATCACGTAAGCTGAGCTGGGAATTCCCATATTGGGTTTCACTTTCCAAAAGTAGCTCATAAATGGAAATTTAAAAAAAAAAGAACAAAAGGCAAGAAAAATCAAGAAAGCAAGGCTATCCCAAGACATGTGTTGCACATGAACCCCTTTTTAACATGGATCAAACAAAAAGTGATTGCTGAAAAAAAGAAGCCTTTTTTAAAATGTATAGGAATTTATGGAGCTTAACAAGTCTGAAAGAACTGGAGAATGTTCTTTTGGCCTCTTTGTGTTCAGCTACAACATCACACAAGATGAATGTTCCAAGAAAATCATAAATTGACTTAAGTTCAACACGAATCCGATATTTTTATATTTCTAAATCCAATATTTTAATATTTTTTGAGTCCAATATTTTCATATTTTCAAAATCAGATCCCCTCAATTGGTCTTTTTCATGAAGACCAGACAACTAGGTAAAGAACAAAACATATAAAATTATGGTATAACTTTATTAGAGAGCATGTATAAAAAAATAATTTAGTATTGATTTCTGCCATCGTCTACACGATTAGTTGCTATTGGTACTGAGCCATTGACTATCAAAGTTTTCATTAAACTTAGATTAATCTTAGGTGTCACTAACCCCTTTGAATTATTACAAAAAAGGAGAGAACTAAGCATGAGAATTATGGGTGATTGAAAGCTAGAATTCGAGATGAGTATACAGGCTATCATATAAGCTATATACTATAATGTTGAATATTAAATAATTTAATTTTTTCATTAATGTTATGTTTTCATTTAGCTTTAGTTTTATAATCCTCAAGGAGATTGTTATACCTTTTAATATGATGATCACAAAATAAAGCCTAAATATTTACTAATACTTTATTGAACTGAGTATTGTTTTAGTTAGATCTCATGGAGTATTCAAATAGTCCTGATTTGTTTGAGTAAGACAATTTGATGGCTTAATCTACTAACACAGGAGCCAAAGACAATGGTATTTGCAGAGTGGCTAATAAAAAAAGAATTACATTTCTAAATTTTTATCATTAACATGTTAAACTTTTAATTGCTTCATAATTTTGTCCAATAGGGTCATCATCTTGTATGCATATTTGACTTTGGTTCATGTTATGTTTTAATTGAAAGCATTTGAGTTCTTAAAAATCTTATAAATATTAAAATTTTTATTATATATAAATTTTTATTGTTATAATAATAATACATTTTCCTAAGCAATCTAAACCATTAACCGCAAAAAGCTAAGGTCCAATAGCATGTAGCAACTTCGGGCAAATGCTTTGAGGACACTTGCAAGCTAGGAACCTTATCGAATCTGAAACGAGTCAAGCCCAAGTATCGATCTAGTTAGGTTACTATTGTGGTCACTTGGATTATTTGTTGAAGGCATTACTTATGAATAAGCTGAGGCAGAAAGAGTCATTGGAGATTCTTTAATAAATTTAGGAGAATTGAGTTACGTTAGACAAATACATGCCCACTAATGACCCGGGTCATGACTTTTTAAGAACACTTTGAGGTAGCCACCCATTAGGCTGATCGTAATATATAGTTGAGATTTTCACACTAACTGATCATGCATTTTCAAGATCGAGTAGTCACGATCACACTCGTATTAATGAATAGTTAACATTTTTCTCTTTACCTATGTGAATAGTAATCTGATCATCGTTGCTATCCATCAATCTTTTCAATCCAACTCTCTAAATCTTATCTTTCCATGATTAAATCTAGACCCTTTATCATTTTAGTTGATTCGATGCTTACCACTCCATTCGCTTAATTGGACGATAGTTGTAGCATCATCCCATTCTCTTAATTGTGGCTTTCTAAAAAGTTGATTTTAGCTGTTGTGTAAGTTATTTTGTGAGTTTTTCATTTTATTTATAAATATGGATCATTTACCAGATCTTAAAACAATTGAATTAAAAAAGAAAATTTTCATACTGTCAAACTGAAGTTCAAACTATGAGCAATCCATTTCTACCTAATTATTAAAGTTATGGATTTTTGTTGATCTCCATTTCTCCCACTTTCCTTCATAATATTTTTGATATTTCATAAATAGTTATACCCATATATTTAATCAATTGACCATGCTAGAATTGTAAATTTTAAAGGTGTATAGATTTTTGTAAGCAAAAATTTTAAATTTTAAAATTTTTTCATATAGCCTGAATTTCTCAAATTTTAGTATCCCATTGGAGCACCAATATATATTTGTTTTAACTCTACCAGCTTTGAAAAATGGAGCGGTTAGTAGATGCCTGATAAGGGATTGAGGATGCATATAGGGACAAGTTTTAGTCGAACCACTTAAAAATCTTTTGTGCATTTTTTTAGTATTAAGAAATTTTATTTTATTTATAAGTTTTATAAAAAAAAATTTATTTTAAGCTCACAATTTTTTTCCTAAATTTTTGGAATAAAAAATTTTTTTAGACGCATAATTCAATTCTCTCTTATTGTTCATTTTTCAACAAAAAACACTTTGTTTCTTGACCATTCTAGAATCCTTTCCATTCTAATTCCAAAAATTGTTATATCCATATATTTAATCAATTGACTTGTGGTTTTCACATTAAGGTCCTTCTAATGTTGTTCACCAATCATATCTACAAGAAGAGCTAGAAATCAACAAATATGCTACTTAATTATGTTATTAAAATCAAAATTTCATAGAGAATAGCTCATGGGAACAATAACCTCTTTTGGTTATCATAAAAAGTCTTCTAATTCTATGGAATAAATCTTTTCTAAGAAGCTTTGTCAAGGTGCTAACTTGTTGCATGTTGTTAGCAACAAATTATATGTCAATTATATTTCAATCTACATAGTCCATGATGAAATGTTGCTTAAAATCAATTTCTTCAATCGAACAGTACTTTATAATGCTTTCAGTTAAGAAAAAAGCATTCAAATTGTCATATTTTTATGGAATTTTTTCTAAATGTAATTCCATGTCACCTAATTTTTTTTTGAAACCAAAACAACTTTTAATAAAAATCCTCATGTGCTATATATAGAGGTTCATTTTTTTCTAAAACAATAGTTTAGTGTTTTTTTGCTAGATCATTAGTTTTAAGAGGTGTAAAAATGATTAAATACCTAAAATGTTTTTCTTTTGTACTCAAGAACATACATAATCTTTGTAGCCATATTGTATGAGACCATGACATAAGACAATTTTGGGGTACCAAAACCTTGACACCTTTGCTTCAAGCAATTATCAAAATATTCTTTTTATAACTCTAGACAGAAGTCGTTGGGGCTTGATTGAAATTGTTGAAAAAAGTGCGACAATAAAAGCTATGTTAGGGGTTCTAATAATAGAGTAAAGAATGTGTCATTTTTAGGTATACCATGAAATCAAATTGTTTTCCTTTCTCATGTTTTTTTCAATAATAAGGCGGGGACTCTTGAATGTAGAAATGCATTTGATGTTCTCATGTTCACACAATTTTAACACCTTATTTTTTATGCTTGATTTTTGATACAAGGTTACCTTTCTTATCCTCCTTAGATTTCAATCCAAAGAAATATGTAACCTCACCCATTATGTTGAAATTGAATCAAACACATTTATGCTCACTAAATCATTAACATACGTCCAAGTTGGTTGAACCAAATATGATATTGTTTATATAATCCTTGATTAGAAGAAGTTCATTAGCATAGTTCATGATGAACAAAGTCCTATCTACATTCCAATCCTAAAATGATGTTTGATTATAAAACTTCTAAGTATGTTCATAACAGGATCTTTATTCTTGTTGCAATTCATATGATTCTTTCATTAGCTTATGCACATAATTTTGATGAAGAAAATGTTGAATGTAGTCCCATTATCCTACATACACTTTCTCCTCAATAACAACATTTAAGAAAGTGCTCTTAACATCCGTTTGGTATAGTTTAAATGACTTGTATTAAGAAAAAGGTAAAAATGACCTTGTTGCCTTCAACCTTACCGTTGGTTCAAGTATTCCTTCTAAGTTTAGTCCTACTTATAATAACCCTTTACCACTAGTCTTTCCTTACTTTGAATGGTAACCACATAGTTATGTACATTTATTTTTGAGTGCCCACTTTTTGCCATAATAATGTGGTCACTTGGAATGTGTATTGATTCCAAAACATTCACTCCACTTTGGTGGTTTAGACTTTCTTAGCATATCATTAGGAGCTATCAATATTCCAGAGAGGAGAATACCAGTTCAAACTTGTAGTAAAGGGAGGTATGTATTCTCAGAAAAGGGATCCGATTCTAGATGATTATTGCTAAACTAAATGAGGACTGTCTCACTTCACTTTTCTTGAGGTGCGATATATATTACATATGACTAACTAGAAGAGGGATTGAGTCGATGCGAAGTTGGAGCGATTGACTTCCTCGATGAGTTAGCTGTTCCCACCTATGAAAGCTGAATGCTAAAGCCCTTGATTTTTGGAGAAGATAAGGAGGAGGACAGAACCGTGACATCTAGCAATTGCCCTTACCTGTCGATGAAAAAGTGGGATTTGAGAGGAACACCTGCTAGCTGATCAGAAAGATTTGGATTGAAAAGAGTTGCTGATCAAACCGGTTTGGATGAATGGAGTAAGAGTAAGAGGTTGATGGTAAGTGAAAGGAAGCTTATGGGCGAACTCAAGGGAACAAGTGGAGGGTGGTTTGAAGGTACTATGATAAAGAAAATGATGGTAAGGTTATGGAAGGGTTGATCTCAGTTTCATATAGTTGTGAAGGCCATTTGAGCAAGCTAAACTCTTGCAAAGAACACAAAGTAGGTAGATTACTTATTTCAAGAGCAATAGTCAATAAAAAAAACCTCAATTCTTATCCTTCAAACTTGAGGTGAAAGATTAAAAAAGAATTCTTAACTCCAAAACAAAAACACAGGTAGAACAACAAAATCTTTTCACCCAAGAAGTTTGAAAAAACATATTCAAATAGATTCAAATATGCTAAAGTAGGGTTGTTAGATTGTGGCAACATTTCAACTTTTCTCACTGTTCAAGCACAAAAGAAAAGAGAAGCAGATAAAAACAAAAGGGGGTCGGGCTGGGGCCTGATCGATTTTCTTATCATTATTATGAAAAGTAATTCTTCTACTACTTTTTTATGTGATCCTATCGATTCTAATGGTTTGTGCCAAACTAGTAGGAGAATAGCTAAGAGAATTTTGGATATCAAACCTGTGTCGATCAAATTAGACGAAACAATGAAGCTGGATGGCGGTGTTACTATTGCTGAAGGTTCACGAGGGAATTTTAATCAAAGCTTCTTATTCCTAAGCAAGGTGCCTAGGACTATGTCTTTGTTCACTAGTTTGGGTTTCTTTGGGGTTACGTTGACCTTATCTTACCAGAAGTGCAAGGACAGGTTCTTTTCTTTTGAGATAAATATTAGTTAGAAACATTGAAAATTCCATGAAATGTAGAATCACTAGGCCTTTCCAGCCTGCTTCTGAAGAGCTAGGCACACCACAAAGAGAGCAAAGCAATGAAAGTAGAAGAAGGAGATCGCAAAACTTGACTCAATCAAACAACTCGGTCGGGTAGGCGATCCAACTTGAATCCACAGGGCCAATAGCTTCAAAGGAACCAAACAGGCTCTATGGTTTCGGCACAATATAAGGAACTTCTTTTTGAAGAGGTGCCCAAGCGCTTTCATATTGATAAAAGAGTCAGCTTCTGGGATGTACCTCACTCAGGATTAGGGGACATTGACTACGAAAATCAACGATGATGATGCTGTGATTCTTGCTTAAAAACTTACCGAATGAATGATCGATATGAGAAGTCAAAGAAGAAAGCCCACATATATATACCAGAGTTTGGCTATGCTAGTGCCTTAGGAAAATACAAAACTTGATGCAAGACAAGGTCTATAATATAGAATATGAAGTCACTAGCCAAAAGTCGATTCCACAAGCATTAGAACCGAGGGTCGAGTCCCCTTATGGGGAACCTAAGGGCCCCCTCTGAGGAACTTTGATAACAAAAAGTAAAAAGTGAGAAGACGCAAGATTGGGAGTATGTTACTATGTAATCGAGGTTTAAGGAATCCCTTTCTTCTCAACCAAAGATCCCACTGGGATTCCTGTTGTCCTCACAGGATGAACATCTTAACCTCTGAAAGATAACCAGCGACAAGGTCTTGCAAGGTTCCTCAAGAGCATCTTCAAAGTGCGGACAACCACCTCCGCCCATGGAGGCAGGAAGGATGACATGCCAAAAGAAAAACTCAAGGAGGCTCTTTGGAAACAAGGGAAGCCCTAAAGTGGATCTATCTACAAAAGACATAGGGTATTAGTGTGGAGGGCTCTTCCACGAATTATGTTGAAGTTTGGTTAAGGGATGAAGAGTTACCTCCAACAGGTACCCCACCTAAGGAAATCGTAGGTTCACCATGGAGGTGAAGTCCCCATAAGATTTTGAATGGTGGAGATGGTTCATCTTCGACCGAGACAAATAGGGTGGACAAAAGAGCCCCTCACTTGACGAGTTCTAGAGAGCATGGAGAAGTGAGAGAAAAAGAAAAAACTTCATCCACCCTTCGTGGGTTTGCAATTCTGAAGGTAGTCAAAGGCGATGTCATCCATGATCAATCTTAAGCTGCTTCTCGGGCCATGATGGGTCTGTGACCATTGGGTTGATACAAATCAGTTAGCCGACTTAAGAGAATGAGTTAAGAAGTTCCCCAAAAAAGATTCCCAAAGGTCTTTTCCCCGGAGGAGGCCTTACCCCCGATCTTTAATAGTACCCTTACGGGGGCCCCACTTGCAAAGGCTGAAAGCTCAACCTTGCAGTTCAAAGTCTATAAGCAATTCTCGTGCTTGTCAATCTTCTATTTGTTCTTTCCTTCAATTGTTTCAAAGACAAAGGGTGTACAACACCATTTCCTATGCTCTATGCTTTTAAGCATAGCTTGTTTAGGGTATTGTGATGTCTTTCTAAGGGATTGTAGGTCAATTCATTAGTTTTGATTTGTGGTGTAGAATTGTATGGAATGTAGGTAGTAGTAATGACCTGTTTGATAGAATAAATTGTCGCATCTTCCTTCATTTCTTTCTAAAAGATATTCAATCAATCAGAATGGAGATCAAGAGCCCAGGAACTATTCCCTTCAATCATACTGAAGATAACTGGTGGTACTGATGATAATTAGACACCACCGTAAACGAAAGTTGTCGAATTGGCCTATTTCTTGCACGTACCAATTGAATGGTATAAAGAAGTGAAATGAATTGAATAATCAATCTAATTATGAGGGAAAAAACTTCTAAATTGCCTTTTTTAGACAACTGAAGCTTCTTCAAAAAGTGGGGGGGTACTTTTTAAACAATTCATTTCAGCAAAAGATGCTTAGGCTATATTTTATTTCGTTTTGATGAAGACTCAAGAAATCCATTTGAAGTAATGAACCTTGTTTGGATTTCAAGATGAAACTATTGAACCCTTTCATTTTTTTGTTTTTTTCATTCTGTGCATGTGATGTCAATTTGGAATGAATTTGCTTCTTTTGTCAATTAATTCTAAATCTAAGAATTCTATACAAGTTCTAGAACAAGAGGATATAATTTGAAGAAGAACAAGGTATCATAATTTCTTATTTTTGTTTTTGTGTCAGAATTGAGTCTTTGAATCTAGAATAGAACGATAAAAGAAGGTACCTTTTTCCAATGAAAAAAAGAACGCATCAGCTTTTCTCCCATATCTTGTACCTATACTCTTCTGGCCCAGGTTAATTTCTCTCTCACAAAACAAAGCTCTAGAAACTTGGATTCTTCATTGTTGGAATGCTAGCAAAATTGAAATCCTTTTGAATGATATTGAAGAGGAAAATGTTCTAGAAAAATGGATGGAATTCAAAGAACTCTTCTTGTAGGATGAGATGATAAAGGACTACTCGGCGATAGATATACAAAGGCTTTTTATAGAAATGCACAATGAAATGATACAATTGGTCGAAAGACACAATCAATCTCCTTTCCATATCATTTTGCATTTCTTTACCTATCTAATCTATTTGAATATTTTCATAGGAATTTCCATATAACTTCAATGACAATATAAAAGCTTTTTTGATTCTTTTCATTATATATTTATGTTTTGGATTCCACTCGACCCATGGTTGGGATCTAATGATTCGTTCAATCTGCAATTATTTTTTATTTGCTCAAAACGAGATAATATCTCTTCTTGTTTCCATTTTTCGAGTGATTATATATGTAATTGAGAAATATAGGATCTTCCATTTTGGAAATCGTTTATCTCCATCACTTGTCAAAATTTATCATTCAATGATTGAATGAAGAATTCATCAGATCTCTCGATATCAATCCAATTAGATTCTTTTTTTTGTGTATAAAGAAATCTTTTTTCATATAACTTATTCTTTATACTTCGTATACTTCTATCTTTTGGTTCAAGGTCTTCATAATGTGTTACAATTATAGGAAAATTCTAATTATTTTTAGTACAATCAATATAATGGCCAATTTGTCAATAGGGAATTCTACCAACTACCTATCCAATTTTTGTAGAAATTTCAGGATTAATGATTGGACCATGAAAAAATGAAAGACTTTTTCTTGTGTAAACGAACAGATGACTCGATCCATTTCTGTATTGATCATTATATATGTAATAACTTGAACATCTATTTCAAATGCATATCCAATTTTTGCACAACAGGGTTACAAAAATCCCCAAGAAGCAAGTGGTTGAATTGTAAGCCCCAATTGCCATTTAGCTAATAAGCTACTCGATATTGAAGTTCCACAAGCTATTCTTCTTGATATTGCATTTGAAGCAATTTTTTATATTCCTTATGATATGCAATTTAAAAGGAGACTTGCTAATGGTGAAAAAGAATCTTTGAATTTAGGAGCTGTCCTTATTATAACCTAGAGATTTGAATTAGCCCCTACCCCCACCCCCAGAGAAGCAATTGGTTGAATTGTATGTGCCAATTGCCATTTAGCTTAGAACCTAGTGGTTATTGAAGTTCCACAAGCTGTACTTCTTGATACTGTATTTGAAGAGATTTTTCCTATTCCATATGATATGCAATTGAAAAAAAACTTGCTAATGGTTAGAAAGGATCTTTGAATGTAGGAGCTGTCCTTATTATACCCAAGCGATTCCAATTAGCCCCTTACCCCCAGTCCCCCACCACCCACCCCGATCGTATTTCTCTGAAATGAAAGAAAAGATGGTCAATCTTTCTTCAGTGTTATCATCCTAATCACCAAAATCTTCTTGTGATAAGTCCTGTTCCTATTAAGAAATATAGTGAAATTGTCTTCACCATTCTTTCGCCTGACCCTACTACAATAGAAGATGCTGACATATGAAAACATGCCATATATGTAGGTAGGAACAGAGGAATGGGTCAGATTTATCATGATGGTAGCAAGAGTAATAATACAGTTCTAATGCTACATCGGCCGGTATAGTGAGTCGAATAGTATGTCCAGAAAAAGGAGGATATGAAATAACCATAGTGGATGCAGAAAATGGGCGTCAGGTGGTATATGTTTGTACAAGTGAAAAGTGTTGAATTCTTGTTGATCGATAGAATTATGTATGATTCCAAACAAGAAAAAACTCCGAACATTTCAGTAATCCTTGTACCGAATTCTTGCGGATCGGTAGATGTAGTGTTACATGTAGAAAAATAACCGATTAGGATAATTGCAGGGATCAAGTTCATGATGAGAGCAGGCAGATCAGCCGCGAGGCTACGAGGAAGTTCATATTACTAAGTCATGTTTACAAAAGAGTGGGGATTCACACCTTGGTGGAATTCCACTTTGTTTCAAGTGTTTGGCCAACAAGCGAGGAGCACCCTGGAAAGCTGATTAGTTATACGGCCTTCACTTGGAAGAAGTTCCCTAAAGGTCTTTCCCTATAGTGGCCCCTCCACTTTCCAAAAGTCACTCATGAATTGGACATCTCTCTCAAACACTATGGTCTTCGAAAAGAAATGGTGCTTCACTATTCTCTTATCTCATTCAAGAAATTAGTGGCAATAAGAGAAGCATCACTTACTTTTTGACATGCAGTCAGATGGACCATCTTTGAAAATCTATCAACAACAACCATTATACTACCGATTCCCTTGGCTATGTAGGGTAATGCTAACACAAAGTCAATACTGACATCTTCCAGTGTCTTTAGAGGAATTGGCAGAGGTGTGTATATGCCAGTGTTTGGCTTTCCTTTCCTCCCTTTGCTATTTGACAAACCTGACATCTTCCTACATCTTTGCTTTGGCTACATATCTCTTGATATAAGGCCAGTAGAAATGATTTTCCACCATGGTAATCAGTCTAAAGAAAGAAGAAATCCATAGGATTTCCCAAATCCTTCGTTCAAAGAATGTGAAGTCAAAGTTGCCCCAGATAGAGTGGGACGTCGGTTCCAATCCAGATCATATTTGTAATGAGCACATTACTTAGAGTAGGAAACATCGATGTAAAAGATTGAGGGATATGTGAATCCTTGGTATATCTTCCATATTTTTTTGGTGTGATTGCTTACTATTCTGGTGTGCCATATTCTTTTCAAGTGCTTGGGCTATCGTACATGAAAAAGTCAATCAAGAGTGAGGCCCCTAGGAGGGGAGGACCCAGCCCCCTTTGTTCTTTTCATGTATCAAAGCTCAGTTGAACCAACGGGAATTGACTCAACAACTGATCGTCAGATCACCCGACAGACCTTGGCTATTCACCTATAGAATTGAACAAGAGACTAACAAAGACCTACTTGATCAGTAGCTACATGATAATAAGTTAATTCCAAGTTTGTAATTTGAGTACGCATTGATGATGAAAAGTTGACGTTATCAGGACAAAGGGAATGTGAACTCCATTCGAGGGCTTGGCTTGACCCATGCTCACTATGGGAAAAAGACCTCTGGGTTGATTCAAAATTAATAAGGTTAGGTGAGATAGAGAGGTGAGGTTACTAGCTTAGTCATTTCTTTAATCGAAAAGGTTGGCTTAGTGCCCTATCTGCCTTGTAGGGGGTAGGGCCAATTAAGAGTGACTTAGGCTTTCATTTCTTTGTTAACGAGCTTTTCATAGTGAGATCATGATCACCTACTAGTGGAGAAAGTTGACCACAAGATAGAGTCAACCCCTCTCTTGTTTGTCCACTTGTTTACCCGAGCATTATCATGTGAATGGTGTTATTCTGTAGATCAAAGAATAGAATCTATAAGATAGTAAAAATAGTAATAGAGAGAACTAAAGGATAGAGAGTTTATGTTTTCAGGGCACTAAAACTGAAAGAAGCACGAGAGAAGATAGCTCCCAAGCATACGAATGAAAATGATAGAAATGATGGGAGTGTGCTTTGCTTATTCAATCTTTTGAGTGATTAAGAGGTTAGGGAGATCTTATTGACTCATGTACTAGAGAGGAAACCAAGCCAAGAGGAAGTTGGCCTATGAAGAAAGGGACCTTGAGGGGATAAGACCACTTTTTGTGCCAATAATAATCCACTCATTTATCTATTAAGGAGTAGGCAGGGTTGGAAAGGGATCCCCTTTTGATTGACTCAAGTCACAGGGGTGGGGATCCTCAGTGGAGGGGCAAAGCAGGTTTCAAGCTTGAACCAATTCATGTCCAAATGCTTTCGAGCCAGTAGCTTTCCTTTTTGCTAAAAAAAGACTAGCAGATGAGTGCCGATTCACTGATTGAGAATTGAGAACTAAAAGGTGGAACATGGATCTATATGGCGAGAAGAAAATCTAGGCTTTCTTAATTAGACATCTCACATTTTTTGGAAGGGATAGGCCAACTTTCAAAGGCATAAATCGCTCTATTTGAATTGTTCATAAGTTCCTCCCTTTTGTCTTTGAGGCATTCCCACAAAGGCCCTTAGGAGAAGTGGGATCAAGGTAGAAGGGCTCGATCAAATACTAGTCATTAGTGAAGGAGTGCAGCTACTAGCAATAACAATGCACCAACCTTTCCATAAGTCCAAACTAAGAAAATCAACAACCATAAGTGCCCCTGGTCACAGACCAGGCGATAAATTGATTGAGGTGCAGAGCGATCCTAGCCCAAGTGATAGAGCAACCCATCTCTCATTCTTTGTGCTCACTCTACTTGCTAAGGAAAGCATGCGAACTAAGCCCCTCTTGAGTTTGCCAATTGGGGCCCCCTTAGGGGATCATTAACATACACTTTCCTTACCTATTATGTGTTTAGCATAAGGACACTAACTTCAATGGATTGAAAAAACAAACAAACCAAAAAGAGTACGAGGTCACAAAGGTGCTCGCGCACCTCGCTCTGTTTGACTATTTCCTAAAATAGAATCTTCTATTTATATTTTTGATATTATATTATAGCATCTCAAAGAAGTTCCAAAAAATCAATACCTTAGAGGGCGACTCCGCGCTGACTCACTTGGTCTGTTGTTGAACACATTGAGCTTTGGAAATAGAGTAATCTTCATCGAACCAGTGCAAAATTCTTTTTTGCTCCATTTTAGCCCATGGTTGATGGAGCCTTCTGGAAGCATGACATAGTAATTGAATGCACTTTCTTTTAGCGTACTGATGAACAAGCTGATTCTAAAGGCATGTTCATGGGTTATATCCTACCTATGAAAATAAACCCGAGGAATACAAAGAATATATGACATCCACCGATGTACCTCATCGCTACCACGTATACGTATTCTTTGAATTCATATAAATCCTATGTGGCACTCTCGCGTCGCATGGCTCCATTCTTTATAACGGGAACATCTTGAATCAATAGGTTGGTAATTCATATAATATGAGATATCCTACCACTCACCACCCTTCTCTTCTTCAAGAAGAGAAGGGGAACTTCACTTGACAATAGAGGGGAGCTGGGTTTGAGGATTGCACATGGGGGTCCCCACTGGTTAACTAGATAGGATTCTGGGAATTGTTTTTGGAGAACTTTTGAATCAGGTTGGGCTCTCACAGGGTTCAATCATATCGACCAGTGAGAGATTTACAAAATAAGGAGTTCAGTAAGGGCCAGAAGATTGATAGAAGAACTTGGTCGAAGTCGCTGTTGTGTTCAACTTCGCAGGTTGACTTGTTGGAAGGGATTGCATTCTATCATCTGTCTTTCCTAGCCCGAGGTTGTGTCACATGTGGGTCTTTGTGTAATTGCTCCTCAGGACAATTTCGAAGGGAATTCACATTAAGTGTCATGGTATTATGCAAGTCGAGTTCTTAAGGTGAAGTTGATCACAACCAATCTGATGGCCAGAAGTTCTTAGTGGTGGACTAGAAGTACCTTAGCTTTTTGCACCCAAGTTTCAAGTGTGTGTGAAATTCATTAATTAGACATGCTTATAGAGAATCTAACCTTCTAATTGATGATATTAGACCTTCTAGAGATGTCAAAAGCTAAGTTTAGTGAATCCAAAAAAGTGAGGCTTTACATGACGAGTGGACCTTAGTGACCTGGTTATTCGGATCTACAAAAAGCTGAGTTTCCTTTATTTCTTTCATCACAGTAGTTGAAAAAATTTAAAGTCAAAGTAACGGAATAGTAGTTCCATTATCCACCTTTAGAGACATTTTGGAAGAGGGCTCCCTTTCACAAATCTTGGCCGCGTAAGAAATAAGTGCTTTGTTTATTGAAGGTGGTCTCTTCTCTACTCCTAGACATAGGATAGAGGATCACTTTGCATCCATAGTATTCTTTGCATTTTATGCATCTTCTATCTCGTCTCTCAGATTCAGGAAGCTGAGGAGCAAGAGTTCGTCCTCGAAAGTGGCTTTCTAGGAGGGAAGTGGGCTTCATTCAATGGAATGCTTTGTTGGTTTAGCTAAAGGGGTCCAGTTTCTCGGTGAAGAAATTGGAGCTAGTCCCCTATTCTGTAGGGTCAAAGAATTCATATTAAGCTTTGGTGGAAGCTCATGCTGGTGCTTATGGTGCATACCAATCAGAGACAAAGTTCTATCATCATTGAGGTTACTAGGGTAATACTGGTCCACCATGTCGAAAGAATCCATTAATTTCTCCAAGAGATGCCACGTTTGTAAGATCCATGCAGTCTTCATTCGACAACCATCTGAACCTTGACATCTGACGGTAATGTCTTGTTTAAGGTTTGGGGCATATATGTGATTGGCCACATCCAGCCTCCCGCATCTAAGAGGTATATGTATATTCTGACTACCACAGATTCTTTTGAAGTGGGCAGAAGCCACACCATTGAAATGAGTAAAGGGAAATGATGTGGACAAAAAATCATCTAATCTATCGGTTAGAAGTCCCGCTCACTTGATCTCTGATAATGGAATGGAACACCATTGAAAAATCAACAAATAGATCAACTTTGTAGAAAGTTTCAGATGCAACAATGTTTCTCCACACCTTCCAAAGCTACGACTAATTGGCATGAAGAGGGTGTCAGTCAATAAGACACTGTGTAGGCTTCTCATTTCAATTGGCCTCATTCTTAGAAACGATCTTCATGAGAAACTTCTTGAAGGACCATGGGCATACCATATGCCTTATTCCTTGACATTGGTTGAAAAGCAATCCTCTCATTGGAAGTCCAAATCCCCACCCTGAGAGTGGCAATTTAGGAAGGCTTTATAGAGGACCAGAGAGTGCAACATAAACTCCAAGAGCTAGATGCTCTGGAGAAGAAATGACTGAGTTCTTTACAAAGGTTTGAAATCTACTAAGCAAGTGTATCAAGAGCCTTCGATCAAAGGATTCAGAGATGATCTTTCAAGTTGGGGGACCTATGCTAGTCATAATCAGGCTTATGAATGTGACCCAGATGCAACACATTCAAATATTAGCGGGAAGGTCCTTTTCAGATTCAGGAGGTGTCTTCTACTCAAGAAAAAGAAGTGTCCCTTGAATGCAACTATGTTCTCACACCAATTCATGCTTAATATTGGAAGAGGTATTACTCAGTTTTGGGACAGTCCCATCCTGCTACTCATATTTCATTATATGAGAAGGAAGTCTGTTTCTTTACTACCTTGACACAGGGGGCAAACCCTGGCCTTAAAGAAAAGAGTGAATCCGATGACCTATTCAAGTTTGGTAGAGTAAACTCTCATCAACATTTTCAGATTGGGGGCAGGCAACACACCAATCTGATCAATGCAAGAAACTAATTTCATCACCAACTTCAAGTTCCTTGCCCACCAATCATTTTTGAGAGGCTATTGTAGGCTCCTTCAAGAGCTTGAAGTCAGGGGGCCTCCTCTAGGAACTATATTAATATCAACAATTGCTACAAGGGTTCACATGTACTCTTCATAGAAATTGAATGGGTAGAAACATGTAAAGTATTGTATCAATTCACAGATGAAAATTGAAAATATGCAAATATGTTAGTAATTATCAAATCCTACACAATTCCTACTAAAAAAGAAATAGAGGTTACCAACATTATGGACCTCAAAAATGATAAGATGATGACACAGCTTGGCAAAGATATCCTAACTCTCAATGGCATCGCTGCCATAACTACGATTCTACAATTATGCAAGGTAATGCGAAGATCTGAAGCAAAGGTAGCTGTCCTAGCAAGGTCTTCTCTAGAAGTTGTCATCTTGGCCTGTAATGATTCAACACAAAGGCGTGCCTCTATAAGCTCGTGCTCTGCCAACATAACCTCTCGCTCAATTATGTTCATCGTCTCTACAAGCTTGTGCTCTGCCAACATAACCTCTCCTCCTTAGCGTGTGTCACGAACCTACAGTAGTTAGTCAGGTCACCAAACTCATCAGATAGGTCACCCAGTAATGTTGACACTTGGGTGATGGTCCTCCTAGCCTTGGTCATGAAAGCAAGAACATGGAGCGGGGACAACGAGTCCCTATTGCTTATCAGCTTGGTCTACTGTAGACTGTAGGAACTAGGAGACATATAGACAAGCACTAGGTAAAAACTCAGAGATGCGAGTCTCCACTATGATTCTTGTTCAATGTTATTGAACCAAATAAGACAAGAAAATAAAGTATTGACTTAATATGTTAATCTAGAACTACAGCTTTAAGGGAGGAAACAATCTAACAATACGGATGGCTACCTACCTAGAAGTGGTTTGGTGCTCAAAGTCAAAATCCCCATCCCTTCCACCCCCGACATGAAACATTAAAAATTTAATTGGCTGGAAAGAATTGAATGGGTGAACGATGGGAATTGAAGCTATGCATTTTTTATTCACAATCGACTTTTTTATCCACTTGGCTACATTCGTGCCAACCGCCACACACTAGTTTCAGTCTCTATCTATGATCAGACTTTTTCTGAACCCTCCCTACGTTTGCTATCGAAGATCAGCTTTTCCAATAATTGTTGCTCATTTTTTGGAATTACAAAAAGCAAAGCTTCTACTTGTTTTTTGAAGCATCTAGCAAACCTTAAAACAAAGAGGTTGGGCTGTTCACTTCATCAATTGGAGACCACTTTTCTAAAGTTTAGAATTGTGATCCTTAAAAGGGAGCCCCATGGGGTAATATGTAATAATGACACTACTCTACTATCAAATGAAACATATGAAATGAAGGGAACTAGAATGAGATGCAATTACCATTCAATTAAAGTGACCTGGGGTTGGGTACCAATCATGTCAAAGCGTTCTATCAAGCAAATTGCATCAGTTGGTTCTAAGTCGGTTAGTGATCTAGAAAAGGTCGTTGAACAGAGTGTTGCAGGAAAAAAACCTACCAAACGTGTTTCGGGGTCTGCAGGTCAAGAAGTTTCAGAGACGGCTCAGTCATAGTCAGATTGATTAATGTCGTAGAAAGTGAGCTGGCCTTCAAGGGATGGTGAATTCAAAATCGAATGTCCATATTTTGATGTTTTTGATTTCTAACTTTTGCGGCCAATGCAAAGTGGTTGAGTAGGAAAGAGAATGGCATGAACGATATAAAAAGAAGCTTTTCTTCAATTCCTTACAATGAATCTTTGCACTAATCCAAAGGGAGTTTAGTTTGAGAAGGAGTTATCTTAGTGATTGAGGAAGAAGAAGAAGAAGAAGAAGAAGAAGAATTGAAAGATGAGGAAGAAGAGGAAAAAGAAGAAGAAAATGAAGACGAAGAAAAAGAAGAAGAGGAAGACAAAGAAGAATAACAAGAAAAGGAAGAATTAGAGAAATAAAAGGAGGATAATAGAAGAAGAATTAAGGTTGAAGAGTAAGAAGAAGAAGGAGAAGGAGAAGAAGAAGAAGAAGAAGAAATTGAAGAAGAAGAAGAAGAAAAGAAGAAGAAGAAGAAGAAGAGAAGAAGAAGAATTAGAAGAAGAAGAAGAAGAAGAAATAAAATAAGAAAAAGAAGAAGAAAAAGAAGAAGACGAACAAGAAGAAGAAGAGGAAGAAGAAGATGAAGAAGAAGATGAAGAAGAAGATGAAGGAGGAGAAGAAGAAGAAGAAGAAAAAGAAGTAGAAGAAGAAGATGAAAAAGAAGAAGAAGAGGAGGAGGTGGAGGAAGAAGAAGAAGAAGGAGAAGAGGAAGATGAGGAAGAAGAGGAAGAAAAAAAGGTAATGACGAAAAAGAAGAAGAAGAAGACGAAGAAAAAGAAGAATAGGAAAAAGAGAGAAGAGGAGCAAGAAAAAGAAGAAGAGCAAGAAGATACAGATTAGGGATTAGGGGTTAGGGATTAGGGTTTGGGGATTAGGGTTTAGGGATTAAGTGGGGAGAGATTTGGAATTAGTGATTAGAGAATATGGATTATAGATTAGGGAGAGTGGGAATAGGGAATAGGGTTTAAGTATTAGGTTTTAAGGGTTACGGATTAGGGAGGGAGCGATTAGGTATTAGTAATCAGGAATTATGGATTAGGGCTTAGTGATTTGGGATTAAGGATTAGGGATTAGATAATATTTTGTAGCAATAAGGGATTAAGGTATAAAGACTAGGGAATAAGGAATAGGGATTAGCATTAAGAATTTTAGATTAGGGATTACAGATTAGGCGTAAGAGATTAGGGATTAAAAATTAAGGATTTGATATGGGGTACAGACTTGGGTTTAGGGAAAAGAAAGGGGAAGAAGCAGTAGAAGAAGAAGTAAAAGAAGAAGAAGAAGAAGTAGAAGAAGAAGAAGAATAGAAGAAGAAGAAGAAGAAGAAGAAGAAGAGGAAGGAGTAGGAGAAGGAGAAGAAGAAGAAGAAGAAGAAGAAGAAGAATTATATTTAGAAGGAGGAGGAGAAGAAGAAGATGAAGAAGAAGAAGAAGAACGAGAAGAAGAAGAAAAGGAAGAAGAAGAGGAAGAAGAGGAAGAAGGAGGTGAAGAAGAACAGTTGGAAGAAGAAGAAGAAGAAAAAGAACACTGCAAAGAAGAAGAAGAAGAAAAAGAAGAGAAGAAGAAGAAGAAGAAGAAGAAGAAGAGAAGAAGAAGAAGAAGAAGAAGAAGAAGAAGAAGAAGAAGAAGAAGAAGAAGAAGAAGATGAAGAAAAAGAAGAAGAAGAAGACATAAGAGAAGAAGAAGAAGTAGAAGAAGAAGAAAAAAGAAGAATAAGAAGAAGAAGAAGAAGAAGAAGAAGAAAAAGAAGAAGAAGGGGAAGAAGAAGTAGAAGATGAAGAAGTAGTAGAAGAAGAAGGAGAAGAAGAAGAGGAAGAAGAAGAAGAAAAGGAAGAAGAAGAAGAAGAAGAGGAAGAAGAAGATGAGAAAGAAGAAGAACAGGAAAAAGAAGAGGAAGAAAAAGACAAAGAAGAAAAAGAGGAAGATGAAGAAGAAGTAGAAGCAGAGGAAGAAGAAGAGGAAGAAAAAGAATAAGAAGTCACATAAGAAGAAGAGGAAGAAGAGAGAGAATAAAATGATGAAGAAGAAGAAGAACAAGTTGAAGTGGAAGAGGAGAAAGAAGACGAAGAAGAGGAACAAGAAGAAGAAGAAGAAGAAGAAGATTAAGTAGTAGAATAAGAAGAAGAAGAAGAAGAAAAATAAGAAGAAGAAGAAGAAGAAGAAGAAGAAAAAGACGAAGGAGAAGAAGGAGCAGAAGAAGAACAATAAGAAGAAGAAGGAGAAGAAGAAGAAGAAGATGATGATGAAGAAGAAGAAGAAGAGAAAGAAGAAGAAGATGAAGAGGAAGAAGAGGAGGAGGAAGAAGAAGAAGAAGAAAGGGAAGAAGAAGAACAAGAAGAAGAAAAAGAAGAATAAATGGAAGATGAAGAAAAAGAAGAAGAATAATAATAATAAGAAGAAGAAGAAGAGGAAGAAAAGGAAAAAGAAGATGTCAAAGAAGAAGAAGAGGAAGAAGAAGAATAAGAAAAAGTTGAAGAGGAAAAAGAAGACGAAGAAGAAGAAGAAGAAGAAGAAGAAGAAGAGGAGAAAGTCAAAGAAGAAGAAGAAGAAGAATAAGAAGTTGAAGTACTAGAATAAGAAGAAGAAGAAGAAGAAGAAAAAGAAGAAGAAGAGGAAGAAGAAGAAGAAGAAGAAGAAGGAGAAGAAGAAGAAAAAGGAGAAGAATAAGATGAAGAAAAAGAAGAAGAAAGAGAAGAATAAGAATAATAAGAAGAAGAAGAGGAGGAAGAAGAATAAGAAAAAGATGAAGAGGAAAAAGAAGATGAAGAAGAAGATGTAGTAGAAGAAGAAGAGGAAGAAGAAGTCGAGGAAGAAGAAGAGGAAGAAGAAGAAGAAGTGACAAAAGAAGGAGAGGAAGAAGAAGAAGAAAAATATAAAGATGAGAAAGAAGAAGTGGAGGAAGAAGATGAAGAAGAGGAAGAAGAAGAGGGTGAAGGGAAGACTTATAGGAAGAAGAAGAAGAGGAAGAAGAAGAAGTAGAAGAAGAAAAAGAAGTAGAAAAAGAAAAAGAAGAAGAAGAAGAAGAAGAAAAAGAAGAAGTAGAAGAAGGAGACAAAAGAGATGAAGAAGAATAATTTTAAGAAGAAGAAGAAAAAGAAGAGGAAGAAGAACGAAGAAGAAAGAAAAAAAAAGATAGAAAGAAGAAGAAAGATGAAGAAAGAAGAAGAAAGAAGAAGAAAGAAGAAAGAACAAAGAGGAATGAAGTAGGAAAATGGAAGAAGGAAGAATGATGAAAGTAGAATGAAAAATGAAAAAGGATGAAGGAAGAAGGAAGAAGGATCGAGGAAGAAGGAAGGAAGAAGAAAGAATAAAGAAAAGTGAATTCGAAGAAGAAAAAGAAAGAGTAGCAGTAGAAAAAGAAGAAGAATGAATGAATGAATTATAGAAAGAAGAGAAAAAGAAGAGGAATTAGAGACAAAGCAAGAAAAAATAAGAAATAAAAAGAAAGAAGTAGAAAGAAGAAGAAGGAATAAAGAAGAAAGATGAAAAAAGAAGGAAGAATGAAGTAAGAACAAGGAACACGGAAGAAGGAAGAATGAGGAAAGAAGTAAGAAGGAAGAAGAAAGAAGGAAGAATGAAGAAGGGAGAAGGAGGAAGGGGGAAGGAAGAAACAAAAAGGAAGATTGAAAAAGTAAGAAGAAAGAAGAAAGGATAGGGAGAAGGAGAAGGAGAATGAGAAGGAGGAGGGGCTGGAGGAGTAGGAGAAGAGGGAGAAGGACAAGTGGGAGGACGCGAAGGAAGAGGAAGAGGAGGAAGAAGAGAAAGAGGAGGAGAAGGCGAAGGAGATGCAAAAGAAGAAGCATAAGGAGAAGAAGAAAGAGAGCCTAGAGAAGGACATCGAGAAGGAGAAGGAGAAGAAAGAGAAGGAGAAGGAGAAGGAGAAGAAAAAAAGAAGTAAAAGAAGAAGAAGAAGAAGAAGAAGAAGAAGAAGAAGAAGAAAAAGAATTGGAAGAAGAAGAGGAAGAAGAGGAAGAAAAATATCGAAAAATGAAGAAGTATGATAGAAGACGGAAGAAGGAAGGAGGAAGAAGGAAGACGAAAGAAGTTAGAAGAATGAATGAAGAAGAAGAAGAAGAAGAGGAAGAAGATAAAGAAAAAGAGAAAGAAGAATAAGAAGTGGAAGAAGGGGAAGCGGAAGAGGAAGAGAAAGAGGAAAAAGGAAGAAGGAAGAAGGTAGAAGGAAGAAGGAAGAAGGAAGCTAGAAGGAAGAAGCAAGAAGGAAAAACGAAAAAGGAAGAAGAAATAAGAAAGGAGAAAGAAGAAACAAGAAAGAAGAAATAAAAAATAAGAAGAAGAAGAAGAAGAAGAAGAAGAAAAGAAGAATAACAAGAAAGAGTAAGAGAAGGAGAATGTCAAGGAGGAAATGGGGTAGAGGTTAAGGAGAAGGAGAAGGAGAATGAGAAGAAGAAGAATAAGAAGAAGATGAACAGGAAGAAGAAGATAGAGAATAAGAAGAGGAGGAAGATGAAGAGGAAAAAGTTGATGAAGAAGAAGATGAAGAAGTGGAAGAACGAAAAGAAGAAGGAGAAGAAGAAGAAGAAGAAGAATTAGAAGAAAAAAAAGAAGTAGAAGAGGAAGAAGAAGAAGAAGAAGAAGAAGATGAAAAAGAAGTAAAAGTAGTAGAAGAAGAAGAAGAGGAAGAAGAAGAAGAAGAAGAAGAAAAAGAAGAAGGAAAAATGTAGAAGAGGAAGAAGAAGAAGAAGATGAAGAGAAAGAAGAAGTGGAAGAAAAAGAAGAAGAAGAAGAAGAGGAATTAGAAGAAAAAGAAGAAGAAGAAGAAGAACAAGAATAGGAAAAGAAAGAAGAAGAAAAAGAAAAGAAAGATGAGAAAGAAGTGGAATAAGAAGAAGAGGAGGAAGAAGAAAAGGAAAAAAAAGAAAAAAAGAAGGGGAAGAAGAAGAAGAATAAGTTGAAGAAGAAGAAGAAGAATGAGACAGAGAAGGAGAAGGAGGAGAGATAAAAGGAGAAGGAGAAGGAGAAAGAGAAGGAAGAAGAAGAAGATGAAGAAGAAAAAGAGACGAAAAAGATGGAGAAGAAAAAGGAGGAGGAGAAAGAGAAGGAGAAGAAGAAGAAGAAGAAAAAGAAGTAAAAAAAGATGATGATGTAGAACTAATTTTTGGAAATGAAAATTTTTTTAAATAAACAATTCACTCATCCCCACTTATTCGTTATTCATCAAACGTTTTACGATAAGTTAGACATCTACTTGGTTTTATTGGACATGTTAAATGCCTATTGCAATACGATCGTTATGTTGTTTCATATATTTGGCTTCACATAAAATTGATTTCGATGGTTAGGCATATTTTTTCATTGGATATGTGAGCATACCAAATTTTTTGAAACATAATGTTTTTATTTAATTTTTTATAAAAAAATACATTTCAAAATTAAAGTATTAAGAAAAATTTTAAAAAATAGAGGATGTGACACCTGATCCCAAGAAAGCATGCTTGGTCACCACAACTGTGCTCCAATCTTATGCAAATCAAGCAACATGAGTACATTATTGTACATGTGTTGCAAAGAGACAAAGATGATTAATAATGAAATAACTGATAACATTGAGATTAATAATTGGATTCAATTATTAGATAAGTTAACTAAGTTATTTAATGAAGTAATCTAAAGCATCCAGCATCCTGAAGAAGTTGGTTATTAAGGTGCATATATTTGGCACTTATAAGGATAACGTACTTGATTGTCAAGACAACCTTATCTAGTTTGGATAAAGGACTATAACAGTCTCTTCCCTAATCTTTACTATAAAATAAATGTTTTATTTTCCTAAACAAAATACTTATAATGTTATCCAAATTATCCATTTAGGTACAAGGTCTTAAACTAATACCTAAGCCACCAAACACAAAGTAATAATGACACTAAATAATGGGATGAGCCAATATCCAATAAGTATCTTGAGCACCCTACACATTCCAATGGAACTATATATTCATATAACATGAGGATAATGTTTCAAGAAAATGAAGTTCTTCATGCTTAAGACAATCTCACAAGGGGGTGAATTATGGTAAATAAAATTTTCTTTCGATTTTTGGTTTCAATTAAAACTTAATTCTTTTAAGCAAGAATAAGAAAGAATATACACAAGAATTTTAAGGTGGTTCAACTCAAAATGGAGCCAACATCCACCCCCAACTGGTGTTGGGAAAAGAACTAAAATCACAAAATTATAAGCGAGGTTCTTCGTACAGTTCACCTCAAACCTACTTGGGATTTTTTCTACGGCAAACCCCGAAGCTACTTGAGTTTTTCTGGGCTCAACTCAAACCCCCAGCTTTTGCACAATTGTTGAGTGCCCTTATGCCAATGAAAGAAATACAAAAAAATTGCAAAACTTTAGACAATTTTAAGAGAAATATGAGGCACACACAATTTCAAAAAGAGGGAGAAATAGAGATTGAGAAATAGTTGAAGCAAAAACCTCTAATTTTGGGATCCTTGTTACAGCTTTCACTATGTGACTTTGGAATCACCATATGCACTTAGAATTGCTCAATTTTTTTATTTGAAAGCTTTGAAATCTTAGCAATGGTAACCTCTAGGAGTTCTTCATCATTCTTTATTTATAGAGGATAATTTGAGCTCTAAATCCACTTCCAACGGTTTTGAAATGAACTAGCCATTAGGGTAGCGGACACAAAGTAGTCACCATTCGATTTGGAGCTTGAAATGGATGTTTCTGATTGAATCTCGAATTTACCATTTGAAATCAATCCTGGCAGTTGGATATAGGCAGCCTAGATCTGGGCCATTGGATGGCACGTTGGTTGTCCTTAATATATTAAAACAATTTGTCCAGAAATCAACTAAAATAGTAACTTACTACAGTGGTTCCACATCCTCTTGCACATCTGGCACGGTTTTGAATCTTCTTCTTGGTGTTTTACTCCGTTATCATGCAACAATTTATTTTGATTAATCAAAGCTGTCCGATCGCGCCTGCCCTTCCGCCTTCTTTGGCCATCGAATGGAAGTTTAGTCCATCATCGTCCAAATGTCTTCGCCATTGCTCTTTGTAACACTTTCAGTTCATTAGTCACTCGAGTAGTTTGGGGTTGGCTCCGATCACACCTGCCCTTCTTCCTTCTTTGACAATTGAATGGAAGTTTAGTCCCACATCGTCCAAATGTCTTTGCCATTGCTCTCTATAACACTTTCGATTCATTTGTCTCTCTTGTCGTTTGGGGATGTCTCCCCCTTCCTTGACCACGATTTCATCACTTAGTCCTAGTTGGCTTGATTTCACACTTGCTCTAATCAACTTTTTCTGCGGGCTGAGTTAGCACTTATTCCATTCAGCAGCTGTTGGCTGATTTCTCACTTGTTCCATTCAGCAGCTCTTCCTACAGCCTTTGGGCTTCGCTCACCCCTTTCGGGTCTATCAAACAATATTTACTTCATTTTATTTTTTAAATCCTTAAACCCTAGACAGACCAACCGTCGAGTCGGGACTACCTGCGCCACGCTATGGTGAAAATTCCCAAGACTAAAGTGGTTTTATAAGATTTTGTGAGAATTTTTGTGCCAAAATTTTGAACATAATTATAACAAAATAATACTATATTATGATAGTATTACAAGTGTTCTAAATGATTATGAAAAGAAATTCATGAAAAAAAATTTCTTAAATATATTAAAAAAATAAAATACCGATGTCTATTCTTTTCATCAATAATGCTTGGCCCAAAAATAAAAACTCAAAAATTATTAAACTTATATCATTTTCAAATATTAATACTACTAGTGTGTCACATCATCTCAAAATTTAGACTATCAAATTCAAGAAAAATAAAGAGATATTCAAGTATAAAGATTTTGGTACATGCCTTCAATTTCCTTGAAGCTTGCCATTACTACAATAGTCTTGAAGACTACTATTTAGACATTTAAAGTTCATGACTTAACTTAATTGAATATTAACAATTTCACTTAAAACAAGCCCATATGAGATATAAACATTTATGCTTGACTCATAAAACACAAAACATTCTCTCTACTTTCTCTACTACAAAAACATCAATTATATGATTCCTCCATCGTATTGTATAATTGGCATCTCACTAAATCATTGTTATTAATTCTTCACTTATTGTATTATATGGCCTCTCCATCAAATAGTATGATTCCTTCAACTCCCTATATATTGTTCAGAAGCCCATCTTACTCTTTGACCTTTATCTGATCATATTGTATGAGAATCCCGTGGTATAGTATGGTCACTCCAACTATGATATGACGACATGGTTGGACCACATAATAAGCTTTCTTCTTGAGCCAACTTAACTCTAATTGTATATATATTCTCTTAATTGTATCATATGTTTACTAACTCCCTAAAAAAATATTGAAAATCATATTGTATATTAAGTCTAATCATATAGTAGACTCACCTCCAAGCAAAACCATATGGCTTAAATTCAACTATATTTTACTATAAGACAACTCTAAACCCCCATAGTTAATTATCTTAGCATTCTTGTACAATAAAATAAAACCTCTAATTCCTTTATAAAAATGAATAAATTCAATAAAAAATATAATTTCGACTTTTTTTGCCCTATTTTCACTCATTGTAGTAGCTTTCTAGTATGTTCTTCCGCTTCTTGTTTCTTATAGTAATATTAAGTCTCCTTTTTGTCTTCCTTACAAATCTCCTTATGACCAACACAATTTTTTCTTCTCTTTCTTGTTGTTCTCTTGAATTGAGACTTTCTTCTTTCCTCATCTCTTTATTTTCTCTTTTTCTCCTTCTCTCCCTTCATTTTTCTTTCATTAGCTACATCTCTAAACTACCTAAAACATCTACTAATACCTTATTTAAAACTAATCTTGTCAAAGATAATTGGCTTAAATTAAAATGTATTATTTTCTATTTAAATATTCATAATATATATATGTATTATTAAAAAAATTGTAATAAATTATGTAGGTCATAAAACCTTATTAGCATAATACACTTATATTCTTCAAAGAGAGTTTTTTTAAGTATATGCTTTAATAAAAATTTGTTTTCATTTAAAAATATGACACACTTCTCAAAATAAAATTAATATTATTTTCTTTTAATTAATAAATGTATTATTTTAAAAAATAATTTTATTGTTTTTTAAATTCTTATAATTACAATTATATCAATCAAATCTCAAGATTTGTAATATATTATGTAGAACAAAATTTTAAGATATTACGATAACAAAATTCTATTATTATATGCATTATTTCATGAAAGCATATATATTATCATGCATATCATGAAATATAAATATTATTAAAATATAAAATGATATAGTAATAAAATAATTATCAACCTCTTAGAAAAATCATATTCTATGTAATAGTAAAATAATAATAAATAATATGCAAAAATATCTTAATTATGAAACATTTATATATTAATGTAATATTGTGCATATATCAAAATTACAAGTTTTACTTATTGAATTTAGGATGAAAACATCTTTTTCAAATTATTTTTTTTTATTTTTTACAAATATAAACATGCATATTTATCACAAAATTATTTTTTAAATATATATATATAGACATACACACACAAACACACACCATATTTCTTATGATTATTTCACTCAAATTATCATCTTTATTTTCCCCTTATTATTTTATTAGCATGCCATTTTGAAACTTAATGTATTATATATTTTGTAAAATTTTTCAATAGCATACCATACATTAAATTCATTGCATTATATGTTTTACGTAGAACCACTCTACGACTTATCCTATATTATTGTTGATTCCTTAACTTTTATAACCTAACGTACAATATGTTGAGCATCTTGTATGGTATACACAAATCGTGTATACTATACTCTAATACAAATGAATAATATTTGCCTCTACAAACTTAATGGCAATGTGTTATGTAATTTCTAGATATCATTATAGAAGAATATTAATTAAGATAATATATTTGTAAATAATAGAATATTTAGGTATTTTATAAAAATTTCATGCTGAAACTCATGGGGAATAAGATTTTCAAATTCTCAACGATCGTGGTATAGGTATGATAAAAAATGATTTTAGCTGCCCTCACTTCCCAAGCTTAATTCGATAGTGAGCTTTGAAGAGTTCAGGTCATCACAACTTTGTAGTCTTGGCTTATAAATAAGTCTAGTAGGCCCAATCCAATGAGCTTTTTCATATAAGAAAATTGAGAAGCAAAGTTGTGTTATAGAGGAGAGTTGCAATGGTTTGAGTCATCGATGATGTAAGTTTTTTAGAATGACTGCAAAAAATATTGAAAGGCATCAAGGAAAGGATCTTAACTATCTAACGGTCTTCTGCACAAGAAAGGAATTATTTAGCCTTTGCATTATAGCTCAGAGGTGTCCCTTAAACAAATATGTACTTCGTGCTGTTTTGACACGAGAAAGTTGATCATGTTTTGGCTGTTGCTCCAAACTTGCTTGGGTTCCCCGTCAAATATATATTCCCACTCACCTGCTGGAAAAAGGAGTAGGAAGATCTAAATGAATGGAGAAAGTGAAATTTGTTTACTTTCTACAATCAATTGATCTCACAGAAGAAAGAAAATTAATGGATATTCTGAGAAAATATAAGAAACTTTGGAGCAGGTGGGATGTACATATTTTGATAATGGTAAGCCTTGCGATACAAATTGTGCCCATCTTCCTAGGACGTTTGAGAAACACCTCAGCATCGAGAGCATGGAAAAGAATGGCTATTTGGAGGGACTGTCTTTTGGCCAACTAGGTTGCCGACTTTGTTCTTAGCTAGCTAAGCAGCAGCATAGACGAAAATAGCAACAACGCCATCCTCGCACTCTGCACGCCTCTCCTTCTGCTTCACCTTGGTGGCCCAGGCACCCTCACCGCCTATTCCATGGAGAACAATGAGTTGTGGGCTCGACACCTTCTTGCCCTCGCCTACGAGCCCATCATTATCGTCTGTGTTCTGTTTTTGTCTCTTCCAAGTAACCTCCTGCTCGCTCCCACCCTGTTCATATTCTTTGTCTCCATCGTCAAGTATGTAGTGCCAGCACTGATGGTTTCCACTGCTCCGTGGTCATTTCAAGCAAGCAAAGTCAATTAAACCAGATTTCTTCCAACCGTAGGACAATGGTAGCACATGTGTTGAACGAAAATGAAAAAGAAGAATTGAATGCTTTCAAAGGTGCTATCGATATGTACTCGGTTTGCAATCCTTTCTTCATGGATGTTATTCTACTTGTGGACGTATACAAGGTAATCGAAGACATGTTGAAGGAGACCGCTGTTAAGGAAGTTTTGGGGCTGGCAAGCATGGAACTAAATTGTGCCTATGATGAGATGTACACAAAGGGCGTCATTAATTGCTCACATGCCGGCATCATCCTCAGGGTGATCTGCTCCTCCGGTATCCTTCTCGCTTTCTTGTTGTTCGTTTTCTCCCCAAACCATGGCTTCGACACTAGTGACGTCACGATCACTTATGTCCAACTTAGAGCTTCCATGTGTCTTGACACCATGGCATCTCTCATGTTTCGGCTTTCTGACTGGCCTGTGATCTTCCTTCTTGAATTTAAGAAACTGGACAAGTGGGTTTGCTTCTTGCCCAGCTCATTCTAAGAATGAGGAGAAGATTGTGGCGTGAAAGAAGATGGAGGCCTTCAGAGATGCCGCAACTCGACTTGATCACCAACTGCTTCAGGAATGCAGTAGTACAGTCAAAGGAACATGTATCACCAGATAATCCAAAGAACAGGAGGATAAACAAATGGGCAAGCAGAATATAATCCAAGCTGAGATGAAACATTAGAGCATTTCAGGAGGCAACGGTATTATTCCCGACTGGACCAGTGGATTTTCATCCTAAACTTCCTGTTCACAGAAGTTAGCAAAGGCAATCAACTTCTTCTAGAGCTCGTCACTGCACATGCTCAGAAATGCTCACAAATATCATGGGGGCAGTTCAATGATAAGGCAGGGCTCGCTGCACTCCAGCTAGTCGATGCCCCAGTATGGGTTATCCCTGCATTCCTTAATTTGATTAAAGGCTTGTCAGCCGATCAGCATGTTCTTGTGTGGCACATTTTGACATAGCTATGCTACCACAAGAAGCCCCTCGAGCTGCACCCGTTGCATCATCCTAATGAAACACAACCATAGTCTAAGGGGTTAAAAGCATAGAGGAGCACTTAACACGGGATGCAGGCATGCAAGTGCCTGTCCGACTATATGTTGTTTCTGGTGTTGATGCGACCAAAGATAATGGCAACCATGGGAGGAGCGAGCCCACTGATTTACTAGCATGCTTGGTATGGTATGGTACAGTTCATCGAAAGGCATGAATAGGATTTGACATCGACTGTGAACAGCGATGACGAGGTTGAGGAGAAGGTGTGCAGGCTGATGCTGATTGAACCTATAGAATGGATCACATTTCCATCCCTGTTTCAGATAGCATGAATGCTTGCACTCCTCATTCTTGTGCTTGGGGAGGACAAAGGTGGCAAATGATCACATTGGCATGGGTGGAGCTTTTGATGCCAGGAGCGAAGAATACTCGAGCGAGCATGCACAACAGGGGAGGCGACATTCTAACTTTTGTTTTGCTACTTGTGAAGCATGTGGGAATGGTGGATGCTCTGGATATCGACGGATACATGATGGGTGGTGCACTGGACACAGCCAAAATGCTACCGTCCTTCATTAAGCTATATTTAAGAAATCATCCGCATTGATGACGACTGGGGAACAGGTGTGAATAATGTATCCATAGATTCAACTTCAGTAAATTCACAAATTCTCCTTCAACTGGTCTACAAAAATTTGTCCTTATAGCAATATTGAAGATAATGACACTCCAAAATTAACAGTCTTTCAAAGCATAGTTTTTGTACATTTTCTCATTGAGAAAGATGAAAGAAAGAAAATATAATTTATTCAAAAAAATAATATATGGATTTCTGATCATAAAGAATAATATAATAACATAGAAATATTTTATGACAATAAATTAATAATATGATTGACAAAAAAAATCTTATATTTCATGAAAGAACAAAAAATATATTTTTTTACTCTTTATATTCAAGTTGTTGTATTCATTTAAAGTTATCAAAGCATAAATATAAACAAAAATAGTAATAGTTGTTCAAAATTAATTTTATAATTTTTTTCTCATTCAATATAAGTAATCTCAACAATTGTTCTATTCTTCTTTTTTTACAATTTTATTTTGGTATTTTTCTAATAAAAAATTGCGTATGATTTCATGTTTTAGTGCAAAAAATCAAATTCTTTAGATAAAAATTTTTCTTCTCTATTAGTTCAAATAATTTTGATATTAAACAAATTTTTTATTTTATAAGACCTTCAAATTCCTTATATTTATAAAATATCTTTAATTTATGAACTACAAAAGATATCCAACTCATATGAATAAGGTCATAACTAAATAATAAATAATATATATTTTTATTTTGAAATAAAATATTCATTTATTACAAATATCAACATGAACTAACTCAAGAGACTACATAACTTTCTAAAACTTAAGAATGATGATTATTGGTGCTTATCAAAAATATAACTTTCAGAAATATAATCAACATTAAAAATAAAAAAATATCATTCAATATTTTTTATTTTACAACTTAAGTCTAACAAAATACAAATAACCATTATAATAATATCACAACTAAGATTTATTCTTAACCTCTACTATAAATACATTAGTTTTAATATGAATTTTTTTTATTAAAAACGCCTCATTGACACAATTCATCCTCAAAAATACAAAATAATATTATTATATTACTTATCTAACACTTAATGAACCACAAGCTAAAAATTCAAATAGTAAACAAATATCATGAACAAATTTTTTTTATCATTTATCCTTCGTGATGATTTAAAAAAGTGTTCTGACATCTATTCTATTAACTTAAGTCTTTATTCATATTCGCACAAAAATTTCTAGACTTTGAAACTTAAAAAAGTTCACATCATTGTAATACTAGAAGTTGAATATAAAAGTTAAATGAAATTCAAAACATTCTTTCAAGGCGACCATGGTTTACACATCCTTTACACCTCTTTAAAGGGAAAATATCAATTAACTCAAAATCTTAGTCAATAATTATTGGCCTCATACATCACATATATATCTTTAATGATTTGGAAACTAATTAGAATGCTAAAAAGGAAGCAAAGTAAAGATATAAGCCCTAACAAAAAATGTGTCCCAGATTGCTGAAACCGATTGGAGTTCCTGAGCTTCACTTCCATGCTTTCCTTCCCCTAAACTGCTTACCACCTTGCCTTTACCACTTTTTTTTCTCTTGATGAGAATGAGTTGCTCTTGCTCTTTTGGTAGCCAGTGGGATTGCCTTCGAGTGCTGCTTCTGCCTGCTGCATAGCCCACAAGTCTGGTTAAAGAATAATAGCAACTTATCTCAACCCGACCCAAATAAAAATAAGCTTTGAAATAACAAAATCACATAACAAAACAAAAAAACATGATGCTCTTACAATTAAAAATGTCAAATGTAACTATGACATACCTTTTTTGTTTCACGACAATTTTAGCCTTGTACTTTTCTCTATCTCCTCTACCTGCTAGAACGAGAGCTACTCTCTCCTAATTGCTGAGCTTGCTCCTAGTGTGTGCCTAACCACAACACACGATTATCATTTGTTAACAAATGAAGTTTTGTAAACTACTTTTAAAAATGCCAAGCCAACTTGGATGGGTCAAACGTCACTATATGCACTCAACTCAAAACAAAAATAAATTTGAATAGATCTAAGAGGTTCTAATTGTTCTTATTTTTGCCATTTCAATGAGTTCACTTCCAAAGAATGGCTGGCAAGAAAAATCAAAGAAAGCTTAATCACATACAACTAGAATTTGAACAACAAAAACAATTTAGTTTATAACTGTTATAGGAAATTTTCATCTCCAAAGTAGACCATGATAAAATTAACTAGTTAAGAAACAGTTAAATACAATGCCACAAAAAGTAAAATTTTGAATATCCTAATGCAATGTTAATAGCATGCAATATTTTTTCATGTAAACAACTCTTTTAGAAATATAACACTACTAAAGAGAAAAAGCAGCGAGCGGATATATGAACACACCTAATGGCAAAGCAAACTCCTAAGGCTTGTTAATTTCTTTGATAGAAGCCATTTAATACCACTCAGCCTTCTCAAAATTACCCTAATAAGCAATCAAATACAACAAGAATTAAGACAAACAAAAAGAAACAGAGCATATTGAATACTAGAGTACAGAAAGACTCAATCGTTCAGACCAATGTTCAAGCATCGTGTCAAGAGTATAAATAAGAATAGTTGATAATATAAACATCACAGATAAGGGATTGTTCATACCTTGTTGTGCTATGATCTTACCAAATTTTAGTAGGAACGAGCTCCCATCAACCATATTATGATTAATTACAGATAGTACTGTCTTGGTTAACTGTTCAATAAGAAAATGCTGACCAGTAAAGACGAAATGATTTGTGAAATGATTTAATGCAATTGAACAATATGGATATATTTCAAAAGCTCTTTGCATCTTCAGCATTCCTTTTTGAATACCATAAACTACAAAAAAATAACACTAAGATGATTTAGCCATCAATAAAAACAAAATTTCAATGAACCAAGCCCACCCCATTATAAACAAAAAAAATGAACTACCAACGCTACCTCCTAGATTGACAAGTACAATCTTACCTTCATTTGTTTGCAATTCCATAATTCCAAGAGCCATAGGAACATCAATATTTTTTGGATCTAACTACACAATGGAAACAAATAAAAGGGGAATATAAGAACATGCAGGGCATGTCATGAAATTTGTACTATAAATTAAAACTAACTTACATCAAGCACTTGATGAAAGGCTTGTCGAGCCTTGTCAAATTGACCATGTTTGTACCTACAGTAATCTATACCAAGCCTCGTAGCTCCAGGACAACTAGGATAAGTTCTTAGCGCTTTCTGGTCCATATCATAATTATTTCGTTGAAAGAGTTGCCTGACTAAAAAAATTCAGATCATGGTAATGCATATCACAATAAACATGGAAGTACTAATATAGATACATTGAGGTACCAAATGCATGTAACTCTATACCAATTACAAACATAAATTGGCACTTTCAAGTTTCACTGAAATTAACACCACATTAGTGATTAAATGCTTGAAATACCATAATGCAACAAACCAAAAATATGCTTAAGAGGACATAGGATGACTCATCTTGCCACATTTCAACAGAAAAATACCAAATAGAAGGGCATAATATAGGCTCCCAAAAAACTTAATATAGGAAGAAGCTGTTTCAGGCACACATTACCCTACATAACATAGGGGTTTCATGAATTGAACTCCACTTTCAAGTCACCAAAAAACTTAACCTGAACAACGAGTAAAGCATGCCCTAAATAGTATTTAATTTTTGCAATATAATATTGAATGTGAAATCTTCAAGAAGTGCTTAAACAGACCTTACAATAGTCTAAAGATCTCTTTTATGACTCTGCTGCTTTCTGATACTGATCTTCATTCTCCCCAGCATCAAACTCAACACAAGCCTACAATCAAGAACTTCCAATCAAGGTGGCAATAACAAAATTCAGTGTTTGTAAATAATGATTTTATGTAATTGAAATAAACAATCTAAAAGTTAAACAAGACCATAAAGGATTAAGTCCATGCATTTTTATCTATTATGCAAGAGAGATTTCCAACATTGAATCTTCTTTCTATGCGTCTTTTTTTCCTAAACATTATCTAGTTTTATTCCTTGTTCTATTACACTCCTTTTGATATGTGATGATGCCTTATGAAGAAACTGCAAAATCATAGAAAAATGAGTTAAAGCTGTCAAAAAAAGCACAGTATCAACTAGAAAGTAGTATTAAAGATAAAGGTCAAGTGAAATATAAAATTCTATAGAATATTTGTAGAAATTTAGATAATAATTAAATAGAAGTATTTCAAATAAAACAAAATTTTGAGCAACTCCAACTAGATATGCAAAATGCCAAAACGAATTTTCCAGAAAAAAGCACTATACTGTATCCATCTAAAGCAAACCAACCAAAAGTAATTGTTTAATTATAGAAGTATGTTAATGCTTGGTTAAAGAGAGTTCATGCCTAAAGGTCAAGTAAAAAGCAAAAAATTCATAATAGGGCAAAATAAAGAGCTGACTAGAAATTCAAATATCATTATGGCAAAAACTGTAATCTAATTTCCATAAAAAATTAAAGCACGTGAATAAGAAAGCATTAAATTCCAATGCTAACACCCAAAGTGTCATTTGTTAGTGCCTCACACTCCTAAGCTACACATAATCGAGCTTAAGTGTATTAATTTATTGAATAATGGAGATTTGATTAAAAAAGAGATAAATTATGTTGTACGTTTGCTTAAAAACTTATTAATGTCAACAACCATATCAAATAACAAAACATCACATTAGCAATAATGAACACTTAAGCAACTAAAAAATGAAGATTTATTGTAAAATAACTAGTTACTTCAAAAATACTTACTAACTAACATTAATATATCATGTTATACATAAATATGAGAGTAAATTGCATATAAATCTGAGTTATGATCTAATTCTCACTAGGTTCCTTCAAGATTTATAATAAAACATGCAAGTCAACAAGTATTGCAATAATAAATAGGTCCAAACTTAGCATATTCAATTAAAACAAAAGTTTTAGGTATGACAGACTTGTGAAGTATCTTAGAATATTTATAATATTATTAAAGTACTCTTGTTCTAATTAGTATCTGCCTGTCTCCACCTCTCCAATAATGATGTCATTTTCTACAATCCCAATCATGTTTTCATCTCACATCAAAGCTTCCTTGGAGTCCTCCACAAGGCAATTGTTTAAATCACTTCCTTTTAAGTCTTTCATAATGCCCTTACAAAAAATAAGATATAACAAAGTTGCCTAATGAATGTTCTCCCTTTATAAATTGCTTATAAGTCTGCATTTTGCTCTAATTCTTAAAAAGTTTCTTCAAGATTTATGATAATACATGCAGGTTCATAAGTATGCCAATAATAAGCAAGTCTAATTTTAACATATTTAATTAAAATAAAAAGTTGATCAAGTTTGGATAGGTTAGGCTAGTGGATTATAATAACATATTTATGAGATCCTTAAAATACCCTTTGTCATAGTAGGACTCCACCTCTCTCACAATGATACTATTTTCTATGATCTCAAACATGTTTCGATCTTCTCATCCAGGCCTCTTAAATTCCTCCACAAGGCATTCATTTGAATCACTTCCATTCAAAAAAAAGATGCAACCAAGGTTTTTGATGAATGTTAACCCTTGATTACATCTCTAAATTGAAGCTTATGATCCTTGTTTAAAATGTTTTTAAGCTTTCCCTTATTTTAATTAAATTTAAAAGTTATTGAATTATAAAAATAATTTCTATTATTTATTTAGTAATAGTAACAATAGCATTTTTCTTTCTCCGTTATTCCCTTTTTTTGGGCCAACCTAAACAACCTTTGTGACCCTCACTTGAGAAGGTTTGCAAAGGAATCAGCTACTTAAAAGAAGACTTTAAAAAAGAAAAGGAATCAAGGATAAGAAAATGTAGAAAGAAGAAGAAAGGAGAGCAGTAGAACAGGATAAGAGAAACAAAATCAAAATTAGCAACACAAGCTAATTGCAATGCTTAATGAACCATGGTAGGTAAAGTAGGTGAGCAGACAATAAACCTATCAAGGAGAATTTTTTGGCTATACTTGTGTTGCCAAGAGAGCTCTGCTTTGTATTTCTATTTTCTTTCCTAAAGGAAGAGTCTGCCCTGAATTTTTACAAGCCAGCAAGGGCTAATGTTGTAGCAAGTTGAAGCTTAGTGGGAAAAAGGCGTTCTGCCAAACAGGGAATGGGAAACTCTAGTTAAAGTGAGCTTCAGCTTCAGTTAAAAATTAATAAAAATATTACTATTTTGAATAATTATAATGTAGAAAGATTACTGCTATACTTCCAAACTAGGGAAAGTGAGAGAAGCCACAACTAAGGAATATTTTGTCTAAATTGTTGTTGCAGCATAAATAAAAAAAATAAAAGCAAGAATTGTGTGAGAAACAATGATAAAAGAACTTAGAGGTTATTTTAACTACTGCAAGCACAAAAAAAGAATTAGTAAGGTCAATATCTAAATGCAATTCCTTTATTATTGATACATACATTCTTAAGAATTTTAGGAAATTGAAATAAAATAGTTTGGGATATTAAAACCATAGATCCTTATGGGTTATGAATGAATTTCCTTGTAAGAAATGAAAAACAAAAAGAAAGGACCAAAAAAGGTTGATTTTTTGAATCCATGTAAATTCAAATAGATGATAATATAGTAGATATAATTAATTGAGAATTTAGGTATGACATACAAGTCTCATATTTGCATTCTTGTTTTGATACATCAATGCTTTTATGACATTGAGTAATTAAAGCACAACATATTAGAAATGCAATAGAATATAAAAAGATAAATAAATGAAATAGTATTTTATAATATGATGTAAAGTATATCTTGGTTAAATATCCTGAATTAAAAAAAGAATAAAAAATAAAAAAATTCTATAATTTATTTCATGATTCCACTATATATAATGAGCTCAACACATGATATGCTAAACAAGATTAGCATTAGTTTTATCAAGTTATGAAATGGCAATAGAGATCTACCTACTACAACTAACACCTTTTGTAAAGTTGATTTTCTATAATCATATGATGTGATTTATAGGACTAACAAGTTATGACATGCTTATTAGTAAAGGTGTAGAGATTATGTGATTAGATGTCATACAGATATAAGATAACATATGATAGAAATATATGATAATAATAATATAAGAAATATGAGTTCAATTATAATAAATTAACAAAAAAGAAAAACAAAGATAAAAAGAGAAATTAATAAGAAATGATATACAATATGTATATGAAAAATATAAAATATATAAATGTGGACTCTGATATTACTAAGCATATTATTTATTACTATTGGCGACTCATTTCTTCTCTGAGTATTATAGAGATGTCATGTTTATACTCATATTTATATCATTATATCATATCTTGTTAATTATTACATATAATATTTACTTATTAAACATTGTATAACTTATTTTTCTATTTATATTATAAGACAACACAAATTCACAAAAGAGATAATTTCTAAAGACATGTAAGATGATTGTGATTATGATATTATGTATATTATAGCTTTGTACTTGACATAGTATCATTGACTTTCAGTTAGAATAGGTAGACATGTTTATAGTTTCAAATCAATTTTTTGTCACCCTCATCTATTTTGACATTAGTATCTTCAATAGTGCTTCTATAATAGACTATTAGTATATGCATATAATAGGTCCAAGTAGAAGTGACAACATCTCTATACTATTCTCCAATATCCTTGCAACCCCTTACCATAATACATCGTCATCGTTTCGCTTTCCACCTCCATGAAGTTCAACAACCTTAAAATTAGTAAAGGGTTTGAGGTTTTTCCATTATATAAATAAGAAGAGGATTTCGATATTAACTTTGCTTTTTAACATTGTTGAGGTGTATGAACCTACTTTCTTACTATGTGGTACTTAAAAAGACCTAAATGGCCAACTATAAAACTCAAGAAACTTTAGTTGAGAATAATCCCGAAAACCAAAAACTTATATGAATTTTTCCCAAATTTAATTAATTCTAATAATAGCCTAAAAATTAGTGATTATGTACTTACCTCAAAGAAAATACTTAAAAACAATATTATTCTATTCAAAAAACTTAATTAAAAGGTCACAAGCTAGTTGTAATCCCTCAATATGCTGCCCTTATATTTTATAACATTCCCCTCAATACATGTAACAAGCTCTACATCGATATCAAGGACTCATTTAACCAATGTACAAACTTCTCAAAATGAAAGTACCTGATCCAAAAGTACAACAACATTATTTTTGTCTTCACCTAAAACAATCTTGAATTGGCTTGAAGCTTGATGCTTGTGCTAGGTCAGCTTTGGCCACACAAATCTGTCCTGCAAAAATTGCAACCAGTGAAACATAAAGGATTAATTAACTAGAATCTTCATCATGCAATATACCCAACAAAAATCTTTAAAAATTTGTTCATGTCATAGAAAATATGTTGATATTGGTTTTGAAATATAAAATACTTAATTTTAATTTATGTGATCAAGAGAAACACAATAATATTGAAAAGATATTATGTTTTTTAAAGTTGCAAAAAGTTTAAGACAAGACACAACAAGATGAAATAATTTAAAAGCAAATGAGTTGTTACCAAAGTAACATTAACCATGTCCTCAAAAGGGACAATTCAACGCTATGGCGTAGCATCAATCTTCTTAAAAAAACAATTCAAATCATTTTAATTTGTAAAAAAAGTAAAATTATGTTTTTCACTAGAGAACAAAATTATATCACTTTGCACTGTTTGGTTCAAGAATATAATCAACATATCAATTAAGAAAATCGTCCACCTATCCAAAATCAAATGATTATTTAAAGCACATTGCAAAGGCAAAGCTTTACCAAAAAAATCAAAACTTTTATTGCAATGACCCTAACATCATTTTAGCTCTCTTTCTTGGTTAAAGAAATCCCATTCTAATATTCAATTATGTTGCCCTTTATCAACAATAACTTCTTTATTACCAAGTATGAGCATCATGTAGCATAACTGGTCAAACACTGGCAATATGAATTTGCCTACCAGTCCTAAAAAAGCCATACCAAATAGAACATCAAGCAAACTTCTGCAACTTAAATGCATGGCATTAACTCCAAAAGATGGTGCCTCAAGTTATGTCCCAACAATTTGTATAACAAATCCAATATACTTGAAGCATATCCAAGTAGCCATAAATTTTTCTAACATTAGCACCATAATCTTTAAACATCATTACCACTAAAATTGCCTTTTTATACTGAAATATTTAATTCAAAAGCATTTCTAAAGCTTTCCAACACATTTCAACAATCTAATTAGTTTAGAACAGGATTCAAATAGATCTCGACAAATGGAAAATTCCATGAAGTACAAATACTCTTAATAAAGGTATTGTATCCTTGTCAACTCTCACATCATAAATTTTTTATAGCATGTTTTTTAATTAAAAGTAAACTATTATTCATATTTGTATGCTAAAGTTAATGATTTTATACTTATAAATAATTGAATGTTTTACATGCAATATAAGTGATATTTTTATGAGTGTGTAACCTTAATTGTGTGTATTCATAGTTCTCTCTCCACATAATGCATAGTTCATTTTTGATCAAAAGTGGCCTAAGCCTACATAAGAAAACCCACTATGGGGTTTAAATGCAAAGTCAACTAGGACGAGCTTAAGTAATGGCTTGGGCAGGGACATTCTCCTTTCCCAAGACATATCAGACGAGCATGCATTTTCTGCCACCCAATCTACAGGGGCATTGCCTTCCCTCAAAACATGAGTTAGACGAAACACAGACAGCTTCCTCACAAAGTGGAGAGCATCAGAAACAGTATGACCCTCCAAAGGACAATGAACCCGTTGCATCCCTTCATGTAATGCGTTGGTACAATCAATCTGGATCTCAACCACAGGATAGTCCTTTAGTTTTGTCATGATAAACACCATAGCTTCCATAATAGCCTAAAGCTCAGAGGTGTCACTTGCATGTGAAATAAAACCTCTCCCCACAACAAGCATGTGCCTTCCCTCATGATCATGAACAAAGCAAATACCAACCGTCTCATTCCTCACTACAGTATCGCAATTGATCATTATCCATATCGTTGGAGGGGGAAGCCAAAAACTGGTTACCAAGGACCCCAAGGGTTTGAACTTCCCGCTGCAAGAAGAAGGATGATGATTAATGAGCTTTATAACGTCAGTACTTTCCAATTTGATCCTCTAGATTAGCATGTTATTACCGAGGGTGGTCTTCTTATGCACCCTGTGATTCCTATTCTCCCAGATATGGAACAAGGTAGAGGCGACCATGCCCAAATGAGCTGCGGAGATGCCGCGCAACATGTCAAGCTGTGCAACACGGGAAAGAAAGCGTTCCAAAAAATGGCTGCCACTACGGGCACACGTGCGCACACCACCACAGATGCCCAACACCTCAGCAGATGCATGCAACACAAGGTCCTCCCAGATACTGCGTGTCGCAGCACAACCATACCACGCGTGTTGCTATGTCTCAGCCACATCACAACCCCAACTACAGTTGCTACAATCAGTCAAATGCCTTCTTTTGAGCCAATCCACTGTAGGAACGAGGTTTCGAGCCACACACCAACGGAAAGTATGGACTCGGGGCAAGACTTTAAGCTTCAATATCCATGCACGGTCCCCCGGTGGTGGGGTAAATAGAGCATTGTCAGCTCTTCTCAATGCAATGAGAGCCTGGTAGAACTTGGTAGAAGAGACCTTAGGAGATTCAGTGTGTACCTGAAGAAGCTCATCATTCCCACAATTATGACCCCATGGCAAGTGCATGACTCTGTCCTCCAATAAAGGGTTCACCTAACGAGCAATAAAATTCCTGTCCCACTTCCTCGACCCCAACATGCAATTCCCCACATTTTTTGGCCATGAGACCTCCATGTTGATGAATGTGGGCCACCATTTCATTGGAAGAAAATCCAACCAATTGTTTTCATAGAAATCAGTGCACATTCCATCCACCATCCTCCAAATAAAACCCCCTAGGGTGTCTGGGAAGGCCTCAAGCAGCAACCTTCCCACATGAGAAGCACCCCTAGAGACCTTGCATGGGTTGTTTCTCAAAGGGTACTTTTTCTTCATGATGTCTACCTAAAGGCTGTCCTCACAGTATAACAGTCTTCTGCAATGCTTCTTGACCAATGCACGTTGCCAGATCTTGAGATCAAGTAAGCCAAGGCCTCCTATGTCCTTCAGGAGCGTAACAGTGTGCCAATCAGTATAATGGATAGCATGAGTCGTACCTGCACCACATCATAGGAATTTCCTCATCAACTATTCCATCTACTCCACCACCCCACGTGGAACCACACAATGGCTCATCACAAAATTTGGAAACAACTCCAAAACAGCCTTGATCAATAGTATCCTTCCAGCCATGGAGAGGGGGCGCACCAACTACTTCTCAACCTGATGCTCAATTTTCTGAATCAAAAAGTTGAAATTTATTTTCTTGAATAACTTAGCCAAAATAGGAATACCAAGGTAGGAGAGTGTATTTCCCTTTGAGATACTAAGCTTAGAGGACACATGCTTCATCTTTTTCTTCTTCATACCTCTATTAAAAAAATTCTTAATTTCTCATGATTAACATTGAGCCCAACGAACTTACTGAACTTGTGGAGCATTTTCTTAATAACATACACAAACCTATGTAAACCAGGTGCATAGATAATAACATCATCAGCATATAAAAGGTGCAAGATAAGAGGGCTATTGGAGGTGCATCTAAAGCCAAGTAATGCCTGATTCTCATACTTATGCATCAACATAAAGAAAAATTCCGATACCAGAGTGAACAAATATGGGGATAAGGGGCAACCCTGATGAAGACCCCTACAGGACTCAATCCATGGTAGTCTATCTCCATTCAGTAGAATACCAAATCTTAGGGAGTTAATACAAGCAAAGATCCACTTGCGCCATGTTGGTCGGAAGCCAAGGAGTTGCATCATCTCCCAATGAATTGCCATCTCACACTATCGTACGCCTGCTCCATGTCCACTTTAACAGCCATCAAGCCCACTTTGGATGAGGATGAATACATTCTCACCTCCATCTCCTGCACAATAAAGATGTTGTCGAAAATGGATCTCCCGGGAAGAAAAGCACCCTGCTCTCTAGCAATAACCTTAGATAGTACAACTTTGAGCCTTTCTACGATGATCCTGGCAGCAATTTTATAAATAACATTGCAAAGGCTAATTGGCACGAAGTGTTCAGGCTTAGAAGCACCTTGCCTCTTGGGAATAAGTACCACCAATATATCCTTTCATGCTTTAGGCATGTAATTCTCCTTAAAGAAACAAAGAACAACCTTTATAATGTCCATATGAGTGATAGTCCAGTAGCCCGCAACAAACTCTGTTGTGATGTCATCCATCCCAGGTCCTTTGTTTCTCCTACTAGTCCTAATAGCATTGGCTACCTCCTCCTCAGTGAGCTCACGGGTCAGCCATTCCCTATTCTCGAAGGTTATGAAGATGTGTGACAGATGTCGTAGGGAGGGTGCAACCCACGAACCACGCTGCCATTTTGTGCCAAAAAACTGTAATAAGGTTTTGCTAATGTCGGCCCTCGATTCCACCATGTTCGCCTCATCATTCCTCATATGAGATATATTGTTATTGCACCATCTAGTTTTGGCTGCAGCATGAAAAAACCTTATGCTCTTATCCCCTAATTGTACCCAGTGCATCTTCACTCTTTTGCACCACCACTTCTCATCATGTGTGCACCCTTTATGGAATTTAGAAATGAGATTGCCAAGCTGGGTGTTCTCCTGCTCATTCAGACCTTGTCCTGCCTCCTTATCTTGCAGTTCACAAATCCTCCTCTCATACTCCCTGTTTGTCCCAATAATGTCCCGCATCTCCCTCTTACTCCACCTGTGCAAAGCCACCAGGGATCGACGAAACTTAGTAGAGAGGCTATCCATACAATTCCCCTTAGTACTTCTGGCCCACATATGCTTCACAATACCAACAAACTAGGGATGGTCTAGCCAAATGTCCTAAAACTGGATCCTGTTGTCTTTCGGTTTTACCACATTTGTGCCCATATCAATCATAAGAGGGCAATGATCAGATCTGATCCAGGCAAGATGAGTCACCAAGGTAGTTGGGAAAACATTCAACCCATTCGCATTCATAAGAGCCTTATCCAGCCTCTCCTAGATTCTAGCATTCCCTTGCTTGCCGTTGCACCATGTGAACCTACTGCCCACAAAACCTAGATCAAGAAGCTGAAGATCCTGCATAACCTTTGAAAGCTCCCATTGGCCAAGTCCACAACTGTATGCCTTACCCCCCTCTTCTCCTCTTGGGACATCACAATATTGAAGTCCCCCGGAACAATCATAGGGTCATCCCGCTCTACCTCCACTCTCAACATACGCCAAATATCCCTATCCCTATAGTGGTTATTAGGAGAGTATACCACACAATATTTTAGATATGAGCCTCCCAGGAACTTGACACCAAAGACAATCATATGCATTGAAGAACGAGTAACCTCCAGGTTAATGTAGTGCCTCCACATAATAACAATACTAGCCGACTTCCCCTCAGAAGGCTGAGTAGCAAACATCCAATCCCTGCCGAGAAGAAAGTCAGCATCACGTCTGTTAAAAGATTGTAGTCTAGTCTCCACAAGTGCCACCACACCTATATTTCCTTCTCTAACAAATCTCTATAGGTAGCAACGTGATTTTCCTTTCCTTATCCCCCTAATGTTCCAAACAACAATCTTAATCATTAACAATAAGTATTTCCTCCCAAAAAATTCCTCCTAGTCTTTCGCCAGCAAGGCCGCAAACAACAAAACGCATCCCCAAACATACTGTGGGGATGCGTTGGAAAAGTGCTACAGGGGTGCAACCACATGCAGCCCCCATGCACCGAAACCCCTCCAAGCATGCAACGTTCACTTGCACCAACCTAGTGAGCGCATCCCCAGTATTGCGTCAAGCGTACCTAAAACTCGCTGTAGCACTTAGCATCACCAACACCCACAGCACGTCCAAACACCTCTAGCATGTACCAATACCTCCAGCACGTACATCCAGCTCCACCAATGTACACCTGCACCGCAGCGTGCTCCAGCACCTCCAGTCCCTCCAGTACCAACACCTGCTGCAATCCACGATTTGTAGCTAGGGGGCTGGCCCCTCATCCCATACTGGCATGGTTGTCATTCAAGCTACTGCTGCAATCTTCCACCTCCATACTGTCCACTGGCATTGCTTTCTTGTCCTTGTCACCTCTCAAGAGTTCTTGTCTATTGTTAGGGGCGCTCCTCGTAAAGCATTTTGGGCGCATGACCTCTAAATTGGCTCCCTGCCCCTAACAATCCAAGCACTTCTTCTTCTGATTGCAGTTCTATCTCGTCCCTCCTCCCGTTTAATACCCCTAACAGTGTTGTCCAAAGCATAAGATCTCTTGTCGATTTTTTGGTGATCATTTGTGTTCCGAGTTGGCCTTCTCTTTCTTGGCTGGACAACAATCCAAGGCCTTAGACCTTCTCTCACTGCCGCATCCACATGCATATCCTGAGTCTAAGCTGGTGGCACAAATAGGGGAGCCACAGTAGGGGATTCAACAAATGTTCTCCCATTAGAGGCACGCAACTCCTTGTTGCCAGCGATACTAGACACAGCACGTCCAGTGTTCCCTGCTATAGTTTTAATAGTTTTCATACCCAATTTTTTTTTGGACAATGCTCCACCACATGTCGAACCTGGCCACACCCATAATAGATACGCGACAGCCCCTCGTATTCAATAGGTTGGAATAATTTGCCCAAGTCACCACTGAGCCATAACCCCGACTTAGGCAGCTTAGTGAGGTCCATCCTTACATAGACCCTCGCATATGAAGTCCTTTGCATCTGTGCAGTCCACCCATCAAGTGGTATGGGTTCCCCTATATTCTTGGCAATTTTTATGATATTTTTAAAATCCCAATGTAATAGTGGCAGCGTAGGAAGGCAAATCCAATCAAGAACCATTGCTTGGCTCGCCACTTGCCATGGACCACCCAGATCTTATTTATGTCTTCCATTGAGTCAAAATGTAAACAAAAGCAGTTAAATGGTAATTCCATGACACGAAATTCACAAAGATGACCCCATCTTCTTGTCAAGATTTTAGCAATGATAGCAAACGGAAGGGAATTTCCATAGATTCTGCCAATGAGATCATATTGATGAAAGATCACACGCCTTGAGCAAGCTTAGTGTGACAGAATAACCACATCATTTTCCATAATATTTTGCATTAAAGCCGCTCTTTCCTGAATATCGACCATTTTTGGGGCAATAAAAGAGGTGGATACTCCATACCCCGAGTTATTGTTGGTAGTGAGTGCCTCACGAAAGGAGACCCTCACTTCAAGTTTTCCAAGCAGCCCACCCTTATGCAGCATGTCCACATCACCATCGCGCATGCCCACATCCCGCAGCACAGCTGCACTGTCTTCCGCATTAGCTGAACACACTGCTGCATAGAGACCCTTCCCAACTGTGGGAGCAACATCACTTTCATATATTATCGCCTCATCACCAGCTTCCTTCACACACTCGCCCTCCTGCTTCAGCACAGAACATGTTTCCCTCGCACTCAGAGGTGAGTCATCCTCGCCATTGCATGAATGCTCCGTAGTGTCCTCAATACTCAGTGCCCCCGCATTAGATGAGCATTCAGCCTGGACAAAAATGGGATTAGCATATGAGAGCTAATTCCTCAAGACTTCATCAGTCAACCCCTGCATCAACTTCTTGCCCTTATCTTGCCCCCGTGTACGTCCTCCACAGTATTCTTCTCATAGTTAGGGGATGTATTTCCACAATTTTTCAGCTTCTTGCTGCTCCTTGTAGCCTTTGCTCCCGCCATTAAAGACGACTTAGGATTAGAGGAGAAACAAAGCACCCAATAATGGACGAGCACCCCAATAATCCAATCATGTTACAGCTACCTGCAAATGATCATCCAGCTCAGTGTAGAATAAACAACAAAAATATAGATCAATGAGACCATTCACAAAAGCACAAAACTTGCAGCCCCAACCCAGAAAGCCACAGCACCCTGTATCATTACAGCAAGGATTACAAGGCTAAAAAGCCCAAAAATTTGCCCTGAGATTTAGTAACGGCAGGATGAAGCCCCACAAGGACTCCCTGAAACACCCAAGATGTTGACGTCCCACCTCTCCAGGAAGACGTGTCAATCCCTATTTAATACATAATCAAAGCCAGCATGTGAATACATCAAGCAGCATACAAATTACACCCACCCCAAAAACAGAGTCGTGCGGAAGAGAGACGCACGAAATGCCACTGTCGTCTCCCCCACATGGCAATTCTTGCCTGGTTGGCATAGGTTGCACCGCAGAAAAGAAAACGTCTTTAAAACAACTCCAGCGAGCCCGCAGCACAAATTGTTTCAAAAACAAAATTTTGAAATTGAAATAAACTGCTGGGCCCACACGTAGGTCGTCTTCTCAAAACAGATAGCAACACGCACACCAAGTAGTGAAACCCTAGCAATGGAGTTTCCAGAATTTACCTCAAAGAGTGCACAATAAATACGAGGAAAACAAGGAGCTCTAGATCCTGATGCTCCCACATGCCCGAGGGAAATGTGTAGAGAATCTGCACATCACGTCGTGATGTCACATGTAGGGAAATGTGCAGAGGAACCGTGCAGAAAACGCCGGCGAGACAGCGGAGTGAGAGATGCACTCGAGCAAGCGGGACTATACGGAGTGCAAGCGCCACACCGGCACGCGAACAGCCGCTCGCCTTGCACAGTCGACTAATAGTCGCCTCACAGTCCCCTTACACAGTCGCCTTACACACTCCCTTTTCTTTCCTAAAAAGGGTTGTTTTATTAGTAGGTTGCATTAAAATTGTTTACTTTGTGTTTCATATAATTAGAACAGAAAACCAAATAGGTCTATTCATATGTTCATATAAAATTTTTTGGTAATTCTAATAAAGATTTTTTAAATTCTTTCCTTATCTCATGCATTTTTTTACTACTCATAAAGTCAACATAGTCATGCTCATTAACATTTATTAGCTTGATCATTATTCTAATCCAAACCTGTTTTTGAATTAATAGTTTTGACACATTTTAGTCTTTTTGTTCTTTTATCATTACTATTACCATCACCTAGAAAGTATAAACCACCTCTAATATAATAAAACCTAAAGTGCACTATGCAATCTTACAAATATTAACAAAGCTTGTTGTTTCACCAGTCGAGCACATGTGTCTGATTCATTGCCTCATACAAACAATGAAAATTGAGTTAAATCCAAAACATACTAGATGAACCATCTTTAGTAGGCCCAACTGGATTATACTTAAACCAACTAAAAAATTCAAGTATATCTTAAAACTCATTATAAGGTAAACTCCAATTTTTGTTTTCTCATCTACTATCTTTGCTTCTTCTACATATATATATATATATATATATATATATATAAATGTAGAGAAAAACATAGCTAATTTGAGTAATTTAACAACTTTTCTTCAATTATGTACACAAAAATGCATATTCTGCAAAAGCATTATTGTTGCATAGATGAGAAATCGTAAATGAAAGTTAGAATATGTTACATGCTTTTTATAACAACAACAAAATTCAATTCAACGCAACACAATCCCATTACTTTCTAATACTCATCCATTATATATTACAACATATGGTGTTGTATTTTTTCTACATATTTGATCATATTTTGTATTTTTAATGCATTTGAAAAGAAAAATGTGTTTTATTTGGTTATGTAGGCCTTAGTCACTAGGTATTATGAAGAGATGCCCATTGTTGTAACCGATACATGATCAGTTTCTATGGGTGGGAATGTTCAAACCATATGAGTAGTTACATCACCAATAGTGGGCATGTTCAATTCCAACAAATTCAAAAAAAACTTAGGAAAAACTAGATTTATCTATTGATGCATAGTGCACATATTGATGGTTGCCTCCCAAATACATATGCACAAATAAAACAATGCATCTAAAATTCTATGTGCACAAAGGGAAAAATGGCCATGAAAATATTCACTCCACAATAGTTATTTCTATACAAGCGTAGACAATGTCTAATATATGTTTTGTATTATGAGTATAGTCATATGTACAAAAAGAAGTTAATGCATTCACAAATTACATTATGTACATACAAACATGGTTATATGAGAACAAAAATCATTATGTACAATCATGCATAAATGAAAACAATGCATCCATTGACCATAAAAAAAAAGTCTAACAAAAATTAATGCATGTATAAGATGTATTAAATGTATGTAGATACACGCACACACAGAAAAATAATGGGCTAAACGAAATGACACAATATAACACTTTATAAGAGCCAAATCCCATTATGAAAGGTTTCTCTTTTGAATATTGTTTTTTATGACTTTTTTAGAGAACAAATCATTATTGTTGAGCCCAAGATGACAAGAGATTAAAGAACCAGAGGTGCTTGTCGCTTCATGTGTATGTATAGAGCGACATCTCAAGTCTTTCCCTTGGTATATCTTGTTAGTCATGTTTGTTGTACTAGCTTTAACACTTCTTTCTTGTTATTTCTTCGTGTATTTATATAACTGTTAAAGTAAGAACAACATGATTTTACATCTTTCTCATGTTAGTTTTGTTGGTCCGATAAAAGTTTCTATAAAAATATAGTTTCAATCAATATGAGTTCGTTGTGTTGTCACTTTCGTCTTCATTGCACCACAAAAATTTAAATTCAGATTTCCTCTTATATTTAAATTTTCTTGCATGAGTTTAATAGCATGCTTAAATTTAATTTCATTAACTACTGTTACTTGGAATCTACCAGCAAATTATTGGACAAAGGATGGTTGCCTTTCAAGAACTTGGTTAGTTTGTCTGATTTGTAATAGAGAAGGTTTTAATTATTTGAGTTATTATTTTAAACTGCTCGTCATGCCTCATCAAAATCATAACTTACATATTTCGTAGTTGCAATTAGGTATAAAACACATGTCATTCAAAATTTATTGCATGCATTTTTTGTTCTCATTTTTATTACCACATTTGCATTACCATTTCTTTACTCTGAATTTCAAATACATTTCATAAGTCCTCATAGTTTTGTCTTGGACATAAAATCCCAAAGATTGCAACTAGACACCACCCCAAACCTTTGAGTGCGCATTGCATTACAATCCCGTTTATCGAAGACCAGTACATGAATTCTATGACACCATTGCACCATATTGACTAGATATTAAGATTCAGAAATGTCAAGTCCCCTATATTAATTTGTTTTCACCTCTTTCTGGTCTTCCTCATCCACCGTTGAATGAGAGAATTATGATAAGTCTTCTTTCTTAACAAATTAATTATCCAAAATTAACATATTCAAATCATACAACCAAATACTCCTGACAATAACATTTTTATTGCTTTCATTATTTCTAATCATATCATTTCGAGTATATCTAGCACATGTTCTATTTGTATACTTCAATTTACAAGACAATATTTGAAATGATATAATTTTTTTATTCCACTTGGTTTTAAAAAATTTATATGTAAACATAAGATATTTTGATCACACAATATAACAAAAGCATTCCTTAATTCCTTCAACATGTTTGAATTAGATTATAACCATCCTATAAATTTTTCTATTTTTTTAAAATTTATATTAGAAATAATGATATCTATCATTTTTTATATTTTAGTATCATACAATAGTAATCCTTAGTAATTGTACACTTCTGGGTTTTATTAAAAAAGAATTCCATGTTTAGTTAAACATAATAAAATAACCTCTTTCTTAGTGCTATCAACAAAAGCATCATCAAAAGTAAAAATAAGAATGCACCATTGTGAATATAGAACCAATGCAAAAAACTACAATTGAGAAACCTTTAATCAATAATACTTGAATGGACATATGCATCATTACTTTTATACGCATGCTTTCATAACTTCAATATATCTAATGCTAAGCTTTTCCCTATCACAAGGCCTTTCAAAACACTATTATTGGACTTCTATCATTTCCCTTCTAGATTTCTTCATCAAACCCCTTAGCAAGTGAATAGTCAAAATAATTGATCTTCTAGACACACAACCAAATTGAATCAACAATATATTAGTTTTGTGTCATAATTTAAGCTCTTTGAATGATAAAAATTACTTTTGAAAACTAACATCATTGAACTTATAGAATCATACCTTACCTTTTAGCAACCTTTGTTCTTAATTTCTTTTCCTTTCTTCTCTTTTCTAAAATATTAAGAATAATCATTGCCTTTTTTTCATCTTTTTTAATGGCCTTTATCATCATATATATTATTGTAGCATGTTTTACACATCTATAATAAAATCATGATCATATGATGCATAGTAAAATATAAGCAAACACAAGAAATACGAGCATGAATGTCAATCATCTTTGAATTTGATAGATTTCAATTCATTACTTATTATAGTTGCCAAGCATTATATAATACAAGTTATTAGATGTATAACCTTGCTATCTCAGTTTCTCTTGTAAAGGTCTCCCCTTAAAATAGATATCAAATTATGTGCCTTTATATGATCCATATTTCCTTCATTTTAAGTATTTTACACTTACTATAATATATCTTTCTTAATTTCCAAGATTATTTCTCAATTCCCTTACTTGACTAGTTAAACTCTTTCCAATAATTTAACAACATTACTTCTCTCCATCCTCTTCTCTTTAAGCTATCAACCACTATCAAAATGTCTTAATTTTATTCAAAACACCCACATCATCCATGGTCATCCTCTCATATACTAAATATCGATGCTTCATTTCCCTTCAACAATTACACCTCTTCAGTTTAGTGACTTCTTGCCTTCATATCACTTGGAATTTAATAGTTTTAAAAATAATTAGGTTACTATCATGTCAATATTGCTGCTAAAATAAAGTTAGGAATACTTTTAAAAAAAAGATTTAACAAAAATTAGGAAATTCTAAGATTTCTTGCTTTTTTTAATAATTTGAACTTCAAAAGTTTAGCGGTTAATTTTGTATGATTTTTCATGACCAACTCCAACTGTTTTCCAAATTTCATATATTTTAATGATATTTAATATTTTTAATAATTTAACCAAACCTAAAATATTTTTAAATCCTCATTAACCTTTGGATCAACGACTATCATGCCTACTTTTTTAGACACAAATTTTTTACTATGCTTATACTTGTAAATTCTATGCCTTAGTAAAATTTCATAATTTTTTGAGTTTATGTAATATTTTCAATTATTTTAGAAAGGTTTTCAAGCTCATAAGTTAATCATTATAAATCTTCGATCTTTTAGTTTAATACTCAAAAGATTTTTTTTGTCAACATATTATCATTATATTCAAGTAATTTATTCGTTTTATTTCATAGTTTGTTTCGTTCTTTTTAGGGGTTGCTCCTTTAGTGGTATACAACATTTGAATAATATCAAATGATAATTTAAAGTTTTCAAAATTCTTTAAAATTCTAAATAATTGAAAATAACAATAATTTAGTTTTCTTTATATTTTGGATATTATAAATCTTCTCTTCTTAAGTTCATAAATCAAACCTATGATTGTGGTTTTTTTATTAATTTAAGCACATGATAATTTAAAATTTCAAAACATTATTCAAATAATTGCCCTCACATTGTGGATGTTACAATCAAAGGGAATGATAGATCATGCTCTATCTTATTTAGTAGTTTATTACATTTCTATTAACTTAGTTTTCGTATTTTTGCAGTGATTTAAGAACTTACCTTTTGAAAGAATGTTAAATTTTTTTATTGATTTTGTTATAATTTTCAAAATATAAAAATGTATATTAGTTTTACTATGATTTTTAAAAATGATCATGCTAATGGTTTTGTATTAAAAAAAATGTGTTTTAAAAATCAAAAGATAGAGAAATAAATTACATAAGCCATAATTACTTTGTGACATTTTGAGGAATGTCATTTGATTTAAATAATGCTAGAACTATTTGTTAAATGATGATTGATTTTATCTTCTAAAGTTAGAGATGCAAAGATTTAGAACGTTATGTAAACAATCTTTAATAAAAATTAGATCTTTAAAGACATGTAAAAAGTGTACCATGGGACTAAATATTTTGAAAGTAATTTTAGCACTTTTTTTAGAAAGTTTCTTAACTTCATGGTCTCAAAAAAAGGAATCTAAGTAAATCTAGATATGGTAAAGGATTTGATAAACATGCCTTCCTAAAAAAAAGCTCATCCAGATGCTCAATATCTAGCTTAAAAAATTATCAGGTTCACCCTTTTTATTTTCAAGCATGGAAAGAAACTTCAATAATTCATCCAGCTACTCTACAATACGTTTAGACAATAGTAAATCGAAGAGTGTTAAAACGCTTATCTAGAGCTTAATTATTACTTATCTCAGCTTCTAATCTTGGCAATCTAGTCCTTAGGGAGTCTTTATGTATATATCTAATTGCTTCAAGTTTGATAATTAACTCTACATTAATTCAAGAGAATAATGGATTTCAACAGCTAATCTATTATGTTACACTCACTCAGAAAAATGTAGAGCTAAGATACTCTCTTATAGAGCATCTAACCCTAGCTTTACTTATGTCAACCTATCAGTTATACCAATATTCACATCATAGATGTGACAACCAATAATCCTATGAGGCACATGCTTCAACCAATAGATGACATAAATAGGTTGCAAACGTGGGTAATTAAGCATAATGAGATTGAACTTAACTTCATTTCCTATTCATTTATGAAATCTCAAGTTCTTAAAGGTTTTCTAATGGAGAGAAACTCTTTTTATTCAAAACCTAAGACCCTGTTAAACTTTTAACAAACTTTTTTTATGGAGCTTTCATGTGTGACTCTTGTAGCAGTAGTTATATCCTTCTTAGCTCTTAGTAAGTAAAGCTTAAAGGTGTTATCATAATTGTTTTCATTATCACCAACAAACAGGCTTAGCATGAAGCCTTGATTGTAAGTCACTAGTTTGCTTGTGGGCTACAAATGAAGCACTTGAAAATCTTTAGTAGTTTCCAACTAACTAATAAGTAATGTCTTATTAAAAAGTAAAGATTTACACTAAAATCTTATGAATACTAGCTTGGCCTCTTCTTGAAAAGTATAACACTATAGATTTATTTTTTATTCATTATGAACAAAATCAACAAGTGGATCTACTAGCCAATAATGGAGATTCTAGTGAAGACTTTTCTCATCTTTAGAAGTTGAGTATTGAGTTACCAAATCGCCTAGTTCTTCGACCTAAAAGGCCTTCTTACTAATAAATCCTTATGACAATTATCTAAAGTTTGGGATTTTAACCCTTATAAAGTTAGATGTAAAAAAGGTCAAATGATACGTTAAAAAATATACTTTGGTTGATTAACAATATTATCAAAAATCCTATCTCAAGACATACACAAATGTGTTCATCTATGACATTTCAAATTTTATATCAAGCTAATAATTATGTTTTAAAAAATCTTAGTAACTAAGATAACCTAAGATAAGTTTGACATATTATAAAAATAATTATATTATTTTGAAACCATAATTCTTGGATGAAATCATTTGAGAGCATAAAATATTGAGCATTTCACTAAGTGAAGAAAAAAATGCAATCTTTTAAAACTGTTCCAAACATCCTTAATCATAAATTTAACATGTCACACTCTCTCTTGGTTGACTTTATAAGAGCCCATCCATTACAAATGGTCTAATCTAAAATGATGAGCTAATTACCCATCATTACAATGCCTGATAGCTTTTTGTAGTGCTACGACCAAGGAGAAATAATAGTAATAATAATGATAATAATAATAATAAGGACAAGCTTGGCTAACCCATTTCTCGCATAAACTCTCTTATAAAGAGATAGAGGATGATCTTGACGAGAGAGAACAAAGTTGTGATTATTTTCAATAAAAAAGATAAGAGAGCGATAGAGAGAAAGAAATTTGAGAAAGGGAGAGTGCCCATGAGAGGACACTTAGGAGCTAAGGGAGCTTCCAGAATGCTAATGCTAATGAGAAGAGCATATCATTAAAAAAATTTAAGTAAATCCAAAACATATTTTCTCATGACAAATGAAGATGAAGGAGATGATGATGAGGGAGGAAAGAAATGTTTGGAAGAAAAACATCATGGCAATATTATTAATAATTTGGGTGAATTAAACTAAGTTGGTTCTTATATTGAATAAATTATCCCAAAATCAAGTCTTAGCTAACTACTAAATATTCTAGAATTTAGGTGTCACTTGTGACCCAAAGCCTACATTAGCATATAAAATTAAACAACTACTCTATTTAACCTAAATGACCAACCTACCAAAATTGACCAATGCTTTATTTAACACCAAGTTTATCAATAAAAATCGTGTCTCTTGAGATAACTGACTAATAAAGTTTACTATTAAGTTTAATAATTTTTTTTACTCATATTTAATCGTATTTGTGATACTTAGTTCCATAATTTGGTTTCATGCACAAATTTTATGGAACATAGCTTATGTTGAAGAATCATGATGCCATTAGATGATTTATTTCAGTAAATTAAATGCCAATCATGACAAACTCTAAATAAGTATAAAGAGCTGTGCGGAACTAAGTACATGATGAACAAAAGATATGAATATAACATAAAATAATATACATAAGATGTCATGAGCACATGATAATGATATGTGATGATGCATATATGATGTTGGACATATGTTAATGAATATGAGATATTAGATATTTTGTAATCGATAATGTTGTGAGAACAAGCTAGAAAAAATTAATGAAATTATATTAAAAATATTTGTAACACTTCAATAAGAATGGTTATATTATTATACTTCTTAGTTTCATGCATTGAAAATTGAAAGATAAAATAAAAGTTTTGATTATAATCAAGTGTAATAGACATAAAAATCAAGCAATGATGCCAATTCATTGATATTATTTTAATAAGATGAATGAGATATTTGTGACAATCAAAGTAAAGCAAAACTCGTTAAATAGTGCATTGATATTTGTGACAATTAGGTCAGACAAAATCTATTGATTGGGCACTATTAATAATTTGTGACAAAAAGATAATGCAAAACCATTTAGTTAAGCATGACTTATTAATATTATTTGTAATAATTGAGTAGGGAAAACCCCTCATACTAGTTATCATTCTTGGTGTATCTTAGTTGCATATATTGATTTTCACATGTAAGCTTAAAAGACATGATAAAATAAGAGTTTTAATTATAACCAAGTTTACAATTAAATGGATAGTTAGGAAGTAATAAGCCCATTAAAAAAGGTCACAAAAATCTAGAATAAATTGTATGGAACATTTTAATAACAAGACATTTTTATTTTGAAACTTGATATAATAATGTGATACTTTATAACATTCTTATAGGTTATATGAAGCACGATGTCCCCATAATTGGATGGTTTTCTCTCATTCTTAATTGTTATTATCAAGTCTCATGCACTTGCTTTGCTTACATTCTCATAACATGATATTTTTTATTGTACTAATTGTTATGATTATATGAATATTTTTTATTGATTTGTATGAAGTGTCTTTTGATGATATCTTACACATTCTTAGCTTCTTTGATTGTTACATGAACACGAATAATTAAATTTATATAAATTAAAAGTTTAATTATAATATGTTTAGATAACATGAATTTTTGGCTTGAAGTTATTATTTTTGGCATAATATGTCTGTGGTAGACTTTCCTCTTATTATTAAATATTTTTTGAAAAGGATAATTTAATATTTTCATATGTATATATTGAGGACACCATTGGTCCCAAAGAGTATGGATGAAAAGTGGTGAGAAAAAGAGTTTTAAAGAAATTTGAGTGCCTATGTATCTTTTTAATTGTAAACTCATCATTTGATCAACAAAATAATTTTTGGCCATATATATATATATAATTGTCTTTGGTAGAAATAAATAATTAATAAATAGAATTAAGCCCTAGTGAAGAATGAGATGGAAAAAATGTTTAAGAAACAAAGGCCATCACACCATCCCTTAGAAGTTAAAGATATGATCAAGTTGATCCATTCAAGAGAGTGTGATGGACATGCCTCTAGCTATAAACTTGCCATGAAGATTATGTATTAAGGATTTTTTTGACCAATAATGAAAAAATATTACTTTATTTACCAAAAGGTGCAAAGGGTGTCAAGTTCATGCTCCCCTTTCATGCTAATTATTCACAAAGATGGAAGAAATAATTATTTATTGGTTCTTGTTAGATTATGGTATGGATTTCCATTTTTTATTTCCAATTGCTAGAAATGGAAGGAGGTTCCTTCACATGGTGGTTAACAACCTTTAAAAATGGATTAAAGTGAAGCCTCTTATTGGAAAGGCTATTAATAGGATTTAAAGTTTTCTTTAGACAAACATTTATAATAGGTTTAATATTTCTATAGAAATTATTACAAATGACACAATAATGTTCCAATGTAAAGAATTTCTAGATTTATGCAAAATGTATTGTTATTTTTTGAAGTATGCCTCAACTTCTCATCCTCACATAGATGGATAAGCCAAAGCAATGAACAAAGACATCTTAAAAATTCTAAAGCCTCGTCTTAATGATAAAAAAAGGTGGGTGGGTAGGTGAACTCCTCGACATATTGTGTGCGTATTGAACTACACATTCTGCAACACGTCAAGTTCTTTTAAGGATTCAAGGCTATAATCAATATCGAGTTCAATGACTAAACAAGTTCAAAAGCTTGAACTTGAAACTAGCACATCAAAAGTTGTACCTAATCAAGGAAAACTGTCTTAGACACCATGTAAAGAAACTAAATATAAAGTAAAGTATGAAAAAATATTACATATTAAGAATTGTCCTTTCAAGGTCAAAGATTTTGTTCTTAGACAATATAAGAGCTCTCAACACTAATAAAGCCTCCATAAGATTGCTCCAAACTAGAAAGAATTGTACTTTATCAAGCATGTTCTAAGACCAAATGTCTATCAACTTCATAAAGAGGAAGATGTTGAGCTCCAACAATGAAAGAGTAAGGATCACTTAAAAAGGCTCTGCATATGCTAAAAGTTGCACACTTTTCTTCTTGTGCTAACTATCAAAGGTATTATTTGACTTTCCCCAAAGTTATCAATAAAATTTCATCCTTAGCATCATGATTTTACATTCTCAAGATTTTGTTAACTTAAACGAAGTCAACTCTCTTTGTTTAATTATAATATTTAGATATCTTAAGCATTTATAAAATTGTACTTTAAAAGTATAGACTTATTTGAGGGCTAACAAAAAAAATTTATCTTAAAAGAAGTTATCTCTTGAGCTAATTCGTCAATCAAAAGTTATTTGATGTCCTTCATCAAATTCCAAATTACTTGGGTTTTTATTTCTTTTGGTAGAAAATCAACATGACTATTCTCACTTGACATTGACAAATCAACTATTTAAGTTAATTACATCTAGTTTGTAGTTGAATATATTTCATCCTTACAAGTCAATGTTAGTGATGATCATTCAATAATTAATATTTTCTTAAGAAATGAAAACCTCATGGAAAATCCATTTATTGTTAAATTTCTTGACCTAACCTTATCGAGTATGGATCATCATTCGAGATATGAAATTCTATCAAGAAAATATAAGTCAAATCTTTGTGTGTGTACCTAAAACTTAGGCCTTGAACTTTTTAGTCAGACCATATATCATCAAAAAGCCTAGTCTTTCACTGATATTAAGCCCAAACCTACTTCAACAAATCCTCCAATGGGTCACAATAACTCGAAACATGAAATTTTTAAGGAGAGATCCATATTTAGATATTATAGAGCTAGTTGACAAGTTCTTTTGATGTTTATTTAGATAGTTATATTTCATATGTTAATAACCCATGAGAATAGGCCCAATAAAAGTTATTAGCATAATCAGTCCTAATCATTTCTTTATATTAAATGGTTTTTGAGTAATGCTCAAGTAATAAAAATGTAAGAGCATTTTCATTACTTGAAATAACCATTTCAACTTGCTTTGGTTCACATCATTTGAATCAAATTTTGATTGAGTTAGACATCTATGTGAACTTTTATTACATGGATCTTCATCACCATTCCATAGTAAGCATGCTTTGAGAAGCATAAATCTTACTTTCTCTTTTTATTTCCTTCATTATTGTTTCATTATGTGAAGGCTACAAATGGAAAAACAATTCTTTCTTTCCTTCTTGATTTGATCACTAACCCATTGTTTGGAGGTTGAGAGTTTTTGCCTTTTCATCTTATCTTGTTGCAAAGTGAAAATCTTATTTATAGCTTGCAAGTACCTAAGTATTTCCCTTTGATCATACCATTCACTTGGGACAAAAAAGTTTGTTTCATCTTCTTAAGTTTTGACTTGTCATTTACTCTCTCTCCTTTAAACATGAAACTCACTCTTGGAGATTGGATTCTTCTATTTAATTCTTTTACCTTATGTTTAAGCTTTTAACTAAAACACCAAAACTTAGAATCTTTTCAAGTAAGATAGCTCATTACAATGAATAAGATAGCTCATTACCATGACCCTGTGTTTGGCAAAAATAAGCAATAAAAAAGCCATAATAAGATAACTAATGGGACTTAACCAATTGTAGAGATAAGGAAAATATCAACCTTCAAGAACTGTGAAAGCATGCATTGCAAATAGCATTAGCAGTTCGACCATAAAGCCATACTTTTTGTCGATTAAGGTCACACAGTAAAACAAGTGACCTCATCGCCCTTAGTTCTTCCTCTCTCCCTTCAAACAAGAAATCATAAATCAGTTATTATAATCAACAAAACTAAGAAAATCAGCAAAAATAGAGCATATATGACATCACACACTGTAGTAATGAGAAAAAAAAATTTTGAAGCTTCCTATTTTTTGCTTCATTTCTATGTTTTTTGTTCATATGCCGAATACTGTGCACAACATAAAAAAAGCAAATTTTTTGATGTTTGGATTACCAACGTTCTAAAGGTCCATAAATAATTGAAGAGGCACATCCAACTCAACAATATGACTATACAAATAAGCAAAACATAATTAAAAGCATAAACTTTCAATAAAAAACAAAAAAAATCAATAACATGCTAGAGAACTTTAATTTCTGTATAATCATTAGAACAACATAACTCTTGCAATACTAAATTGTATTATGAAAAAAGTTCCATTTTAGTTGTTTTAAGATCATTTGGTTTAAGCCCATAAACTTTCATAGCTTTGATCTAGGCATTTGAAGTAGGTAAAATATTTCACATAGGCCATTTCTCTTAGCTTATAGTATATACTTAAAAACCCCACTTATTCATCTCTCCTTCCCAATTCTTTCAGTTGACCTCTAGGCAACTCTATGGTGTATCTTTCCATTTATCCTGGATGCCTCCCAACCATCTATTTCTATGACTTGTCCCTCTCCATTGTCCTCGAGGTTGCCAACCCATGGCAATGTATGTCCAAAATTATTTTAAATCTAATGCTTAGGACTTCCAAGAAGTAATGTGTTATATTGTCTAAATATACTAACCGATTAACAAAGATGGTTATATCAACAATGAGTTAATTGAAAAAAAGTAAGGATTCCTACAACTCATGCATGGATACATATAAAAAAATAATTTTAAGAAGCTAGAATTAAATCAGAAATTTGACTAAGTTAATTAACATCATGATTCATAAGAAGATAAACGTTACTGTTGTTCAACAAACTAGGCACATTGTCAGAAAACCAAGGTATTACCAATTTTTGATTCAAACTTCAATACTCAAGTAATAATTGAAATAGAAATGAGTTAGTACAATTTTGGATAACTTTATGAAAGATAATATAATGAATGTTTCTTATGAGATTAAAGAGCTTAATGAAGAACATAAAATGATTGTAACAATTTCTTATTATTTCTTCAAGAAACAAAAACATTTTCTTAATTCTACAAGATTATCATCATGAACTCAAATTAATTATTTATTAAAATATTTCCCTCACATGCTCGAAAAAACATTAGAAAAGGAAAAAAAAAGAAGCTAGCATTGGACATATTGAAATTATAAAAAACATGTATAAAGACATAATGAGTGTATAAGGAGGCTTTATATTGATAAGGTATTAGAAAAGAATAAAAAGAAATTAAAATTGCATATATTAAAAATAATTTCGCACGCCTAAGGAGAACATATTAAAGATTTCTTAATTACAATTGAATTTCATTATGGCTATGCTTTAAGTCCTTGAATGTGTTTGTAAACTTAATTTCAAAAATGTTTTCTACCTGTGCACCAAAAGCATCAAAAACATTTCGAAAATTTCTCACAACTCCCATTTTTGCACATAAAAAGATAATGCTTATAAGTACTTTTGCACATCTTTCATCAAACTTTCTGACAACATAAGCAATGAAAGACAGCTTTAATTTCACACTAATTGTTGATGTAATTATAAAATTCATGATAAACCATTAATATGCATTTTTCTAATAATTTAATACCTATTGATAAGACACAGCAAAGTGATAAAGCAAAATTGAGACTATGCAAATAGATAAAACAAAACTGAGTCTATGAACAATAACTCTAAAGTTTAAATGGTGTCACATTTTTAGTTGTTATAATAAATATATGGAATTAATATTTATTAAACTAATTCAAAAAACATATTGATTGTAATATGTCATAAACAAAAGAAACAATACAAAATTTACTTATTTTGAACATATACTTCAAAATGATAGAGAAATTCACAAAAAATGTCACTAATATGATCCAAGCATTGAACTAATAAGATGAAAATAAAACATATTTCTGAGTGTTGTGTAATAAAAAATTCACACTCAAGAATAAAGGCAAATTTATAAGATTACATGGTATCAAATGTCAATGTGTGAGTACAAACACACAATAGAATACTTTCTATAGAGATAAAGCTTTTAAGTTTGAAGAGTAACTTACTATAAAGGAGAAAGTTGGCATTCTATCAATTGAAGACAATTCTAAAGAAAATCAATCTACATGCTTTGGTTATATTAAGAAGTTCACTTTGTGATTCTATTAGAGAAGTAGATTACTGAAATCTTTCTTATAAAAAGTAAAAAATATAGAACAAAAAAATGGCTATTGACTATTAGAAATGACTTTAACAACTTTTGATCTAGAAGAAAAGAAATTAATGAATAAAAACAATAGCATCTAAGAATCAATTTATCTAACCTCACTTGATGTGTTAAAGGATTATTCTTGTAAATATAATAACGAAATATGAATTTAGTGTTTGTAACCTAAACCTTTTTAAAATAAGAATCTAGCAAAAGAAATATACAACCTCATAAGAAATAGTTAAGATTCTATATTTAAGAAATCATGGGGAAAAAATGCTTGTTTTGTTCTTTGTAGAGGAAAATCAAAATTTTACCTTGATCAACAATTAGAAAGGCCTAATCAAGTCCAACAACTTATCAAAAATTATAATCTTCCTTTAAAGCTCAATGAAGTGGAAGTTTCCCATTTTCTCCAATGCCTAGTTGAAAATATAACTTTCACCAGTACAAACAAAAGATATTTCCACCCCTTAAAATGCTGAACAAAAATATGCTGAATAGTGGTAGCCCTCCAAATTGAAGTGTACCGAACGCTATAACAGAGTCGTCCAAGAAAAAATAACAAACCTTCTTATTGACGAGGAGGATGATGGCTTGTGCTCGATTGGAACGAAGGGAAGCTGGGAGGGCCAGAACTTCGAATTGAAGGACATGAGAGGCTATGTGCCAGGAACATCGTGAGGTCACTGAGATGCTTCTAGACCACCAGGTCCGACGACGAACTAAGCGCGGATTGCTAAAGGAAGAGATGGAGGGATGATTCGAAGTGGTCGTAAATAAGGAGAAGCTCCGCCTAGTATCCTTCTGGGCAAAGCTTCATCCTGGATTGAAGCCGAGGAAGGCTCAGCCTATCGACTGCCTTTCCAGATGTATAGAAGGAATCCGGTAAGAGGAGGTTGGCCATCGTCGCCAGTTTTAAGCGCGGATTGCTGAAGGAAGAGATGGAGGGATGATTCGAAGTGGTCGTACATAAGGAGAAGCTCCGCCTCGTATCCTTCTGGGTCAAGCTTCATCTTAGATTGAAGTCGAGGAAGGCTTAGCCTACCGACTACCTTTCCAGATGTAGAGAAGGAATCCGGTAAAAGGAGGTTGGCCATCATCGCCAGTTCTACAGATCAATTTACAAAACCCTAGTCGAACGGAAGCTCAGAAGAACCAAGCTAAGGAGCTTATGTGGTTTCTGGATGGCAGATTTTTAAATACAAAAGATAATTACTATATATAAATAATTTATTAAACAAAAGAAGGGAGTATTGTGTTGAATTTGATTGGCGACACAAAGATTGCTCTACGCGTCAGTATGGGATTAAATTTTTAAAATATTTTAATAAAAATAAATTTAATAATATATTTAATTCAAAAGATTGGGGTATTATTACTAAATTATGATAACAATAATATTTTTTATTATATTATTAATAAATCATAATCTATCAATATGCACATCTTTATGGATAAAATTTATTATAATTTTAAAATGCATAAATGTGCATCACAATTTTTTTTCATCAGTCTACAATATAGTTATATGATAAATAATAGAGATTTAAAGTTTGAGAATCTTATGATAAAAGTCAAACTCTTGATATTCTTTTGCTTAATGTTAGACTCTTAAGATCCAACAGCTTGAGGTTGGACAACTAAGAGATAGTTGTCATCGCTAGCAATGCGATCGCCTAAGGAGATAATGCACATGATTCATCCATCTCGTACCCATGTCTTGTGCATTAATCATAAACCACCATCGCCCTCAAGACAATGCTTCTGGCAATGGTGGCACCTAAGGACATAAGTGTAAAGTTTAACTATCCTTTTGACAATGTCTTGTGTTGCCACAAGCAACACAACCTCCAAGGAAATAAAAGAAAAAAGATAATATTTGGTCATTCTTTGTAGATGCACAAACTCAAATAGGAAGTGACACTTAGGGTTTAATTGATGGCAATAAATTTGCTTACTTGAAGAACAAACACTTTTCTAAAGAGAAATAGAATTTTAGTTTATTCTCCTGGTTTTTCTTGTCCTCCTTTGTGATCCTTGACCTAGGAGACCCCGAGATATTGCTTAATGTTTTTTATAATTGCACTCAATAAGAATTTTTGCTAAGTTTTTGTTGATTCCCTTGTTCATATCTAACTTGTTGATCAAGAATACTACACCCAATCTCCAGTGTATCATGGAATATGACTTTCACATATAGTTTATATCATTTCATCAAATGTTTCTTTTTGATTTTTTAATATTATAATGTAACTCTAAATCTAATGTCATATGACATTTACATCACATTAATTTGGTTACATTACATTTCTTCGAGATATCACATTTGTTCTTCAATATATATTTCCTTTACATTAAAATTAAATTTATTATGATTTATCTTTATTTACTTTAGTAATGTAAAGTTTTTCTAAATAAGGTTTGATTAAGAAACAACACACCTCTTTCGATTCATCTTCATGAGCTGTATCAAGTGAATAATTCATTTTGATATTTTTAAATTATTTTTTAAGAATTTTGGTAAACTTAACCAAATGTTTTGATTCATATATGATTCGACTATTGAGTATGTTACACTTGACCTCCTAACTATCTTGGAGGCTAACTTTGTCATACAATTTAAATCATTGTTTCACGTTTTCACTTAGATTTTCATGTATTATAACGATACTCTAAATAACCCTCGCAGGGCCTTCATATTGATTTGGTAATCATGACAGTTATTACTTGATATTTTTGTAATGTAAAATTGTTTTTACTTGATATTTTGGTATTCCAAATATAAATGTTATAATTCTTGCCTAATTTGATAATGATGAAAGTTACACTCATTCTCTTGAGTATATTGGAATGCAACATTTCTGTAAACTTTATCTCTCGTGCTACATTCATATGTTCTTGATTTTCTTATATTATATTTTTTTAATTTGTATCATTATAAGTTTAATAATCATTTACTTAATAATGAAATAATAGCTTATTATTATTTATGCACTTTTATTTTGATATTTCTTAATAATAAAATATGAGATCTGATTAAGATGAAACAAAAGTCATTAAACTCGACTTCATAGTCACCATCTAATTAAAATATTTTTTTTATTATTTTTTAAATATTTTATTTTCCATCATTTTGGCACTCTTTACAAGGTATTTTATGTTCTACCTAATTTGACGATTAACAATGTTACGCCAACCACCAAATCAACTTGAAATTAAATGTTCTTATACAATTTATCTCGATTCTTTAAATTGTTTGCTTTGATTTTCTTATATTTCTATGAAGCTCTAAATCTTCTCTCTTGTAACCTTACATCACTAGTCTTGTTGTATTACATTATTTTAATTTATCTGACTTTAGCTTTAACATATATTTACATAATATTAAAATAATGATTAATTATTGCTTTTATTTAATTACTTTGGTAATTTAAAAAAATTATAAACAAGTTTCAATGGAGATAAAACAAATACCAATATTGTCATCTTATAGAGTTCCACTCAATTAAAATTTCATTTCTTATAATTTAAAAAAATTACTTTCAAATGTGTTTATATGCTTTGCAAGTCATTTCAATCCAAACCTCATGTGTTAGTCAATGATACTACATTAGATCTTCTTAGAATCTTGGATCACAATTTTTCTATAATATTTATCACTTTTCCACAAATTTTGTTATTTGATTTGGTTATATTACTTATTAACTTTACATCTCCTTTAATGTGACCTTTTAATCACTTTTATTAGCTATAATACATTATTTTAATTTAAGTCATTTCAATTATAATATATATTTACTTATTATTAAGATGATACTTTATTATTATTTATGCTTATCTATTTTTGTAATTCATATTTTCTATAAAATGTTTTTTGAACGAGATGAAAAAAGTAGTTGATTTTATTTGTCTCAATATGCTATATCTAATTAAATATTTATTTTAATATTTTTATACATTTTTTATCATATTTTTTCTTACTTTATAAGATATTTTTACTCATACTTGATTCCATCATTTAGGATGTTATACTTGATCTCCTTAGTACCTTGGAGGAAAACTTTACCATACAAGTTTTTTTAAATAATTTAGCACATTTTATCAAATATTTTTCTTTAGTTTGGATGTATTATTATGAAACTCTAACTCTTCTATGGTGTGACATTTACATAGTTTTTATTTAGATATTATAAATTCTTTTAGTTTATCTTATTTTAGATTTATTATATATTTATCAAATATTAAAATACTAATTTATTATTATTTACACTTATTTAAATTGATATTTCATAATAAATCCAAACAAGTTCTAATTGAGACATATTAAACATCATCACCTTTCTAGTTTAGTAAGTTTTATAAATGCAAATATTTTATTATCCATTGTTTTTGCACTCTTATAAGATATTTTGATTCTTACAAGGTTGTTGCACACATCCTCCATTGTATTTTTTAATACAACTTTTTCGAAATAATTGGTCTCATTTAATAAAAAAATATTTTATTATATTATGGTGAAAGTCAAATTCTCTACACATGTAAATTTAATATCACTTAGAATTAATTATATTATATTTTTTTAATTTATTCCATTATTATTTTGGAATACTACTTTTCTCATATAATTTATCTCATTTCTTGAAATATTTTACTTTTATTTAGTTATATTTTTATGAAACTCAAATTATCCACTCATGTAAACTTAACATCACTTTGATTTGGTCATATTTTATTTTTGCTGTTTATAAACTTTTTAATGTTAATACATATTTCCTCTTATTTGTCATTACAATTTACAGTAATTCCAAGCTAAGTCTAATCAAGATAAGGTAAATATTATTGAACTCGTCTAGAAGATATCTATTTTATTAAATATACATTTCGGAATTTTACAATGTTTTATTTTCTAAGATTTTTGTTCTCTTTTTATGATATCTTGATTTGTATCATATTTGGATTTCTTGAAATGTTTCACTTTTATTTCTTTATGTTTCTATGAAACTCAAATTATGCACTCATGTAAACTTAACATCACTTTGATTTGGTCATATTTTATTATTTCTATTTATAAACTTTTTTGGCATTAATATGGATTTACTCTTTTTTGTCTTTACAATTCACAGTAAGTCCAAGTTAAGTCTGACCAAGATAAAATAAATATTATTGAACTCGTCTACACGAGATCTATTTTATTAAATATACATTTTTCAATTTTAAAATATTTTATTTTCTTATTTTAGTTTGCTTTTTAAGATTTTTGGATTTGCATAATTGAACACAATTTTCTTGTAAAATTTATCTCATTTCTACAAATGTTTCACATTGATTTGGCTATATTGTTATGCAACTCGAAATTTCCTATCATGTGGCATATATTTCATTTAGATTTGGTTTTGTTACATAACTTTTATTTTTATCATCTTTCCTTTAATATATCTTCATTGAAAATTTAGATAATAACAGATTATTGTTTGTGATTATTTATATTGATAATTTGTAGTAATACTAAATAAGGCTTGATTAAGATTAAAAAAGCCTTGCTAGTCTCATCTCACTGAGCCCAATTTAATTAAATATTTTATTTTTATTATTTTAAATATTTTTTCAAAGATTTTTAAATGTTTTAAAATATTTTTTTAATTATACATGACTTAATAATCGAGGATACCATACCTTATCACCTTGGTATTTTATAATGTAATTTTCCTATATAATTATCTTATTTCTTCAAATTGTTTGTTTTGATTTAGTTATATTACTATGCAACCTTAAGTCGCCTCTCCTATGAGGATTACATCACTTTGAATTGGTAAGATTATATTGATTTGATTTATGACTTTTCTACTTATATATTTTTTCTTAATATTGAAATGTTTTATTGTTATTATTATTTATTATTTTCTTCTTTTATAACAAAGGTCATTGGAGTCATTTAAACAAGCTTTACCTAATTAAAATTTCATTTATGTGTTTTTGAATCATTTATTTTTAATAGTTTGCCATGCTTTATGAAAAATTTTTATTCATATCTTATTTGATGATCACAGATGATACGCTTCTCCTTAGGTTTTTTGAATGCAACTTTCTTATACAATTTAATTTTTTTCTATATTTTGTTATGTTAGTATCAAACTATAATCTTCTTTTGTGTGAGGTCTATCTTGCATTAATTCAATTATATTAAATTGTTTCATTTTATCTCATCTTAGCTTTAATATATATTTATTTAAAATTGAAATGATATTTTGTAAATATATATGCTTATTTTTCTTGATAATTCATAATAATCCTAAACAATGCCTGATCAAAATATAACAAATATTATTAGATTCATCTCAAGGACCTATTTTCATTTTAATATTTATTTTTATATTTTCAAATGTTTCTTTTTCTTGGCTTTTTGAATTGCTTACGAGACATTTTGATTTATATCTTATTTGATGAACCATGATGTTACACTCGATTTCATTTGATTTGGTTATATTATATTTTTTAATTATTTATATTTTTGATTTTTTCAATGTTGAAATATTAATTTATTATTTTTTTATAGTTAGTTAAATTAATATTTTCAAAATAATTCAAAATAGGGAAAGATTTAGAGAGAACAAACTTGGTTACACTCAGCCCGGTTAGTTTTGTCTAATTAAATATTTATTTTTTAATTGTTCAAAATATTTTTATTTTTAATAGTTCTTTAACTGATTTTATTTCATTTTGTTGTATTATATTTTTAATTTATCTTATTTTAGATTTATTACATATTTATTAAATTTTAAAATATTAATTTATTTAAGGAATTAAAGATTTAGGGATTTTTGTAAACAAAAATTGTATAGTATAAAATGTTTTTCAATAACCTAATTTCTCTGATTTTTGTTTCATTAAAACACTAATGCGTATTTGGTTTATCTCTACTAATTTCAGCAAAAAGAAAATGGTTAGTGGAAGCCCGATTGGGGATCGAGGGTGGATGTAGGCAAAGGTTTTGGTTGAATCTCCTAAAAATTCTTTTGCATATTTGGTTTATTATTGAGAAATTTTATTTCATCCATAAAAAAATTTTAAGGTCAAAATGTTTTTTAACTAATTTTTGGAAATGAAAATTTTTTTAAATAAACAATTCACTCATCCCCTCTTAACTCGTTATGCCTCAAATGTTTTACAATAAGTTAGACATCGACTTGGTTTTATTAGACATGTTAATTTCCTATTGTAATATGATCATTATGTTGTTTCATATTTTTGACTTCACATAAAATTGATTTTGATGTTTAGGCATATTTTTTCATTTTTTTTGGATATGTGAGCATATAAAATGTTTTGAAACATAATGTATTTATTTAATTTTTTATAAAAAGTACATTTCAAAATTAAAGTATTAAGAAAAGATAAAAAAACTAGAGGATGTGACACCTGATCCCAAGAAAGGCAAGATTGGTCACCACAACTATGCTCCAATCTTATGCAATTCAAGCAACATGATTACATTATTGTACATATGTTGCAAAGAGACAAAGAAGATTGATAGTGAAACAATTGATAACATTGAGATTAATAATTGGATTCAATTATTAGAAAAGTTAACTAAGCCATTTAATGAAGTTATCTAAAGCATCCAGCATCCTTAAGAAATTGGTTATTAAAGAGCATATATTTGACACTTACAAGGATAATATACTTGATTGTCAAAACAACCTTATCTAGTTTGGATAAAGGATTATAACAATCTCTTCCATAATCTTTTATATACAATAATAGTTTTATTTTCCTAAAAAATACTTATAATGTTATCCAAATTATCCATTTAGGTACAATTTCTTAAACTAATACCTAAGTCACCAAACTCAAAGTATTAATGACACTAAATAATGTGATGAGCCAATATCCAATAAGTATATTGAACACCGTACACATTCCAATCGAACTATATATTCATATAAAATGAGAATAATGTTTCAAGAAAATGAAGTTCTTCATGCTTAAGACAATCCCACAAAGGGGGGGGGGGGTGTGATTGTGGTAAATAAAATTTTCTTTCGATTTTTGATTTTAATTAAAACTTAAATCTCTTAAGAAAGAATCAGAAAGAATAGTACACAAGAATTTAAGGTAGTTCGACTCAAAATCGAGCCTACATCCACCCCAACCGGTGTTGGTAATAGAACACTAAAATCACCAAATTACAAGCAAGGTTTTTGGTACGGTTCACCTCAAACCTACTTGGGATTTTACCTACGACTAATCCCAAAGCTACTTGAGTTTTTCTGGGCTCAACTCAAGCCCCCAGCTTTTATACATTTGTACAGATGCCCTTACGCCAATGAAAGAAAAACAAAAAATTGGCAAAACTTAAGATAATTTTAAGAGAAATATGAAGCACACAATATCGAAAAGAGGGAGGAATAGAGATTGAAAAATAGTTTAAGCAAAAACCTCTAATTTTGGGTTCCTTGTTGCTACTTTCACTTTGTGACTTTAGAAACACCGTATGCACATAGAATTGTGTGATATTGTCATTTGAAAGCTTTGAAATCTTAGCAATGGTAACCTCTAGGAGTTCTTCATCATTCCTTATTTATAGAGCTTAATTTGAGCTATAAATCCACACCCAACGGTTTTGAAATGAACTAGCCATTTGGTAATGGACTCAAAATAGTCACCGTTCAATTTGGAGCCTAAAATGGACATTCTGATTGAATCTAGAATTTATCGTTTGAGATTAATCCTAGCCGTTGGATCTTGTTGGCCTTGATCTGGGCCATTGGATGGCATGTTTGTTGTCCTGCATATATTAAAACAATTTGCCCAGAAATAAACTAAAATAGAAACTTACTGTAGTGGTTTCGTATCTTCTTGTAGATCTGGCTCGATTTCGAATCTCCTGCTTGGCGTTTTTCTAATTTATCATGCAGCAATTTACCTTGATCAATCTAAGCCATCCAATCAAGCTTGTCCTTCTGCCTTCTTTGAGAATCGAATGGAAGTTTAGTCCCACATTGTCCAAATGTCCTTGTTGGATTGATTTCGTGCTTGCTCTGCTCAACTTTCTCTGTAGGCTGAGTTTGTACCAGTTCCATTCAGCAGCTGTGGGCTGATTTGTCACTTGTTCCGTTTAACAGCTCTTCCTGCGGCCTTTGGGCTTCGCTCACCCCTTTTGGGTCTATCAAAAAATTTTGACTATATTTTATTTTTTAAATACATAAAGCCTGGACAAACCAGCCGTCAGGTTGAGTTGACCTGCCCAACGCTACAGTGAAAATTCCTGACACTAAAGTGGTTTTATAGTGTTTTGTGAGAATTTTTATGCCAAAATTTTAAGTATAATCTATACCAAAATAATTTTATATTATGATAGTATTACAAGTGTCCTAATTGACTATGAAAAAAAAATTCATGAAAAATTATTCCTAAATAATTTTAAAAAATCAAATACCAATGGCTATACTTTTCATTAATAATGCTTGGCACAAAAATCAAAACTAAAAAAATTATTAAACTTATAAAATTCTGAAATATTAATACTATTAGTGTGCCACATCATCTCAAAATTTGGACAAATCTAATTCAAGAAAAATAAAGAGATAATCAAGTATAAAGATTTTTGTGCATACCTTCAATTTCCTTGAAGCTAGCCATCACTCCAAGCTTAAAGACCACTATTTTAGACATTTAAAGTTCATAGATTAACTTAATTGAATATTAACAATTTCGCTTAAAGCAAGCCCATATGAAATATAAATATTTATGCTTACTCATCAAATATAAGGGAGTAACAATCTTCCCCTTTTGATAATAGGATGACCTAAATGTTTTAAATACAAAAATATGACAATGAAAATAGAAATGAACTTTTAAGGAGGAAATTAAGAATTGACATGCTCCCCCTATCTTGATGCTCCCCCTAACTCATAACTATTCTCCCCCTTTCACACCATCCAAAAGGGAGTGAGCCCTAAGCAATGTCTAAAGATCCTAATTGTTCTCTCAATGTTTGAAATTGCTCCAATAGTAATGTTTGGTAAAAATGTCAACCAATTTAAGATTAATGTTAACATACTCTAATTTTACTAATCTTTTGGCCACTTGGTCTCTAATAAAGTGATTTCTAACATCTATGTGCTTAGTCCTAGAATGATGAACTTAATTCTTGGCTTATGTTAATGTACTAGTGTTATCAATTCTAATAGGTATATGTGTGACTTCTAAACCATAGCCTTGAAGTTGTTAACTTATTTGAAATCCTAAGAAAAGTAAATTTAGCCACCTATCATGCTCATTTCAAATTCTTTAGTCATAAGATTTCCAAATTGTCTACATTTCTTTTTTTTTTACTATAAAAAATAATATCATCAACATAAATCTAAACAATTAGTAAAGCATCTCCTAATGATCAAATCTTTTGGACGTGAGGTTGCAAATATCCATCCTCTATGTAACTTGTTTTTTTTCTTTTTCTACTTCAAGATTTTCTAATTTTTCTTCATTCTTATTCAAATCTAAGTTCTTTACTAATTTTATTTCATCTTCTAAATACTTCTCACTAACTAGTTGGATAGACTAATCAAACACAACATATATTATTTTGTTTACCTTATGATATTCTAGATTAAAGATTCTATATGCTTTTCTAATAGATGAATACCCATGATGTGGATTTTTATTTTCTTCTTAGTTTTGACTGTATAAGGTGTAAAATCTAAATTAGAAACATATCACTAAATTAAATCATCAATTTAAATTTTATAAATGTCCTAAACCTATCTTAGAATGTCTCCAAATATTTTGGAGACTTTTTCTTTTAGTCTTCTAAGTTCTACTTTTAGGAACTCAAGAAAACTTCGGTTGAGCACTAAATGGAGCTTGCATGTTCTTATTCTTAAAAATCCATCAAAAAGTTTTTTTGTGAATATATATTTCTTCTAAAAAAAGAAATCTTTCATAATATGTTCAGGTTTACAACAATAAAAACAAACAATATTTGATGGCCTAGGCAAGCTTATGTATTTAGGGTTTTCAAAATTGAAGCATGTGAAGAGCAATATGCATGTGAAGCATAAAAAGTACGTGAAGTTTTTCTTGCACTAGCATGCTCAAAAAATCATATTTTTCTTTCAAAAGTAAAATATCATGCTTTAAAGAAGTATTCTTAATGATAAGGGAAGCCTTTTCGTCACATATATGTTGATTTTCTATTCTTTTTTTCATCTTCCTTTATAACAAAATCAAGTAATTCAACTTTTCTTTGTAAACCTTTTTCAATTTTTTATGAGCACTCATTAAAGAAGTCAACGCATTCATAATTTCAATATAATTACTTTCTAAAATATCTCGTTTAAGTACTTATCTCATTTTCTTCTTCTTCTTCACTTGAAGATATTGATGATGCCTCATTTGCCAAAAAACAAATCATCCCTTCTTCTCCTCTATTTGAGCTTGAAACATCTGAATCTTTTGAAGCACTCCATGTAGCTTGGAAAGCTTTCTTTTTCTTCTAGTTCTTCTTCTTCTTCTTCTTTTTCCTCGTTGATATGCTTGCCCTTGAGCTTTGGACATTCCAGTTTAATATGATCGGTTTGACCACACTCAAAACAAGTTGGTCGCCTCTTCCTCTCCTTGTTGCTCATCTTTCCATTTCTTATTAAGAAAACTTTTTTCCAAATTTTTTGCTAAACCATTAACATGAAAACTTACCTCATCCTCCAAATTCGTCGAAGAGGTAGAAGTGGAATCTAAATCACATTTGGTGGCTTTGAAGGCCATGGGTTCTTCCCCCTCCCTTTTGTGCTTTAACTTGCTTGTAGAAGCCTCTTCCATAAGTCTCCTTATCATCTCTATTTCGACAGTGAAAAGTTCCCCAAGGAGTTCATCAAATGAAAGTTTGTGGACACTTTAGCCACTTTAATTGCCGTTGTAAGGGAATCATATTCCTTTGGAAGGATTCTCAAAATTTTCCTTACTAGGTCACCATTTGAGAAGGCCTTTCCAAGATTTATCAAACCATTTGTTACATCATTAAATCTTAAAAACATACTTTTAATACTCTCACCAGGATTCATTCAAAAAAGCTCATAATAATGAGTGAGGATGTTGATCTTTGTCTATTTTGCTCGTGAGAGGCCCTCATAAGTTACTTCGACTTTTTCCACACCTCAAATGTCGTATGCATATTTATAATTTGTGTAAATTCATAAAGAGAAATTCCACAATGAAGATAGTTCAAGGCCCTAGCATTTAATTGAGCCAATGTTTTATGCTCAACATTCAGCTCATTAAAGGGCTTAACTTCATTAATAAAAGAATTTCTAGAAAGTTCACAAGGCTTAGTCATAACTTCCCATAATTCTAAATCGATAGATTGAATAAAAACTCTAAAAAGATTTTTTAGTATAAGAAAAATTCTCCTTTAAACAAGGGATGTCAAATTGATGAAAAACCTTCACACAAGGTTGCGCCCAAATCAACCAAAAAGGAAGCCATAAAACAAAAAAATCACAAAACCACAAAGAATGTGAGAAAGCCTTCACCTAGCACAAGTGGATCTCCCACGTGATGTTACTCATTTAATTTGGGATTCCTCTCTCTGATACTAATTGAAGTTCTTTGTGCTTAAGACCATCCCACAAGAGGGGGGTAAGTTGTGTTAAATAAATTTTCATTCAATTTTTAGTTTCAATTAAAACTTAAATCTTTTAAGCAAGAATAAGAAAAAATAGTGCACATAAACTTTTTAAGGTGTTTCGGCTAAAAATCTAGCCTACATCCATCCCAAACCAGTGTTTTGGGAAAAGAATACTAAAATCACAAAGTTACAAGTGAGGTTTTTCATACGGTTCACCTTAAACCTATTAGGGATTTTACCTACGGCTAATCCCGATCCTACTTGAGTTTTTTTGTGCTCAACTCCAACCCCATGCTTTTGCACAATTGTTGGGATACCATTACCTCAAAGAAAGAAATACAAAAAATTGACTAAATTAAGACATTTTTAAGAGAAATATGAGGCACACACAATACCAAAAAGAGGGAGGAATAGAGATTGAAAAATAGTTGAAGCAAAAACCTCCAATTTTGGGTTCCTTCTTGCAGCTTTTAGTTTGTGACTTGGAAAGCACCGTATGCACTTAGAATTGATCGATATTATGATTTGAAAGCTTTGAAATCTTAGCAATGGTAACCTCTAGGAGTTCTTCATCATTCCCTGTTTATATAGCTTAATTTGAGCTCTAAATCAACTCCCAATGGTTCTAAAATGATCTAACCGTTTGGGTAATGGACACAAAGTAGTCACTGTTCGATTTGGAGCCTGAAATGGACGCTTCTGATTGAAACTCATATTTATCGTTTGAGATCAATCCTGGCCATTGGATCTAGGTGGCCTTGATATGGGCCATTGGATGGCGTGTTTGTTGCTCTGTATGTATTAAAATAATTTGTCCAAAAATCGTCTAAGGTAGAAACTTACTGCAGTGGTTTAGTAACCTCTTGCAAATCTGGCTCGGTTTCGAATCTCTAACTTGGCATTTTACTCTTTTATCATTCAACAATTTACCTTGATTAATCTAAGCCATCCTATCGTGCCTGCCCTTCCACCATCTTTGACAATTGAGTGAAAGTTTTGTTCGACGTCGTCCAAATGTCTTTGCCATTACACTCTATAACACTTTCGGTTCATTAGTCTCTCAAGCTGTTTGGCATTGGCTCCCCCCTTCCTCGACCAAGATTTCATCATTTCGTCCTTGTGGGCTTGATTTCATTGTTGCTCTAATTAGTGTTCTCTGTGGGCCGAGTTCGAACTTGTTTCGTTCAGCAGTTGCAGGTAGATTTCTCACTTGTTTTGTTCAATAGCTTTGCCTACGAACTTTGTGCTTCGCTTGCCCCATTCGGGTCTATCAAACAATTTTAATTTTATTTTATTTTTTAAATCCTTAAAGCCTAGACGGATCAGCCGCCGGGTCGAGTCGACCTACCCAATGCTACAAGAAAATTCTCGAGACTAAAGTGGTTTTGTAGTGTTTTGTGAGAATTTTTGTGTCAAAGTTTTGAATATAAGTATACCAAAATAATTTTATATTATGATTGTATTACAAGTGTCTTAAATGACTATGAAGAAAAATTCATGAAAAATTATTCCTAAATAATTTTTAAAAACAGAATATTGATGTCAATTCTTTTCATTAATAATGCTTGGCCCGAAAATAAAAATTTAAAAAATTATTAACTTATAACACTTTCAAATATTAATACTACTAATGTGCCACATCATCTCAAAATTTGGACATATCAAATCCATGAAAAATAAAGAGATATATTCAAGTATAAAGATTTTGGTGCATGCCTTCAATTTCTTTGAAGCTTGTCATCACTCCAAGAGCCTTGAAGACTACTATTTTAGACATTTAAAGTTCATAGCTTGACTTAATCTAATATTAATAATTTTACTTAAAGCAAGCTGATATGAGATATAAATATTTATGCTTGACTCATCTAACACAAGGGTGTAAAAGAAAACTCAATATTATTTTTTATTTAATTTTTGTTAATCTAAACTTATTTTAAATATCATGTCATAACTTAAAGTAAAATATATATTATATTTCTAATATAAACCAGTTCTCATGCTATCTATATAATTTAATATATGTACCTTATCATAAAATAAACATATAAAAGATCCACAAAAATTTAAAAACTTTGAGCTAATGTAATATAAATACTTCTTTTCAAGATAACTATTTCATATATCAAAATACACAATACAAAATGGCATATAAGATATCTTAATTTAAGAATAAATTATCTATTAATTCAATATAATATTTATATTACCATTATCAAACTTTTACACCTAAATTATAGGTGAAGATTCTTGATCCACTTTTCTTTTCTTTTAGTTTTTCTACAAACTCATAGATACATGCACATGAGTTACAACATAATCTTTAATAATGAAAATATCTAAAATTGTTTAAGATTATATAACGCAAAGCATTCTCTCTACTTTCGCTATTACAAAAACATCAACTATATGATTCCCCCATAGTGTTGTATAATTGGCATCTCACTAAATCATTGTCATTAATTCTTCACTTATTGCATTATATGGCCTCTCCATCAAACAATATGATTCCTTCAACTCCCTAAATATGGTTGTTAAAAGCCCATCTTACTCTTTGACCCTTATCTAATCATACTGTATGAGAATCCCATGGTACAATATGATCACTCCAACTATGATATGACAACATTGTTGGACCACACAATAAGCTTTCTTCTTGAACCGACTTTACTCTAATTGTATTATATATTCTCTTAATTTTATGATATGTTTATTAACTCTCTAAACAAATTATAGATAATCATATTGTATATTGAGTCTAATCATATAGTAGACTCACCTCCAATCAAAACTATAAGGCATAAATTGAATTATATTTTACTATAAGACAACTCTAAACCCCCATAATTAATTATCATAACATTACAATAAAATAAAACATCTAATTCCTTTATAAAAATGAATAAATTAAATAAAAAATATAATTTCATTTTTTTTGCTTTTTCACTTATTTTAATAGCTTTCTAGTACGTTCTTTCCCTTCTTTATTCTTATAGTAATAGTAAGTCTCCTTTCTATCTTCCTTGCTGCTCTCCTTATGACCAACATAATTCTTTTCTTCTCTTTCTTGTTGTCCTCTTGAATTGAAACTTTGTTCTTCCCTCTTTTCTTTATTTTCTCTTTTTCTCCTTCTCTCCCTCCATTTTTCTTTCATTAGCTACATCTCTAAACTACCTAAAACCTTTAGTAATAACTTATTTAATAATAATCTTGTTTAAGATTATTGGCTTAATTAAAAAGTACTATTTCGATTTAAATATTCATAATATATATATGTATTATTCAAAAAATTGTAATTAATTATGTAGGTCATAAAATATTATTAGCACACTACAATTATATTCTTCAAAGAGAGTTCTTTTTAATTGTATGCTTTAACAAAATTTTATTTTCATTTAAAAAATATGACACACTTCTCAAAATAAAATGATTATTATTTTATTTAATTATTAAATGTATTATTTATGAAAATAATTTTATTGTTATTTAAATTCACATAATTACAATTATATCTATCAAATCTCAAGATTTGTAATATATTATAAGAGCAAAATTTTAAGATATTACAATAAGAAAATTCTATTTTTGTATGCATTATTTCATGAAAGCATACATATTATCATCCATATCATGAAATATAAATGTTATTGAAATATAAAATGATATACTAATAAAATAATAATCAACCTCTTAGAAAACTCATATTCTATGTAAGAGGAAAAAAATAATAAATAATATGCAAAAATAACTTAATTATGAAACATTTTATATATTAGTTTAATATTGTGCATATATCATAATTACAAGTTTTACTAATTGAATTCAGGACGAAAACATCTTTTTCAAATTTATTATTTTTTTTTACAAATATAAACATGCATATTTATCACCAAATAATTTTTTAAATATATATATATATATATATATATATATATATATATATATATATATATATATATATATATATATATATATATATATATATATATATATATATATATATATAGACACAAACACACCATATTTCTTATGATTATTTCACTCAAATTATCATCTTTATTTTTCCCTCTACTATTGTATTAGCATGTCATATTTTATACTTAATGTATTATATATTCTGTAAAATTTTTTAATAGAATTCCATACATTAAATTCATTGCATTATATGTTTTATGTAAAACCACTCCACAGCAAATCCTACATTATTAATGATTTCTTAACTTTAATAACCTAACGTACAATATGTTAAGCATCTTGTATGGCATACACAAATCACGTATACTATACTCTAATACAAATGAATAATATTTGCCTCTACAACATTAATGGAAATATGTTATGTAATTTTTAAATATCATCATAAAAGAATATTAAATAAGATGATATATTTGTAAATAATATAATATTAAGGTATTTTATAAAAATGTCATGTTGAAACTCATGGGGAATAAGATTTTCAAATTATCAACATTCATGGTACTAGTTGGACAAAAAATGAGCGAGCATAGCCCGAAGGTGAAGGAAGAAGGCCGCTGGGAACACTAAATGAAACAGGGCGAAATCAATCCATAGGGAAAACTGAATGGAATAGTGCGAGGTCTAGTCAACTCAAACCAAGTGTCTTGAGCGACGAAGAGGAGAGCCAATGCCAAATGGCGTGAGAGCCATATGAAACGAATTCCTTGTGGAGCCAAATGGTAAAATTTGTTGAGCAATGTGGGACTAAAGTCCCAATTTGATTGTTGATGATGGTGCATGGGTAAGCACGATCCGATGGTTGAGATTAATCAAGGTAAATACAAGAAGTATAGGAGAATCGAACCTGAGTAGATCTACATGCGTCAAGAGGAGTAAGAAATGAGGTAAATGTTTTAATTCAATTAATTTCTGTACACATTATACTAATACATACAGGACAACCTATGCTTGATCCAATGGCCCAAATCAAGGCCGCTTAGGTCCAACGACTAGGATTAATCTCGAATGGTAAAACCAGGATGCAATAAAAAATGTCCATTTCAGGCTCCAAATAAATTGGTGACTGCTTTGTGTTCATTACCCAAACGGCTAGTTCATTTCAAAGGCATTTGAAGGTAATTTAGAGCTTAAAGTGTGCTGTATAAATTGGGAAGCATGAAAAACTCCTTGTGGTTAGAATTGCTAAGTTTTCAAAGCTTTCAAATGTCAACTTCGAGCAATTTTAAGTGCATATGGTGCTTCCAAATTCACAAAGTTAAAGTTGTAAGAAGGAACCCAAAATTGGAGGTTTTCCTTCAACTATTTTCAATTTCTATTCCTCTCTTTTTTTATTTTTCTTTGAAATTTTTATTGTATTGAGTGTGCCTAATGCTTCTTTAAATTGTTTTAAGTTTATAATTTGTTGCCAATTTTTTATTTGTTTCTTTGGGGTAAGGGCATCCCGACAAATGTGTAAAAGCATCGTGTTTGAGTTGAGCTAAAAAAAATCAAGTAGGTTCGGGATTAGCCGTAGGTAAAATCCCAAGTAGGTTTGAGGTGAGCCGTACGAAAAACTTTACTTGTAATTTGGTGAATTTTAGTGGCTTTTCCCAACACTGTTTGGGATGGATGTAGGCACGATTTTGAGTTGGATCACCTTAAAATATTTTGTGTACTATTTTACTTCTCTTGCTTGTTATTACTTAAAAGATTTGAGTTTTAATTTAAACCAAAAATTGAAAGAAAATCTCAAAACATTATTTACTACAATTCACCCACCCTTGTGTGTTTACTTTATGCACAAAACTTTATTTACTATGTTTTGCATGAGGGTAATCCAAAAATAATTAAGTGACTAATGCTACATCTTTCGGCAAATATATGTGAGCACATATTAAAAATAAATTTTACTTAAATCCTATAGAATGATATATGTATTGATTTTATTTATTTAGAGTTATAGAACTTAGGAATAAAAATAATAATAAAAAAGAATATTTACTAATGACTCATATCTAATAGATTTCTATAACATATATGATTAGATAATAGCTAATATTAACTAATCTTATTTTACTTAAATTCTCACATAATAGAAAATAATACTTTTAATTCTTTATTGCAATGTTTAAAACTTACTTTCACAATAAAATCTCATATTTTGAACTTTTAATTTGGACAATTTTGCATCAAAATCATTTTATGTCTATGATTTTCTAAATCAACAAAATTGTTCATTCACTCCACCTAAATAAACTAAACTTCAACAAAATGAAAATTATACTTTATTTTGTTACACCCTTATGTTTGATGAGTCAAGTATAAATGTTTATATCTCATATGAGCTTACTTTAAGTGAAATTATTAATATTCAATTAAGTCAAGTCATAAACTTTAAATATCTAAAATAGTTGTCCTTAAGGCTCTTAGAATTATCGCAAGCTTCAAGGAAATCGAAGACATGCCCTAAAATTTTTATACTTGAATTTCTCTTTATTTTTCTTGAATTTGATATATCCAAATTTTGAGATGATGTGACACACTAATAGTATTAATATTTGAAAATGTTATAAGTTTAATAATTACAGAATTTTTATTTCTGGGCTAAGCATTATTGATGAAAAGTATAGACATTGGTATTTGATTTTTTAAAATTATTTAAGAATTTTTTTTCATAGTCATTTAGGACACTTGTAACACTATCACACTATAAAATTATTTTGGTATACTAATATTTAAAATTTTCGCACAAAAATTCTCACTAAATACTGTAAAACCACTTTAGTTTTGGAATTTTTCATAGTAGCATTGCGCAGGTCGACCCGACCAGACAGCTGGCCTGACTAGGCTTTAGGGATTTAAAAAATAAAAAAAATTATTTGATTGACTCGAAGGGGCGAGCGAAGGCGAAAGGCGAAGGACTAAGGTCACAGGGAAAGCTGAAAAGAACAGCGTGTAATCAGCCCGAAGGGAAACTAAATGGAACAATGCGACTTCAAGTCAATCAGGACCAAGTAATTAAACCTTGGTCGAGGCAGGGGGTAGCCAACCCCAAATAGCTGGGGAGATAAGCGAGCCAAAATTCTTATAGAGCACAATGACAACATTTTTTCTACGATATGGGAATTCCCATCCAATCTTCAAGGAACAAGGAAGGGTAGGCACGATCTGACGACTTAGGTTAATCATGGTAAAATGATGCAATTAAACAGCACAATGACAAGCAAAAGAATTGAACTTGAGCAGATTTACGAGACCATTAGAAACCACTGCAACAAACATTTCAATTCCAATAGTTTTTGGACAGCATATCCTTATACATGTAGGAGAAACCTATGCTCAATCCAATGGCCCAGAACAAGGCCGCCTAAATCCAACAGCCAGGATTGATCTCGAACGGTAAAATTGAAATTCAATCAAAAACATCAATTTCAGGATCCAATTCGAACTGTGACTGCTAGTGTCCATTGCCAAACAGCTAGTTCATTTTAGAGTAGTTGGGAGTGGATTTAGAGCTCAAATTTGAGCTTTGTAAATAGGGAAAGATGTAGAAATCCAAGAGGTTATAATTGCTGATGTTAATCAAGACCTATCAAAATTCTATAATACCTCAAATAAGATAATTATTTTTAAATCTATTTCTTTAATTTAAAAGGAAATTAAGTGTTATATATATTCTTTGAGATGTCAATAATAATACATCACAAGGATTTTGATCTCTTAAGGAGATTCCATTCATATAAAGTTAAGTTGACGTAACATCATAACTTTTAATATGAGTGCAACATTTCAAAATTATTTTGGATTATACTTGAAATATTGTTACGAATTAACAATATGATTTGATTTTAATAAGTGTTTTAGAATGATATATCATTTAAAATTTCAAAAAAGATTAAAAAATCAAAATAAAAAAAAAAGAAATGAAGAGTTGAATAAGTAACTTATATTAAATTTTGTCTAAAATCATTTGGAGTCCATTTGATATGAAAAATGCATAGATTATCAACTTAGAGATCCCATCCATTTTTTTAATGATGTTATTAAACTTATTCTTATAATTATCTTTATACTTTTAAAATTTTTTGTTAAAATAGTTATTGAAATTATTGTGAAAATTTCCCCATCTTATATGACAATGCTTAAATGAATATTTTTGCATGCCAAACATGTAACGTCATATAAAAAAATATGGAAGAAATTAAATACCAGAGAAAATTCAGTCACCTAACTTGAAATTTAATGTTGTCACCTTCATTCCCGCATTGGCTCCATATGCCAAATTACCCAATTTGGAAAAGCCCCCATTTTTGGGATTTCACAGAAGTTTTGTTGACAAATTTTGCTAAAATTCTGACATAATAGAAAACAATACTTTTTAATTCTTTATTGCACTGTTTAAAACTTACTTTCACAATAAAATCTCATATTTTGAAGTTTTAATTTGGACCATTTGCCATCAAAATAATTTTTTTTCTATGATTTTCTAAATCGACAAAATTGTCCATTTACTACACTTAAATACACTAAACTTCAACAAAATGAAGATTATACTATATTCAACATTTCTTTAAAGTTTCTTAACATATTCATAGCCACTAGTGGCTATTTCACGAGTAGTTGATCACTATTTAATTTTAAAATAAATTTTATTTTTAGAAGTGGGAAAATACTATATTTTAATCCAAATTTTAAACAAAATCTAGTCTTCTTAAATCTTTTGATACAAATGATGTCCAAATTTTTTTAACAAATTATAAAACTCATAAAACTATACTACACATAATTTTTTTTCTATTTTTTTAATATTGTTTAATTTTTAAATAACTTTTTTCAAAAAAAGGAATTTCTTTTCTAAAAAATGTATCATTTTTTAGTTATTTTTAATTTTTTTAAGATCATCATTTATTTTAATATTTTTCTCCCAAAAATATTTAAATTAATATTTTTCTATAATTTCAATCTTTTGTTTTGTGACCAATTTAATTCCAAATTTTATGATATCACAATAATATATTTTTAAAAATTTTATATTCCTTATTTAGGATTTATCTTCTTCCTCTATAGGACTCATATCCCTTGTTCTAAAAATTTATGATGTTTTATAAAGTAGTAATAAATCACTAAAAGTTATAAACTTTATAAAATTATTTTTTAATATATTTTTTGACTTTTAATGAAAATAATGTATCTCCTTCTTCATTAATCTCTATTTCACCATCCAATAAATGCACTTAATTAATTTATATTGTAGATAATAAGATTAATCATAATAAAAATTTATTAAATAATCTCATACTATTAAAATAATATATTATTACAATTAATTCCATAATTTCTGTTCTAATAGATCCATCATATTAAAGTCTGCTTGTTCGATTGGATCATCTACAACCTATTAGATCATTTGATTTAAGTCAATTAATTGTTCAATGTATGTCTAATGGATGATAGATTTTTCCAACTTCTCTATTTGACTTGTGTTAACTCCTCATATGTCCAAGTCGTACTATTCAATCCGCATGTAAGATCATTAAATGCTCATTGAAAGATTATTGGATTGTCTATCGAGCATTCGATAAAGACTCACAACACAAATGTAGAAAAATTTTATATTGTTTGATATTTTCATTAGATCATTCAATCTTTTGTTGGTTTATTTGATGGTCCCATCGAATATAAAAAAAGAGTTTGTTTATTTCTTGTATTTGCTTTAAATCCTCAAATTCCCTTCTGCAGTTATGATTTCATGCACAGAAGGCTTAGTTCTCTTTACAAATCTTTCATACATTACTCCAATTAGCAAGAAAAAAGGAAACATTTATAGCTTGCATGAAAATACTTATACTTTCAGCTTAGATCTTAATTAGATCTCTCCAAAATCAAATGTAAATCATCGGGAAAATTTCCTTGTTTCTTTTAATTCTATTTTTCACATAATGATCCTTTAATTCATTTTGTTTTCATCTCTACAACTAATTAGGCGTTATGACCAAAGCTTATACAATCTCTCTTTTTTATAAGAAAGTGCATATGTAATAGTCTTTTTTATTAACTTAAAAATTCATTCTAAACAAGTTTAAATTATTTATTTTGTGTATTTCATATTTGAAACTTGAGAATTTATTGATGAATAAGCTTTTTAAAAAGCATGCCAAGATAACAATGATAGAATACAAAATCTGAGTTATTTATCATGAAGGTTTTGAGAAATCTGTTTGTATATGGTTTATATTTTTCAAAAACTTTTTAAAATTTGGACTATGTATGCCATGGATCATACGATGTGATATAAAGATCATATTATATGATATGAAGCCAAAAATGTTAAAGTATACAATCTTGTTTAAAGATTATTTGAAATAGTTTTTGTAAGTGCTTTTTTATAAAAAGTGGCGGTGACGACAAAATATAATATGAATTGTATAAAAAAATAAGAAGAGAAGATAAAGGAAAATGAGTGTCCATGGAAGTGATATCTCAAAACCATTATATATGTTAACTAATTAATTATGATATAAGACAATTGCTTTACTAAACTCCAATCTATCATTATGTAATGACATCATGATAGAAGCATTAGCATAGCATGCTATCATTTGCATATGTTTTAATATTAAAATAGTCCTTTACTATTATTAATATATAAATGTATAAAAAAATATTATTATTTAAGAATTAAGTAAATATTTATTAAAGCATAAGTCAGGTAAATTCAATCGATGTAATATTACTATATTAAACCGATTCAAAAATCACATGCAAAGAAATAAAGATTTACATAGTCATATATCCAAATCAATTAAGAAATTAAAAGAAATAAGATAAATCATATCTAAAAGTTGTATTCCAGGGCACTAAGATAAATGAGTATAATATCCTAAATCATCAAATTAGGTATGAATCAAAATATTTCTAAGAGCATGCCAAACACTTAGAAAAAATATTTAAAATAATAAAAAATAAATATTTAAATAGTTAAAGCTCATGGAGAGTAGTACAACAACATTTGTTTCATCTCGATCCCCTTGTTTCAAATTATAGTGAATTACCAACATAAATAATCACAAATAATAACGAAGAATTCTTCTAATATTAAGTAAATACATAATAAGGCTAAAAAAGTAAAATTTAAACAAAGAATGTAACAAAATCAAAATTATATGAAAATCACATGAGAAGAGATTTAGAGTTATGTAATAACCAAACAAAATTGATGAAAAATATTTGAAGAAAATGAGATAAATGGTACAAGAAAGTTACTCTCCAAAATAATAAAGAGATTGAATGTAATAGTCTTGATCATGAAACCACGTAGTAATTAAAATCATTTATAAGGTTTTTCAAAACAACAAAAAAAATAAAATAATTTAAAATATTAAAATTATTTTCGTAATAGATCGAGTAGGTGAAGCATTTAGATCATACATCATTTGGAATTACTTTAAATTAACATAATAAATAAGCATTAATACTAGAAATTTATGATTTTAATATTAATAAATATATATTAAAGAACAAATTAGATAAATTGATGCAATATAATATTATCAAATTGAAGCAAAAATGTGAAAAAATGAGATAACTATTTCAAGATTGTTATATTCTAAGTTACTAAAGAGATAAAAAAAAAATACTCAAACTAGAAATTAGGCGAGAATAAAATGTCTAATAAATTAGGTCAAACCCTAAAAAATATTTTAAATTATTAAAATAACAATGTAATAGAATAAAGTACATCATGATGAGTTAAAAAGCTTGTTTCTTCATGATTGGATCTCATTTGGAGTTATAGTAAATTATAAGAAACAAAATAACAAATTATAGCTATAATATTAACAATATATATATATATATATATTAAAGATGTAATAAGATAAATTGAGACAATATATTCATGCCAAATTGAAACCTTGTCAATGTTCTAAGAGAGGTGATTTAATGTCAAATATTTATATAACTAAATTTGTTGAGAAAAATTTGAAGAAATAAGCTAAATTATCTGAGAAAGAAAAAAATTCCAATATTTTAAGGAGATAAACATTTCAAAATATTAAAAAAATATTTATTTATTTTGTGAGAGCTTATCCATATTAGTCCAACAGTATTGTTTCATGTCATATGAACTTATTATGGAATTATAGTGAAACATGATATCTTCCTTAGCAAATTTACACTTCTCCAAATTTGCATAAAGTTGAAATTCTTTTAATTTAGACAGCATTTTTTACAATTGCACAAAATTTTATTCAGGAGAATTATTGTAGGTAATAATACCGCCAAGATATACCACAATAAACTCGTCAAGTTACTCATAAAGAATTTTGTTAATTAATTTTTAGAATTTAGCATGTACATTTGTTAAGTCAAAAGGCATGACTAAAAGCTCAAAAGATACTTATTATGCCACATAAGTAATCTTGGCTTCATCTTTAGCCACAACTTTAACTTGCCGATATCTTGATCGTAGGTCTAGCTTAGTGAATCCTATTACGCTATACAATTGATCCAACAAATCTTGCACTAAAGGAGCTTGGCACTTGTTTTTCATTATCACTTTCTTCAATACATGATATTCTATGCACATTCACAAGGAACCATCATGCTTTTTTTAAATAACACTAGGGTACCAAATAGAGCTTTTGATAATTGACTGAAGCTAGCATCCAACAACTTATTCCATTATTTGAGCAATTTTGTCAACTTTAGTGGTGACATATAATATAAGGGATAGGCAAGAGGAACAACACTAGGTAGCAACTTGATTTAATGATCAATCTCCCTTTTTGGAGGCAGCTTTTTAAGCAACATCAGAAGCACGATATATTCAAATTCTTTGAGAACTTCTATAACTACATCAAGTACATAATGACTTAATCCTGCTTAATCTCAATCAATGTGGAAAAGTGTTTGTCCTCACTTAATTTCAATCCTTTTCCAATCTCATTGTTAAAATACATTGTAGCTTATTCTTCATTTTAATTATCTTCTTCCCATAAGGATAGCAGTAATGAATGTAAAGGAGTGTCTTCTTACATCACCATGATATCATCAAGGTGTGGCATCGGGGCTATCTTAAACTTCTTATGAAAGTTGACCCCAAGAATCAAATCAAAACTATCCAAAGGATTCACCAACAAGTTGATCTTTCATTTCTAACTTTCCAAAGTTAAAGGTACACCATGGGCCATTTCTACCACAACTTGAACCTTTGCATTCATTATTTTTAGAAAATTAGATAACTTTCTCACTTGCAATCTATATTTCTAAACAAGCACAGTATCCGCAAATGTTTGTATCGCACCCATATCAACCATGGCCATAGTTTCTTGTCCATTTGCTTTCATCAAGATGTGCATCAACATAGAGTGTGCAACTATCACATCATTACTGATTGTGTTTAATAGTTGATTAAACAAACCATTAAACGATCAAGACTTTACAAAAGATTAACAAGTACAACAACTTCTCGATCAGATTCCTCATTGGTTTTCTCAACTATAAGAGCAATAAGCATCTCTCTTAGAACAATCTTGAGCATGATGAGGTTCATTAAACAAGGAACAACCTTGTTGATTATTAGAGTTATTTGTACCTTGGAAAGAAGACAACTTTTGCTTTCATTTCCTTCATTTTTCTCATGCCTACCAAACTTCTTGACATCCCACTTCTACTCTCCTTTTTTTCCTTGTCATTTCCTCTAGATTTTGAAGGGCATCTAAAACTTCAGAGACTCTTAGTCTACAAGTGCATCGACAGTAATGATTATGCTTGATAAGTCTTTCACATTTTACCACAAAAAGTTCCAATTGTATCCATAGTTGTAGCCAATACAGGAAGTTGAAAAGCCTTATCATTTTTAGATATATTTTTGAATATCTAGAATCAAAGAACTAAATTTCTTTACATAATCTTTCATGAATCCACTGTGCATTAACCTTTTGAAGGCATCACAAGCCATCCACAAAATGTTGTAAGGGAGAAATTTTTCTTTTATTTCTCTTTTGAATTTTCTTATATATAAATTTTCATCCTTCCATCATTTGCATCATTAACACTCTACATTTTTCATCATACTTTTGCATCTCCGATGAGATACATGGTAAAAATGATCACTTTCTATGCATCCAGCACATGAGTAGATTAAGTATTGCTCCATGTTCAATGAGAAATTCTCTAACACCTTCATATTCCAATTGTCGTTGAAACACTTTTGTTCAAGAATTTTTACAAAGTGCCCATTTTCTTTTCTTTTGTTCTCTACAACTAATTAGGAGTTATGGACAAAGCTTATACAATCTCTCTTTTTGATAACAAAGAGCATATGTAATAATCTTTTTAATTAACTTAAAAATTCCTTCTAAATAAGTTTAAATTATTTAATTTGTATATGTCATATTTGAAACTTGAGAATTTATTGATGGATAAGCTTTTTAAAAAGCATGCCAAGATAGTAATGATAGAATGGAAAATCTGAGTATATTATCATGAAGGTCTCAATTTGAGAAATCTATATGTAAGCGGTTTATATTTTCCAAAAACTATTTAAAGTTTTTATAAATATTTAAAATTAAAAAATAATAAAAATATAAGAAATTTAGATTAATAATAAAATAATCTTCTCATTAAATAAAAGAATGCTTCCTATTGTCTCGAGCATTTTGGCAAAGTTCAGTAGTGCATAAATGAAGCATGAAGAGAAAGAGCTTAGGGAGAGTGTTGAAGGATATTTGGCTTGAGATATTGTAGGAATTCAAAGAAAAAACATAGAGAAAGAAAAAGAAAAATGAAGAAAATTTTTTTTTGACCTCACTTGAGTAGAATCACATCTTAAGGTAAGTTCATAATTGAGTCATCATCATAAAACATATATTTTCTATTTGGGGTGTTTTGGAAGTGGATCTTGTGTGATTTTGGTGGATTTATGGTTGAGTTTGTTAGTTTTTAGTTGTTATGATTCAACCAAGCAATCAACCAAATCATTTGATACAATCTATAAAACATAGCCAGTGATGGGGCATTGGCATTATGTAAATGGCTTAGTTAGTTGATCATTATTCTAGTGTGCTAAATTAACTAAACAAATGCAATTGATTTAGGAAAGACACAATAACAATTTCCTTATTTAGTCCTTTCTTTGACAAGTGATTGTTAACATCATACAAGTATGATGAGCTGATCAGATGAATATGACGGGTTTAGAAGAAGGTCTAATAGAGATTTCCCATATAACCGGTAATTTGGCCTATATATGCCATGGATCATATCATTTGATATAGAGATCATACCATATAATATGAAGCTAAAAATGTTAAAGTATATAGTCTTGTTTAAAGATTATTTGAAATAGTTTTGCAAGTGCTTTTTCACAAAAAGTGGCAATGATGACAAAATATAATATGAATTGTATAAAAAATGAGAATAGAAGATAAAGGAAAAGGAGTGTCCAAGAAAGCAATATCTCAAAACCATTAGATACTTTAACTAATTAATTATGATATAAGAGAGTTGCTTTACAAAACTCTAATCTAACATCAGGCAATGACATAATGACATGAGCATTAGCATAGCTTGATATCATTTAAATATGTTTTAATATTGAAATTGCCTATTACTATTATTAGTAAATAAATGCATACAAAAAGATTATTATTTAAAAATTAAGTAAATATTTATCGAAGCATAAGTGAGATAAATTCAGTCAATGTAATATAACTAGATTAAAGCGAATCGAAAATCACATGCAAAGCAATAAAGATTTACATAGTAATATATCCAAACAAAGTAGAAAATTAAAAGAAATAGGATAAATTATATATGAAAGTTGCATTCCAAGGCACTAAGATAAATGTGTGTAACATCCTAAATCATCAAATTATGTATGAATCAAAATTCTCTGAGAGCATGCCAAACTTTAAGAATAATATTTAAAATTATAAAAAATAATATTTAAATAGATAAAGCTCATGGAGATGAGTACAACCACATTTGTTTCATCCTGATCCCCTTGTTTCAAATTATAGAAAATTATCAACATAAATAATCACAAAAAATAATGAAGTATTCTTTTAATATTAAGTAAATATATAATAAAACAAATTATAGAAAATTACCATCAATTTCCTTTTCATATGGAATTTACATAACTTTATTTTTCCCTCAGTTGTGCATTAAGGCTTACCTCAACTTTAGGCATTTGCCCTTTCTCTTTATTGTGCCAATAATTTTTTAGGTGGTGCATTTAGAGGTGTCAACATGTTGAGCTTAGTAGCTTTGAGGGTGGTGGTGACTTGGATAAGATTTTTGAAGAATGTTCTTATCAAGTCTTAGTCCTTTTTGCCATTGGATGAGACACTTGTAAGGCAAATATGCTCTTCCTTTTGGCTTCCAAATAAGTGCAAAGGAGAATTCTTTCCCATTAATGAGCCATAAAATTCTTCTAAAGATTTCTTGTGAGGACAATGGAAAATCCATGTTAAAGATTTCTCACTTGTGTAATGCAAGAATTTCTTGATTCGCTTCCTTACAAGCATCATTGAAGAATTAGAGAAAGGCTTGAAGGGGCTCAAATTAATGTTATCTTAGATTAATGAGTGATTCAAAGAACTGCTTATGTTTAAAGCAACTAGCAAAGAAGATTGAAAATATGCTCCTATATTACTTAAGGGAGAAATTTGATATTGGAGGCTACTTCTATAATCATTTGGAAGTTACATCTTTTAAAAAAGTGAAAAAACTTGCATTTATATGTCTTGAAATGACTTGTAAGGAATTAATAATCTTAATCTCCTTTAGAAAAATACAAGCGTTTGAGTTAACAAAATAAAAATGAAAGTTAGGTAATTAGAGTTGATAAGATCTACTTCTTAATAGGAGAAGACTCATAAAAAAATGTGTAGATTATACTAGTATTCCTACCATAGGTTTGATTTCTCATCAAAGTGATAGAGGAATCCTCAATAAAGTAGAGTTGGTATTGTCTTAATGTCAGATACCAACCTCATCACTTAATTAAATAAAAAAATCAAGTGTTTTAATGCATATAAAATATTGAGTGAGGAAGGTAAATTCTATGTAGAGACATGACGATATCACAAAATCCTTAGTACTAACTAAAATAAAATCATACAAATAAATTATCATCATAATATAATACATATATAACTTGTATAACAATACACATAAAGTTCAAATTGATGTTTTTTACTTTCAATTACCCAATTTATACTAGGTATTGCTCACTCTGAAATCTTAAGAGTGTGGTCTTCTCTCTTGGTGTCAAATCCCCAAATCTCAATTTAATGGATGCATGACCTGTGATGTAAGCACAAATGATACTTAATTATTTCAAAAGATAAATCCAGTAAGACAACTAAACATAAAGGAATTCCAAAATAAACAAATAATGTGAATAAAATTAAAATCCATATCATAACCATTATAATAAACCACTTGTGTAAGTTTGAAATCATATTAAATGTCGTGCATACTATAAGTATACTACATAAAATATAAATACTAGTTTTTCTATTCTTTCTAATTTTTAATATTTTATATAATCATCAAGTTCAGTATTCTTTAAATCATTATTCTCATTAGATCCAATAATTATATCAACATATAGCCTTTAATCATCATCTATTTAATCTATCTAAATAATATTAGGTAGATGTCTAATCCAAATATTGATACTCTACGATAACTCCTTAGGTTTAGTGTCCTATGGTAAGTATGGTAGCTATATCTTTTGATAAAATTTTGTTGGCTTTGTATCATCCTTATAAATAATGATGTCATAACACATACACTAGGCATATATTTAATCTGAAGATCAATACTTTATAATAACATCTATTGAGTTTAGTGTCATCAATGTCATAATGCACACTAAAAAATGTCTAATTTGAACATCGATACCATAACATCTCTTAGGCATAATATTGAGGACAATACCTATAAAAAGCTATTTTTTATTTTTATTTTTCAGCTATATAATATCATATGATATGTTAATCAAAACTATTAATATATATATATATATATATATATATATATATATATATATATATATATATATATATATATATATGTATGTATATATATGTCAGCCTATTTATTATTATCAAAACTAATATGCATTATTTATATTTTAAGTGTTTTTATTTTATATTGCTTTTGTTTACTTTTTTTATGATGCCATGTAACAAATACATGAACAAAATAATGTAAATCATGCAATTAATAAAGTAATGCACCAAATAATATAAAAAATCATTAATATCATACTAAATTATAACATATAAGTATTTTCATCATAATAAATATAATTTTAAAGAAACAAAATAAAATAATATTAACTTTGGATCACAAATTATAAATTTATTTATATTTTAAAATTTTATTTTTTAAAAAAATTTGTAATAAAATATATTTAAAAAATATTGCTAAAATAATACTATCATGTTACACAACATGTTATCCAATTTTTCTATCTAAATATGACATTTATCTTTCCTTTTGAATTTTAAATTATTTATAATTTTTTAAAATATTATATTTATGTAAGGGTCAACATACATCCTAATTAAAAGTAATTAAAATCATGTAAATTCTTTTTTTATCATTAAGTTGTTTCTTATATCATACTTTAGCAATTCTTTAAATTATATCTTACAATTATCTAGAATTAAGTAATCTATATTATATCGTAAATATATGATATCTTTATTGGATTACATGATCCACTTTATTCCTTATTACCTAATATATTAGTTTATTCAAATCTACAAATCTAATAAAACTGTCATACTCTACCATAATAATATTGTATTATATGTTCTAATTCGACTCCTTATATTTTAATATATTTTTTATGTTATACTATGATCCATATAATTACACTATATGATATGGAGACTTCTTTAATGATTGTATCATATGATTAATCCTATTTTACTAAATGGTTTTATTTCTCACTACTAACATCATCCGCTTATCATACTAATTTGATAAATCTATCATATTATATGATTCAACTCTGTTAAAATTATATAACTTAAAATAGCACCTTACGATCACCAACATTATACTAATCTACCTATTTAGACTTATCAATTCTCTTTCAACTAAAATAGACCATACAATATGATGTTTATATTATTTTGTATGATAGATTCATCTATGCAACAATAATTGTGCTCTTAATATTAGTGTGATTTAGCAAAATGACAAATACAATTATTTTTGACAACCTTCTCATAGCTCTATCATAAGCTTATCATATATTGTGTTACCACAACTCCTCTTTCTTCAATGAATTCAACATAGTAACATAATAGAAAAATATAAAACTTACATCATCGATGATTCAACCTTTACAACTCTCTTCTAATGGCACAACTCTGCTTCTCAATTTTCTTATATGAAAAAGCTCATTAGAGCACATAAGTTCAATTGAACTTAGCCTCTAATAGGCCAACTAGACCTATTTATAAGTCGAGACAACAAGGTCGTGATGACCTGAACTCCTCAAAGCTCACTATTGAATTAAGCTTGGGAAGTTAAGGTGCTTAAAATCACTTTTTATCCTACCCATACCATGACTATTGAGAATTTGAAAATCTTATTGCCATGGGTTTTGATATGGCATCTTTATAAAACACCTAAATATTATATTATTTACAAATATATCATCTTATTTAATAATTTTCTATAATGGTATCTAGAAATTACATATATATCCTATTAAAATCTAATTTTTAATTATTTATAAATATATTATTCACTAATTAGTTTTAATTTAAGCAAAAATTTCTAAAGTTATAAATTTAACATGATGCATTTTATACTTTAATATTTATAAATTTATCTACTACCAATTAGATTTGACATAAATCATAATTTTCAAAATTTCAAAACTATCTTACATGTCCATTTGATAATTACATTTACACATGTATCTTTAATAATTTATAAGATATTTTTTAGATTTTTAAAAATTACAAACTCAATGTCATTGAGTTCATCTCCCAAGAGTTCTATTTATTGATATACTCAAATAATATATTTTTGACTAAGTTTGAACTTATGATATATTATGAACACTTTATTGTTATTTTAATAATTTTATATAAAAATAATATATTTTAATATTTTTATACAAAAATAATATCTTTTTTGAAATTAATTTTATTAAGTTTAATAATACTTTGCTGCAATATTTTTGACTTAAATATAAAATTTTTCTATTTGATATAGTTTGAGATTTGCGGGTTGTTACATTTAAGAGTAAGTTAAGGGCAATAAAAAATTTAACTAGGGGAGAGGTGGTAGGCTTTCAGTCATAAATCATTGTTATGGTTTCAATAAGATGATGTTGTGAAATATTATAAGGTGTAAGATTTGTGAAAATGGAAGCAAAGTGATTATGTCAAAGAGTGATACTAAGAGCCTTAAGGGGCTCTCGATTAGAAGAGAGGGATTTGGTGTTATCTCCCTTGCTAGAGTTATTAAATTAACTTATATGCCCCTTTAAAATATAAGAAGAAATAAATTTGGTAAAATATTTTATATGTTATTAAAACAAATGGAAATGATTGTTGGTGGACGAAGGAGTAAGATTACAAACTAATGAGGTGGAAATGTAAGGAACTTTGTTTGCTTCTTAGCCAAAAGTGTTGAGAGATTCTCTTTCAAATAACAATATCATAGATTCTTAGTCTCCATTTTAGCTTACTTATCTAGTTTCTCACAAATGATGTTAAAAGATGTTAATGTCAAATTTAGATTCTAGGGAATCAACAAAAACTTAGTAAAGATTTTTATTGAGTGCGATTATAAAAAAATTAAGTAATAACTTGGGGTCTCCTAAGTCGAGGATCACAAAGGAGGACGAGAAAAACTAGGGGAATAAACTAAAATTCTGCTTCTCTTTATAAAAATGTTTGTTCTTCAAGTATGCAAATTTATTTCCATCTATTAAACCCTTAGTGTCACTTCCTGTTTGAGTTTGTGCATCAACAAAAGAATGACCAAATATTATCTTTCTTCTTTTATTTCCTTGGAGGTTGTGTTGCATGTGGCGACACAAGACATTATCAAAAGGATAGTTAAACTTTACACTTACCTCCTTGGGTGCCAACATTACTAGAAGGCATGGGTACAAGATGGATGAATCATGTGCATTATCTCCTTAGACGATAGCATTGTAAGCGATGGAAAGTAAGTCTTGATAGTCCAACCTCAAGCGGTTGATATTATCAATAAAGTTTCTCAAACTTTACATCTCTATTATTTATCATATAATTATATTATAGATTGATAACAAAAAATTGTGATGCACATTTATGCATCTTAAAATTGTAATAAATATTATCAATAAAGGTGTGCTTATTGATACATTATAATTTAATAATAATATAAAAAAATATTATTGTTTTCGAAATTTAGTAATAATACCACAATCTTTTAATTAAATATATTATTAAATTTATTTTTATAAAAATATTTTAAAAATTTTAATTCCGTACTAACGCGTTGAGCAATCCTAGTGTCACCAATCAATTTCAAAACAATACTTCCTTCTTTTGTTTAGTAAAATTATTAATATATAGTAATTATCTTTTGTATTTAAACATTTGCCATCCCAAAACCGCATAAGCTCCTTAGCTTGGTTCTTCTGAGCTTCCCTTTGAATTGGGTTTTGTTCATTGATCTGTAGAAAAGGCGACGACGGCCAACCTCCTCTTACAGGATTCCTTCTCTGCATCTAGAAAAGCAGCTGATAGGCTGAGCCTTCCTCTGCTTCAATCCAGGATAAAGTTGGGCCCATAAGGATACGAGGCAAAGCTTCTCCTTATCTATGGCCACTTCGAATCATCCTTACATCTCTTCCTTCAGCAATCTGCTCTCAGTTCGTCGTCGGACCTGGTGATCTCGAAGGATCTCGGTGGCCTCCCAATGTTCCTAGCGCACATGACCCCATACTATCCCCGACGCCTCGCTGAATTTCCTCATTAGTCTCTCATCTTCTTCAATCCGAAGTTAGGACCCTCCCATCTTCCCTTCATCCCAATCCAGCACAAGCCATCATCCTCCTTGTCAATAAGAAGGTTCATTATTTTATTTTATTGTTTTGGTCCAATTTGTTATAGTGTTAGGTACACTTCAATTTGGAGGGCCACCATTCTTCAACATATTTCTATTCAGCATTTTAATTGTTGGAAATATCTTTTGTTTGTACTGAATAAAGTTATATTTTGAACTGGGCATTGGAGAAAATTTGAAACTTCCACTTCATTGAGCTTTAAGTGAAGATTAAAATTGTTGAAAAGTTGTTAGACTTGATTAGGCCTTTCTAATTGTTGATCAAGGTAAAAATTTGATTTTCCTCTACAAAGAACAAAAAAGGCACTTTTTCCCATGATTTCTTAAATATAGAATCTTAACTATTTCTTGTGAGGCTGTATATTTCTTTTGCTAGATTCTTATATTAAAAAGGTTTAGGCTGCCAACATCGAATTCATATTCTGTTATTATAATTACAAGAAAAATCCTTTAACACATCAAGCGAGGTCAGATACATTGATTCTAAGATGCTATTGTTTCTTTTCATTAACTGCCTTTCTTTTTGATCCAAAGTTATTAAAGCCATTTCTAATAATCAATAGTCATTTTTTTGTTCTATATTTTTTCCTTTTTTTTATAGGAAAGATTTAGTATCTACTTCTCTCATAGAATCACAAAGTAAACTTTTTTAATATAACCAAACCATCTAGATTGATTTTCTTTAAGCTTGTCTTCAATTAGTTGAATGTCAACTTTCTTCATTATTGTAAGTTACTCTTCAAACTTAAAAGATTTATATCTATAGCAATTATTTTATTTGTGTGTTTGTACTCATACATTGACATTTGATACCATTCAATCTTATAAATTTGCCTTTATTCTTGAGTGTGATATTTTGATGACACCACACTCAGAAGTATGTTTTATATTCATCTTATTTGCTCTATGCTTCGATCATATTAGTGACATTTTTTTGTCAATTTTTCTATCATTTTGAAGTATAGGCTCAAAATAAGTAAATTTTGTATTGTTCCTTTTTTTTTGATAACTATTACAATCAATATGTTTTTTGAATTGCTTGTCTAAATATAAATTCCTTATATTTATTATAAGAATTAGAAATGTGATACATTTAAATTTCAGAGTCATTGTTTATAGACTTAGTTTTTTTATCTATTTGCTTAGTCTTAGTTTTGATTTATCTCTTTACTTAGTCTTATCAATTGGTGTACAATTATTAATAAAATGCATAATAATGCTTTATCTGGAATTTTAAAATTGCATCAATAATTAATGTAAAATTAAAGCTGTCTTTTATTGCTTATATTGTTAGAAAGTTTTATGAAAGGAGGAGTGCAAAAGTACTTCTGAAGCATTATCTTTTTATGTGCAAAAATGGGAGTTGTGAGAAATTTTCAAAATATTTTTGATGCGTTTAGTATATAGGTAGAAAACATTTTTGAAATTAAGTTTACGAACACACCAAAGGACTTAAAGCATAGCCATAATGAAATTCAATTTTAATTAAGAAATTTTTAATATGTTCTCCTTAGGCATGCAAAATTATTTTTAATATATGCAATTTTAATTTATTTTTATTCTTTTCAAATGCCTTATCAATATAAAGCCTCCTCATACACTCATCATTCCTTTGTTATACATGTTTTTCATAATTTCAATATGTACAACGCTAGCTTCTTTTTCCTCTGAGGGAAATATCATAATAACAATAAATTTGAGTTCGTGATGATTCCCTTGTAGAATTAAGAAAATGTTTTTTGTTCCTTGAAGTAAGGATAAGAAAATGTTACAATCATTTTATGTTCTTCATTAAGCTCTTTAATCCCATAACAAACATTCGTTATATAATCGTTTATTGACTTATCCAAAATTGTACTAACCCATTTTTATTTCAATTCTAACTTTAGTATTGAAGCTTGAATCCTAAAATTGGTAATACCTTTGTTTTCTGACAATGTGCCTTGTTTGTTTAACAATAGTAACATTTATCATCTTATCAATCATGATGTTAATTAACTTCATAAAATATATGATTTAATTTTCGTTTCTAGATATTATTTCTTTATATGTATCCATCCATGATGGTGTAGAAATCCTTACTTCTTTTCAATTAACTCATTGTTGACATAACCATCTTTGTTAATCTTTTAATATATTTAGACAATAGATCACATTGCTTATAGGAAGCCCTAAGCATTAGCTTTAACACAATTTTGGACATACATTGACATGGTTTGGCTACCTTGAGGACAATGGGGAGGTACAAGTCGTAGAAGTAGATGGTTGGGAGGTATATGAGATAAATGGAAAGATACATCATAGAGTTTCCTAGAGGTCAACTGAAAGAATTGGGAAGGAGAGATGGATAAGTGGGGTTTTAAAGTGTATACTATAAGGTAAGAGAAACGTCTTATGTGAAATATTTTACCAACTTCAAATGCCTAGATGAAGGCTATGAAAGTTTATGGACTTAAGCCAAATGATCTTAAAACAACAAAAATGGAATTTTTTTTCATAATATTATTTAGTATTGCAAGAGGTATGTTGTTCCAATGATTCTATAGAAATTGAAGTTCTCTAGCATGTTATTGATTTTTCTTGTTTCTTTTTAAAGTTTATGCTTTTAATTATGTTTTGCTTATTTGTATAGGTAGATTGTTGAGTTGGATGTGCCGCTTGAATTATATGGACCTTCAGATTGTTGGTGATCGAAACCTAAGAAAACTTGCATTTTCCTATGTTGTGCACAGTATTAAGCACATGAACAAAATAACATAGAAATGAAACAAAACATAAGAAGCTTAACAATATTCTTTTCTTATTGCTACATATGCGTGATGTCATATATACTCTATTTTTGCTCATTTTTCTTAATTTTGTTGATTATAATAACTGTTATATGATTTCTTGTTTGAAAATTATGGTTTGATGATCAAACTGCTAATGCTATTTGCAAAGCATGCTTTCACAGTTCTTAAAGGTTGATATTTTCCTTATCTCTGCAATTGGTTAAGTTCTATTAGTTATCTTATTATGCCTTTTTATTGTTTCTTTTTGCGGAACAATAGTAACGGTATCGGCTCTGTGTTTCCTTCTTGGTTTTTTGCGTGTTGATGATGATGATGATGACGATAGTGAAACCTCAAGTGATAAGGATGATGAATATATCCAAAATCTACAAATCATTCTTAGTAGGGAAGCTGTTTATAAGGCATGTAGTTGGCGTCTACAATTTATTTTTTTTTTTTGCTTTCTTGTGTGGAGTGATGAAGATGCAATATGCATGATGTGATGTCATAATTATTCCATATGATAATCTAGGCGATTATAGAGTCCATGATATGTTGTGGTGTTAATGGTCAGCAAACAATGATTGACATATATTGCACTTTAACTTTGAGATGATGATGGGGCTTTCAAAATATTTGCATGAGGTCTTGGATTTTGGATGGAATAGTTTATATTGAAATTATTGTGCAAGTCCTGATTCAATAAAGTAAAAGCCTTCTTGTTCTAGTTGCATAAGTTTCAACCCAGTATTTAGATTTAATGTAATGTCGATTTCCATCTACACGGAAAGCCATTCCAACAAGTTATTCTTTCATTTAACTAACAAATGCTCTTCATTAATGTTCTAGAAATCCTAAATAATTAAAAACAAAAGTGTTATTCTAATCAGGTATTTGCAGTTAGGTAAATTGGGTGAATTTCTTTAATATTGTTCAATTCAACTTAAGGACATTCAATCAGTTTTTCTTGCCTAGTCATTGACTAAAAGTTTGTTCTTTGGTTAAGAATTACTTGAGTTAGTGTAAGTGCTTCAGTATATTTTTCACATGTTTGAATGGAATGCTATATTGTAAACGATTTTCTTACTGATTTGTTATATTATTCTGAAATTTTTTTTCCCTTGTGTATTCAGAAGAGTAGTTTTTTGAGACAATGCTCATTCATCGTAAAGAATAACCTAGCCACGTGGAGGTGGAGAAGTTGATATGCATAAATTCGAGAATTTTCATATTCATTGTTATACTTTAAGTAAAAAAATATTCACAGATGGACTCTAAAATTTTTTTGGGTGATATAAGCTTACCAAAAATATTTCCAAGAAATTGGTCATCAAAACTTCGATATGTATCTTCTCAATTTTAGCTCTTTTGAATCAATTCCATTTTTAGATTTTCATGTTACTCACATTGTTTTGCTAAACTTTGAGCATGAGTTTACATTTTTAATTGAAGTTTATGCTATTAAACTAAAAAAGACGTGCTATTACCACTGAAAGGTCTCAATAGTCTCTCAAGTTTTTGTAGAATTTTCTTTTCTTTTACCTACACTCTATGTGATTACAAAAATGCTGGTGATGGTAATTGTATTGAAAGGAGAAACTTGACTTATGGAACACGCTCATTGATTAACGCATGTTTCGTATGATCCTTGCTGTAGAATGGGGTTAGGTACTAGAATTCCTAAATATTTTTCTAATAGTGCTATCTTTGTGCATATTTGGGCACAGCACAAGGGCACTACTTTGAGCAAGAAAAAGAAAAAGGCAAAATTACAACGTGTTGTTCACGGTATGAAAAGGCAGTAACGTCAATCATCAAAAAATGAGTAGCACACTCCTACTCCCCTCTTACTCATCTTAAAGATGTATTGGTTAATAAACCTTGAATAGAAGTTCTGCTTTTGTTTTGAAAATTCTTGTTCCAAGCCATAATTCATACTTTGTCTAACTCCATAGGGCTTTGATGAGATGCTCTTCTCTCATCTTCATGTATGCAATGAACGATTTGAGGTGGTTAGCTTTTTTGTCAATCTCCATGTAGTTATTTTATGTCTTTTGTATGCAGGCACCTATTAGATAATCATATTTATACTTCTTGGCCATGATTGCTTCTACAATAGTGTTTTCTCCCTATTGTTGATGATGTCTGCTTCCCCTTACTTGGTTGAAAGGTGATACCTATAGTTTGATGGCAGTTTTTTTGTTCTCTTAGATTTTCCCTTCTCATTCTTGCCTTATCATTTTTTGCTTATTTTTAAACTTCCTTTTGAGGCTCTAGATTGTTTGCATGGGTGTGTTGGGGGTCATTATTATATATATAACTAAAGATTGAATGAGGACCATTGAATTAGATTCATAGTTCATCTGTATTGTTAAAATCTACTTAGTTTGAAAATTTGTAGTTGCAGAATATTATCTAGTATTTTTAAATATTGTTGGAGTTTTTGGCTTTTGTAAACATGCTAACAAATCTATGAAAAGCTTTAAAATGTGTCCATTTTTTTGTCAAGCAAGGTTAATTCCACATAAAGCATAATATATTAGTCTTTCAAGTAAAAAACGTTAAATATTCCTGTAGTTGAATTCGCATTTTTTTTTTACAAAATGTTCTAATTTCAAGGTCATGATCTATTGAGTAGTAGCTAGCGCTTCCTTTTATGATCTTTTTAATTTTAAAAATCTTTATTGAGAATTGTTGAAATTTTGTTTGAAGCATATGGTCAAAAAAGGCAATTGTCAAATTAATTGCTTTCTAAGATAAGAGTCATACTTCTTTGCATATTCGTTTTGATTCTTCTTTTGGCTACTTAGAGATTGAATTGTAAAGTGGATAACATCTTAGGGCTGGTATAGAATGCATCAAATATGTTGGATTGAGGTGTGCATTTTTCCTACTACACCAATTTATAAGAGTTCTGATTGAAGAAAAATTTTAATCTCAGTTTCTTGCCACTACTAATTCCTTGAGTACATGGCAGCCTATTACATTTCATTTCCCTTCCTGAAGTGACTTTTGTTTTGATATGAATACAATGATTTAGTCATAGTAGATAATGATACTAAGAATGATAGGATAGGTTTTGGATTCCATTAACTGCATTTGCTGGTGGAGCTATGTTTAGTTATGGACGAACTAAATTTAATTTCTTGCCAATTTGTAATTTGGGTAAATAGTGAATCAATTTGTGCATGATCGTTCTCATCCTGAGGTGTTTTATACTCTGTTTAGATATTGAATATTTTGTCATTACTGAGTGATATACTGATTTCAATCTGCTACTTGTGTTCTAATAAGCAATTGCTATTGGGTTAAATGTGGTATGTGAGATGTGCTGGAGGATGCGATTGGTATTTGTTCTATTCATCTTATTGGGTTTCTGTTGAACTTGTTATGCTATGAAGAAATTTTATTTGTCAATTGTTTTGGACTATTGTCGAGTAGTTTTGTGTTGTTTTAATGCATGCTTTTGTCCTTGCTTGGTTTCCTTTGTGATGAATTTTTGTGTCCAACTTAGTTTTTTCACAGATGGCGCTGGCTTGCAAGTGGCTCCCCTTGAAAGCAAGAGCATTGTATGCCTTTCTGCCAGCATCCAATTTGGTGCATGTGGAAAAGAGCTGTTGGCAAGCCAACATGTCCAAGCACTCCTAAAGTTCACATTTATTGTATTAGCACTTTTGATGGTCTAATTGTCACTAGCTGTTTGGCTTAATATTAAAATATACCAACAATATCAGAATACCGTACAATAAAGAAAGCATGTGACAAATCTAAAGGATACAATTCCAAAATTGAGTTGGGGTGATGAAAAGCATCAAATATCCAAATATAATATCTTAAGATAAAATAATAGCATAGAAAGCAGCAAACATGATCTCAAGCTATCAAATGAAAGATAGTTGAAAAGTATATTAATGTATTTTTTGTCAACTAAGTATAACAATTGTCTTCACACTTAATGTCTTTCACAAAGTTTAAAAAATAATATGCTATTTAATTCAAAATTGTAAGTTATATTTTAACAACCTTAGCTTTGTATATGCATGTATCTTGGCTTATAATATAAGTAAATAAGTATAATATACTTAATTTGTAAACTCCTAATTGCAAGAAGATAAAGTGATATGGATGTGTGGTTAAATAAAGATGGAGCAATAATTAAGAATAATATATGCTATCAATAAAAGATATAAAATGCTGAATCATTGTTTATATGCCCATAATACACATAATTGTCGTATAATATTAATATCATATACTATTTTTTTTCTTCTCATATTTGTATTCTTTTAATTTTATTTTTAAAATTTTATTTACTTACTTTTTTGAAGATTTTAATTTTTTCATATGATCACTATCCTCACTCAGAATTCCATATCAGATTAGTTATCGTGGAGCCATCGCTCACATTGTTTAGTATTTGGTAGTCACATGGTGCTGTACTTGTCGTGCTATGGCTCACAATTTAGCTACTACAGACAATAGGGGTGATCGTATCATATACCATTGTACCATTGCAAGCATTGTTTAGAATCCTATGTTCATGGTGGAGGATTTTTTTTTCTTATCTCAAAATTTAGGTACCAACAATATAAAAGGTGATTCTCTCATATCGAACAATCGCGAGATGGGATCATAGAGAAATCATCACATTCTTATTTCATCATTTTCGTGTTCTAGATTTATTTGGTCAATCATTCTCTCTTTTTTTAATTTTTTTCTATCATATATTTTTTTTTTTTTTTTTATTGCCATATGTGTGTGTATATAATTATAGTATGTTGTCATGTAAATTAGAACATAACAATAGATAAATGCATGTCATGTAGTTTGCTCATATCATAGTACATAACAATCCAAAATAATAATTTAACTAACTTATATTATAGTTTTAATTTGTTCATATGATGACTCTTTTATGTCACTTTTATTGCCTTTTCATTTTTTTTATCTTTTCTTTTTTTTAATAATTTTTATTACATGCTGTTAGTAATTATTTATATTTTATTCATAAGATTTTTTAAATTCTTAAACATTATTTTATGTTTTCTTTTTTTTTATTATTTTTCTAAACTATATATTTTTTTATATAATAAGTATTCACAAACATAGATACAAAATGTTTTTAAATCCTTCTTTTGCTTTACGGCACCATTGCCCACATTGCCTATATCTTCTACTTATGATGCTAGTGTCCTTGTCGTACCGTGGCTCATAATTTAGCTACTAATGACAACAAGGTTGATCTTATCATAGATCACTGTAACGTTGCCCGTAATTCAGGTGCCAACTATGTTAAAGGTGATTCTCTCATTTCGTATGGTATATTTTTTCTTGTCATATTATGCAATTAAGCCTATTTATGGCATGTGACAGAGACTTTCTTAACAAGACTACCAAATTCAACCCAGTATTTGGTTACTTCAAAACCATAGCTCGAGAAGCTCAATAGAAAATTTAACAACATTCTGGGGGAGGAAAAACTCAGTCAAAAGTATGCTTTTAACAGTCTTTTTTATGCAATTCAAGATATGAGCTCCTCTATGAAACTCTTTCCCAGATTGAAGTAGTTTCTACTGTGACTTTCTTAGGTGAAGCTTTGCTTATTGTAGCCCTCTAGACCCAAGCAAAAGCTATTATCTTTTTCTTTTCTCCCATGCTCTTATTTTTTTTTCTCAGACCTCCTCATGCTTAGAGCATGGCTTAAAAGCACTGGAAAGGGTAACCTTAATTTTTTTATAATAATAAAGAGGATTATATAAAATATTGTTTTAATTTTCTTTTTAAAAATTTATAAAAAAATTTAAAACATTTCAAAAAATCACAATCAATGTACTAGCAGATATCTTATTTCAAGATTTTCTCAATGGCTTGCCCAAGTTTCAAATCTAGATATTAGGCACATGATATTTTTTTTGAGATGCATCAAAATGTATTGATTTCATAATGTTGGATCTGTATAGTTTACATTCAACATTAAATACACAAATGCAAATGTATTTTATAATTAAATAATTTAGGCTATTATACTAATGCTCTTGCATTTGATGCAATTGCCTTTCAATTATACCTAAATATGCAAACATATTTAATTAAAATGGCTTGGATACTGCCAAATGCACTTTTCAAGAAGTATCAGCATATGTAAAAGACTAGTTTGTGCACATGACGATATAGTAATAAATACTCGAATTTTACATGAATTACACCTTTGAAATGATGGAAATATATGTGATTTAAGTACCTACATATCTTAAACAAGCATTCAAAGGAAAGGAATAGTAATATGGTTCAGATGCATGATAGATAGATAGTTGGAACTAATGCATTATGGAATTTGCACCTTATATATTTACTCAAGCACTTCTGTGACATCAAGAATCCATGTCCCTTTACACGATGATTTCCCTTCATATTTTCATATCAGTGGTAATTTATGAAGTTTTTTTAGGTTGCAATTCTGATATAGAATTTCTAATTGGCACTAAAAAAATGCTTCTAAGTGATCAAAACCTAGGAAGCAAGTTTTATTTGTATTTACAGACAACCTAAACTGAGCTGTTGCTCTCTCATTCTTTGTTTTCATAGCAACATAAGAATATTTGGATTCCTTTATTTTTTTTACGAAGGCATGAAACGAGCAGTTACCATCATCTTTCTTGATTTTTTGTTTTGTTTCATTGTGACTTAGTTGATGAATGAAGACCTTTTTCAAGACTTGGTCTTGTACAAAAAGTCGCATGAGGAAGCTGTTTCAATTGCTGCGTGCTTCTTGATCACATTATTAAGAGAGGTATGTTTTTGACTTTGCTAATTTTTTACGGCATCCTTAACGGTGCAATAAAAAAAGAATGATAAATTTTTTATGTTTTCGAAAAAAATTCAATTTTCTTTTTCATTTCTATAGATATGCACTTCATTTTTGGTCAACAAAGATCGAGGTCTTCCCATTGACAAAGCTAGAACAAAAGCATTTGGAGAAGTCAGTGTTGCTAATGATGTGCCCGTTGTTGAGTTACGTAAGACAATGATAAGCCTTTATATAGTAATTCTGAGGATGAAATAGTTGCTTATGGTTCTGAAGCTTAAAGTGATTCTTCACCAGTTGACAATGATATCTGCACTAGAGTTGCATATGAAGAAGATGAGGATTCCATAGAAAATGATGGAGAGAGTGACAATGAATTTTTCCCTGAAAGTGGACAATCTAGTGGTATTGATGGTTTGGAAGATGATGCCTGTAGGAATGACAGTGATGAAGAAGGTTCAGATGATGGGGAATTCGCTATGTTTATGACACTAAAGAATTGAATGAAGAAATAGAAGTGCATGCCATACATATTGATGGGTAAGATGAAGATGCTGACGATGGGAAAGAACTGTCAAATAGAAAGAAGAGGAAGCTAGGAAATTTTGTTGAATGTCTGAATGTTGTTGACGCAAGTCCACGTTCTCTTAAAAGACTTGTAATAATCAAGGCTGCCGAAGTTTCCACTGATGAAGCTGATGGTATTGTTTCTAATGAAGACTTCCAACATAGCAAAGAACTGAAGGTGGACTTCATCTTTTATCTTCTATGTTCAATTTTCTTAGCAGCTCATCAATTATCTTGTATTTATCGATAGAATGGCTTCTGCAACAATTACCCTTTTCATGCAGATTTTCTTGACCAAGCTTTTAAATTGTAGGCAGTCTCTGTTGTTATCAAATAAATGAGCCTAAGTTATATGTAGGGTCTTCATGTCTTGACTAGAAGTTTAACTTGAGAAATCATATTCAAATGTTTATTCGGCAAATAAAGGGGCAAAGAAGGTCATGTCTCAACATGGTCTATTAAGAAAGGTTGAAGGCTATAAAGCAGCAACTTCTAAAATCCAATCTTCTGAGCAGCTAAGTGCAAAACGTTTGAACCCTGTTAAACTTGAGGTAATTCTCTAACATGGTTGCTTTCTATTGGTTTGATGGGCCTTCTGATTTCACTTCTCAACGTGTATTATTCATGCATATTTCATGGCTTTCAATGGCCTGATGATGTTAATGTTGATCTTGCCTGGAGATGTGAAACCAGATAGTAAGTCCTACAGGTGTATCAGTCGACTTAGTATTTAGAAGATGAAATAACGATGACGTGGTTTTATTGGACACATAATTCTTCATAGGATATACCTTAATTTCATTGTTAGAGGGATTAAGTAATCTTTTACACTTTGACCATGCATTATTTGAAGTAAAATTAGGCAAGAGTGAGTAATTTCTAGCACAAGTGATTAGATTCTAATGGAGTTTTATTTCATCTAGCAAAAGCATCATAGTTATATTCAATCTAGAAATTAGCTAATGGAAGCATTATTACTGAGCTGTGTCAGCAATTTTATTGTCTTAAAAACGAAGAAATTTGTGCTCAATGGTACACAAATATAGTCATAGGTTCCTGCTTTTAACGTCTTATAACATGGTTGCTTTCTTTGATGTTTCTCACCAGCCATTCCTTGGGAGTCATCTCATTGAAATGGTAGGAATAAGAACAATCAGAACCTCTTGGATGTATTCAGGTTTATTTTACTTTTGAGTTGAGTGCATATAGTGAAATTTTACCCATCCAAGTTGGTTTGGCAATTTTAAAAGCAATTTATTAAACTTCATTGGTTAACAAATGATAATCATGTGTTTTATTTAGGTGCATGTTAAGAGCAAGCTCAGCAAGAAGGAGAGAGTAGCTCTTGTTCGAGCACGCAGAGGGGATAGAGAAAAGTACAAGGCTAAAACTATCATGAAACAAAAAATGGTATCTCATAGTTACTTTTGACATTTTTAATTGGAAGAGGATCATGTTTTTTTGTTGTTGTGTTACATGATTTTGTTATTTCAAAACATTTTTTTATCTGGGTCAGCTTGAGATAAGTTGTTATTATTGTTTAACAGACTTATGGGCTAAGCAACAGGTAGAAGCAACACTCGAAGGCGATGCTGCTCGCTACCAAAAGAGTAAGAGCAGTTAGTTCTCATCAAGAGAAAAAAAGTAGCAAAGGCATGGTAGTAAGCAGTTTAGGGGAAGGATATCATGGAAGTGAACCTCGGGAACTCCAATCGATTTCAGCAAATTGGGATCACATTTTTTTGTAAGACCTATATCTTTACTTAGCTTCCATTTTATCATTCTAATTAGTTTCGAAATCATTAAAGATATATATGCGATGTATGAGGCCAAGAATTGTTGATTAGGATTTTGAGTTAATTAATTTTTTCCCTTTAAAGAGGTGTAAAGGATGTGTAAACCAAGGCCGCCTTGAAACGATGTTTTGAATTTCAATTAACTTTTATATTGAACTTCTAGTATTACAATGATGTGGACTTTTTTAAGTTTCAAAGTCTAGAAATTTTTATGTGAATATGAATAAAGACTTAAGTTAATAGAATAGATGTCAAGTCACTTTTTTAAATCGTAACGAAGGATAAATGATAAAAAAAAAATTTGTCCATGATGTTTGTTTAGCATTTGAATTTTTAGCTTGTGGTTCATTAAGTATTAGATAAGTAATATAATAACATTAATTTGTATATTTGAGGATGAATTGTCTCAGTGACGTGTTTTTAATAAAAAAATTCATATTAAAAGTAATGTATTTGTAAGGAGGTTAAGAATAAATCTTAGTTGTGATATTATTAGAATGATTATTTGTATTTTGTTAGATTTAAGATATAAAATAAAAAATAATGAATGATATTTTTTTTATTTTTAATGTTGATTATATTTGTGAAAGTTATATTTTTGATAAGCACCAATAATCGTCATTCTTAAGTTTTATAAAGTTATGTAGTCTCTTGAGTTAGTTCATGTTGATATTTGTAATAAATGAATATTGTATTTGAAAATAAAAATAATTATTATTTATTATTTAGTTTTGACCTTATTCATATTAGTTAAATATCTTTTGTAGTTCGTAAATTAAAGGTAATTTAAAAATATAAGGATTTTGAAGGCCTTATAAAAATAAAAAATTTGTTTAATATAAAAATTCATTGTACTAACAGAGAAGAAAACGTTTTATCTAAAGAATTTGATTTTTTGCACAAAAACATGAAATTCATAAGCAATTGTTTGTTAGAAAAGTTACAAAATAAAATAAAATTGTAAAAAAGAAGAATAGAACAATTGCTGAGATTACTTATATTGAATAAGAAAAAAATTATAAAATAAATTTTGAACAACTATTACAATTTTTGGTTATATTTATGCTTTGATAAATTTAAATGAATTCAACAACTTGAATATAAAGAGTAAAAAAATATATTTTTTTGTTCTTTCATTAAATATAAGATTTTTTTTGTCACTGATATTATTAATTTATTATCATAAAATATTTCTATGTGATTATATTATTCTTTACAAACAAACATCCATACATTATTTCTTTTTAATTAATTATATTTTCTTTCTTTCATCTTTCTCAATGAGCAAATGTACAAAAACTATGGTTTGAATGATCTTTTTTTTGGGAGTGTCATCATCTTCAATATTGCTATGAGGACCAATTTTTGTAGACCAGTTGGAGGAGAATTTGTGATTTTAACAAAGTTGAATCTTTGGATACATTATTCACTCTTGTTCACTAGTCGTCATCAAAGCAGACGATTTCTTAAATATAATTTAATGAAGGACGATAGCTTTTTGGCTATGTCCAGTGCACCAACAGTCATGTATCAGCAAATATCCAAAGCATCCACCATTCCCACATGCTTCACAAGTAGCAAAACAAAAGTTAGAATGTCGTCTCCCCTGTTGTGCATGCTCGCTGGAGTATTCTTCGTTCCTAGCATCAAAAGCCCCACCCATGCCGATTTGATCACCTGCCACCTTTGTCCTCCACAAGCACAAGAATCACGTGCGAAAGTACTCATGCTATCTAAAACAGAGATGGATATGTGATCCATTCTATAGGTTCGGTAAGCATCAGCCTCAACGCCTTCCCCTCAACCTCATCCTCACTGTTCACAGTCGACGTCAAATCCTATTCATGTCGTTCAAGGAGCTATACCATATCATAGCAAGCATATCAGTAAATAAGCGGGCTCGCTCCTCCCATGGTTGCCATTATCTCTGGTTGCACCAACACTAGATACCACATATAGTCCAACAGGCACTTGCATGCCTGCATCAGGAACCCATGGTCTTATGCGCTCTTAACCCCTTAGATTGTGGTTGTGTTTCATGAGGATGATGCAGTGGGTGTAGCTCCAAGGGCTTCTAGTGGTAGCATAGCTGTGTCGCAATGTGCCACACAAGAACTTGCTGATTGACTGACAAGCCTTCTGTCAAATTAAGGAATGCAGGGACCACCTATAATGGGGCATCGACTTGCCGGAGTGCAGCGAGCCCTGCCTTAACGTTGAACTACCCCCCACAATATTTGTAAGAGTTTCTGAGCATGTGCAATGATGAGCTCTAGAAGAAGTTGATTGCCTTTTCTGACTTCTGTGAATACGAAGTTTAGGATGAAAATCCATTGGTCTAGCTCGCGAACAATACCGTTGCCTTCTGAAAATGCTGTAATGGGTCTCCTAAGCTTGGATTCTATTCTGTGTCCCCATATGTTTTTGCTCCTGTTCTTCGGATTGTCTGGTGATACATGTTCCATTGGCTGTATTGCTCCATTTCTGAAGCAGTTAGTGATCAAGTTGATTTGCGACAACTTTGAAGGCCTCAATCTTCTTTCACGACACAATCTTCTCCTTTTTCTGAGAATGAGCTAAGCAAGAAGCACACCACACTTGCCCTGTTTCCTAAACTTGAGAAGGAAGATCATCGGCAAGTCAGAAAGCAGGAACATGAGAGAACACACAGTATCAAGACATATGGAAGCTCCAAGCATGGTATAAGTGATCGTGATGTCACTAGTGTCAAAGCCATGCTTTTGGGAGAAATGAACAACAAGAAAGTGAAAAGGATACCAGAGTAGCAGATCACCCTGAGGATGATGTCGGCACATGAGTAATTAACGACACCCTTCATGTACATCGCATCATAGGCATAGCTGAGTTCCATGCTTGTCAGGCCCAAAACTTCCTTGACAGTCATCTCCTTCAACATTTCTCCGATTACCTTGTATACATCCACAAGTGGAATAACATCCGTAAAGAAAGGCTTGCAAACTGAGTACATATCAAAAGCTCCTTTTAAAGCATTAAATCTGCCATTTTCATTTTTGTCCTGCACACATGTTACAATTGTCCTACAGTTGGAAGAAATCTGGTTTAATTAACTTTGCTTGCTTGAAATGACCACAGAGCTATGGAAACCATCAATGCTGGCTCTATAGAGCAAGTATGACTGCTATGCATAATTGACGATGGCAACAAATAATATGAGCTGGGTGGGAATGACCAGGAGGTTACTTGGAAGAGACCCGAACAGAACATAGACGATAATGATGACCTCGTAGACGAAGGCAAGAACGTGTCGAGCCGACAGCTCATTGTCCTCCATGTAATAAGTGGTGATGGTGTCTAGGCCACCAAGGTGAAGTAGAAGGAAAGGTGCCCAGAATGCAAGGATGGCATTGTTGCTATTGTCGTCCATGCTACTGCTTTGTTGGCCAAGAACAAAGTCAACAACTCAGTTGGCCAAAAGATAGTTGCTCCAAACATCCATTCTTATCCATGCTCTCGATGCTAAGGTGTTTCTCAAACATCGAAGGAAGATAAGAACAATTTGTATCACGAGGCTTACCATTATCAAAATACGTACATCCCACTTGCTCCAGAGTTTCTTATATTTTCCCAAAATATCCATTAATTTTGTGTCTTCTGTGAGATCAACTGATTGCAGAAAGTAAAAATAATTTCACTTTCACCATTCATTTCGGTCTCCTTGCTCCATTTTCCAGCAAGTGAGTGTGAACACATATTTGATGGGGAACACAAGCAAGTTTGGAGCAACAGCTAAAACATGATCAACTTTCTCGTGTCAAAACAGCACGAAATATATATTTGTTTAGGGGACACCTTCGATTTATAATTGACATGCAAAGGTTAAATATATTCCTTGCTTGTGTGGGAGACCTCTAGATAGTTAACATCCTTTCCTTGATGGCTTTCAATCTTTCTTACAGTCATTCTAAAAAACTTACATCCTCGATGACTCAACCCCTTGCAACTCTCCTCTATGGCACAACTTTGCTTCTCAGTTTTCTTATATGAAAAAGCTCATTGGATTGGGCCTACTAGACTTATTTATAAGCCGAGACAACAGGTCGTGATTACCTAAACTCTTCAAAGCTCACTATTGAATTAAGGTTGGGAAGTGAGGGCAGTTAATAAAACACCCCATTTTTTAATATATAATGGATGAATATTAAAAAGTAGTGGGATTGTGTTGCATTGAATTGAATTTTGTTGTTATAAAAAGCATGCAACATATTCCAACTTTTATTTACGATTTCCCATCTATGGAATGATAATGCTTTTGCAGAATATGCATTTTTGTGTACACAATTGAAGAAAATTTGCTAAATTACTCAAATTAGCTATGTTTTTGTCGACATTTTTTATATTTATATATATGCAGAAGAAGAAAAAATAGTAGATGAGGAAACATGAATTTGGAGTTTACTTTATAATTGGGTTTTAAGATATACTTGAATTTTTTAGTTGGTTTAAGCATAATCTACTTGGGCCTCCTTAAGATGGTTCATCTATTATGTTTTGGATTTAGCTCAATTTTCATTATTTGGTCGAGGCAAAGAGTCAGATGCATGCGGTCGACTGGTGAAACAACAAGCTTTGTTAATATCTATAAGATTGTGTAGAGCACTTTAGGTTTTATTATAATAGAAGTGGTTTATACTTTTCAGGGTGATGGTAATAGTAATGATAAAGAAAAAAAGACTAAAATGTGTCGTAACTATTACTTCAAAACCAGGTTTGGATTAGAATAATGATCAACCGAATAAATGTTAACGAGCATGACAATGTTTAATTTATGTGTAGTAAAAAAATGCATGAGATAAGGAACCTCGAGCATTCTTTTGCCTATGTAACTTGTACTAAATACAAGGACCATGCAATTTAAAAAAAGCTTTATTAGAATAACAAAAAAATGTTATATGAACATATGAATACACCTATTTGGTTGTCTATTCTAATTATATGAAACACAAAGTAAACAATTTGAATGTAACCTACAAATAAAACATTTTTTTTAAATGGTTGCAATTTATATGTGATTGGAACTATGCATTATGTTGAGAGAGAACTATGAATACACACAATTAAGGTTACATACTAATAAAATATCACTTGTATTGCATGAAAAACAATCAATTTTTTATAAGTATAAATCATTAACTTTAGCATACAAATATGAATAATAGTTTACTTTTAATTACAAAAAAATGCTATAAAAAATTTATGCATAAGTGTGAATATTATGCATAAAGATTCTAACCTATAAAGATTAGAGCAAAGTGAATTGTTATTTCTTCTTTAAGAATGTTTGAATGACATCAATCATCATGTATCATTTCTATTTTCCATGAAACACAAATTATTTTGATGCTCGTCAATCATGCACCCTTTTTTATGGTTTGGAAGAGTGTTAGACACTTGTTAAAAGAATGTGCAATACATCTTAGAATTTTGTGGAGGATATGAGATAGTGCTTTTTGTAAATTAAGATTAGTGATGCAACGTGGCACTTCTAATACGTGGTCTTGAAGCCCAAGTTTGAGAGTTTGACAAGGATACAATACCTTCGTTAAGAGTGTTTGTACTTCATGGAATTTTCCATTTGTCGAGATATATTTGAATCCTCCTCTAAACTAATTGGATTTTTTAAGTTTGTAGGAAAGATTTAGAAAGGCTTTTGAATTAAATATTTTAGTATAAAAATGCAATTTTAGTGGTAATGATGTTTAAAGATTATGGTGGTAATGTTGGAAAAATTTATTGCTACTTGGATATGCTTCAAGTATATTGGATTTATTATACAAATTGTTGGGACATAACTTGAGGCACCATCTTTTGGAGTTAATGCCATGCATTTAAGTTGCAGAAGTTTGCTTGATGTTCTATCTGGCAAGGCTTTGTTAGGACTGGTAGGCAAATTCATATTGCTAGTAATTGACAAGTTATGCTACATGATGTTCATGCTTGGTAATAAAGAAGTTATTGTTGATAAAGGGTGACATAATTGAATATTAGAATGGGATTGTTTTAACTAATAAAGAGAGGTAAAAAGGAGTTAGGGTTAGGGCAATAAAACTTTTGATTTTTTTGGTAAAGCTTTTCCTTTGCCATGTGCTTTAAATAATCATTTGAATTTGGATAGGTGGGCTTTTTTCATAACTAATATGTTGATTATGATCTTGAACCTAACAGTGCAAAGTTATATAATTTTGTTCTCTAGTGAAAAAAATAATTGTACTTTTTTTACAATTTAAAATGATTTCAATTATTTTTTTAAGAAGATTGATGGTACGCCATGACGTTGAACCGTCCCTTTTGAAGACATGGTTATTATTGCTTTGGTAACAACTCGTTTGCTTTTAAATTATTTCATCTTGATGTGCCTTGCCTTAAACTTTTTGCAACTTTCAAAAACATAATATCTTTTCAATATTATTATGTTTCTCTTGATCACATTAATTAGAATTAAGTATTTTATACTTCAAAACAAATATCAACATATTTTTGTGACTTGTAAAAATTTTAAAGTTTTTTATTGGGTATATTGCATGATGAAGATTCTGGTTAATTAATCCTTTATGTTTCTCTGGTTGCAATTTTTGTAGGACAGCTTTGTGTGGCCAAAGGCGACCTGGCATAAGCATCAAGCATGAAGCCAATTCAATAATGTTTTAGGTGAAGGAAAAAATAATGTTGCACAACTTTTGGATCAGATACTTTTACTTGTGAAGTTTGCACTTTGGTTAAATGAGTCCTCTAAATTGATGTAGAGCTTGTTACATGTGTTGAGGGGAATGCTATAAAATTTAAGGGCAGTATATTCAAGAATTACAACTAGCTTGTGACCTTTTAATTGAGTATTTTGAATAGAATAATATTGTTTTTAAGTATTTTCTTTGAGATATGTACATAATTACTAATGTTTAGACTATTATTAGAATTAATTAAATTAGGGAAAAATGCATATAGGTTTTTGGTGTTCAAGGTTATTCTCAACTGAAGTTTTTTGACTTTTATAATTGGCCATTTACGTCTTTTTAAGTACCACCATAGTAACAAAGTAGGTTCATACACATCTAAAATGTTAAAAAGCAAAGTTAATATCTAAATCCTCTCCTTCTTTCTATATTGGGAAAACCTCAAACCCTTTACTAATGTTAAGGTTGTTGAAGTTCATGGAGGTGGAAAGAGAAACGATGATGATGTATTATGGCAAGGGATGGCAAAGATAATGGAGAATAGTATAGAGATGTAGTCACTTCTACTTGCACCTATTATATGTATATACTAATAGTCTATTATAGAAGCACTATTGAAGATATTAATGTCAAAATAGATGAGGGTGATAAAAATTAATTTGAAACTATAAACATGTATACGTATTCTAACTGAAAGTCAATGATACTATATCAAGAAGAAAACCATAATATACATAATATCATATTCACAATCATCTTACATGTCTTTGGAAATTATCTCTTTGTGAATTCGTGATATGCCTAGTAATATAAATAGAAAAATAAGTTATACAATAATTAAATATTATATGTAACAATTCACATGATATGATATAATGATATAGATAAGAGTATAAACATGACATCTCTATAATACTCAGAGAAGAACTGAGTCGCCAATAGTAATAAATACTATGCTTAGTAATATAAGAGTCCACATTTATATATTATATATTTTTCATATACATATTGTATATCATTTCTTATTAATTTCTCTTTTTATCTTTGTTTTCTTTTTTGTTAATTTATTATAATTAAACTCATATTTCTTATATTACTATTATCGTATATTTCTATCATTTGTTATCTCATATCTATATGACATCTAATTGCATAATCTCTACATCTTTACTAATAAGCATTTCATAACTGGTTAGTCCTATCAATCACATCATATCATTATAGAACATCAACTTTGCAAAAGGTGCTAGTAGTAGTAGGGAGATCTCTAATGCCATTTCATAACTTGATAAAACTAATGCTAGTCATGTTTAGCATATCATGTGTTGAGCTCATCATATATAGTGGAATCATGAAATAAAATATAGAATTTTTTAATTTTTTATTCTTTTTTATTCAGGATATTTAACCCTGTTATAATTTACATCATATTATAAGATACAATTTCATTTATTTATCTTTTTATCTTCTATTATATTTCTATTATGTTGTGTTTTATTTACTCAATGTCATAAAAGCATTGATGTATCAGAACATGAATGCAAACATGATACTTGTATGTCATACTTGAATTCTAAAATAATTATATCTACCATATTATCATTTATTTGAATTTACATGGATTCTAAAAATCAATCTTTTTTAAGTCCTTTCTTTTTGTTTTTCGTTTCTTACAAGGAAATTCATTCATAACTCATAAGGATCTATGGTTTCAATATCCAAAACTGTTTTATTTCAATTTCCTAAAATTCTTAAGAATGTCTGTATCAATAATAAAGGAATTGCATTTAGATATTGATCTTACTAATTCTTTTTTTGTGCTTGCAGTAGTTAAAATCACCACTAAGTTCTTTTATCATAGTTTCTCACACTATTCTTGCTTTTATTTTTTAAAATTTAAGCTTCAACAACAATTTAAACAAAATATTCCTTAGTTGTAGCTTCTCTCACTTTCCCTTGTTTGTTCGAAGTATAGCAGTAGTCTTTCTACATTATTATTATTCAAAACAGTAATACATTTCTTAATTTTTTTACTAAAGCTGAAGCTCACTTTAATTAGAGTTTCCCATTCCCAGTTTTGCAGAATTCCTTTTTTCCACTAAACCTCAGCTTGCCACAACACTAGCCCTTGCTTGCTTGTGAAAATTCACGACAGCCTCTTCCTTTAGGAAAGAAAATAGAAATACAAAGTTGAGCTCTCTTGACAGCACAAGTATAACCAAAAACTGCTCCCAAATAGCTTTATTGTCAGCTCACTTGCTTTGGCTGCCTTGCTTCATTCAACATTGCAATTAACTTGTGTTGCTGATTTTGATTTTGTTTCTCTTTTCCTATTCTACTACTATCCTTTCTTCTTCTTTCTACATTTTCCTATTCTTGATTCCTTTTCTTTTTTAAGGTCTTCTCCCAAGTAGCTAATTCCTTTGCAAACCTTCTCAAGTAAGGGTCATAAAGGCTCTTGGGGTTGACCCAAAAAAAAAGGGAATAAGGGAGAAAGAAAAATGCTGTTGTTACTATTACTAAATAAATAAAAGAAAGTATTTTATAATTCAATAACTTCTAAAATAAATTAAAAATAAAGGAGAGCTTAAAAAAATTTTCAACAAGGATCATAAGCTTCAATATAGAGATGTAATCAATGGAGAACATTCATTGAAAAACTTGGTTGCATCTTATTTTTGAATGGAAGTGATTCAAATGAATGCCTTGTGGAGGAATTTAAGAAGCTTGGATGAGGAGATGGAAACATGGTTGAGATCATAGAAATGGTATCATTGTTAGAGAGGTGGAGTCCTACTATGACAAAGGGTATTTTAAGGATCTTTTATGTTATAATAATCCACCAGCCTAACCTATCCAAACTTGATCAACTTTTTATTTTAATTAAATCTGTTAAAATTAGACTTGCTTATTATTGGCATACTTATGAGCCTGCATGTATTGTCATAAATCTTGAAGGAACTTGTTGAGAATTAGAGCAAAATGCAGACTTATATGCAATTTATAAAGGGAGAACATTCATTGGGCCCCTTTGTTATATCTTATTTTTAGTAAGTGCATTATGAAAGACTTAAAAGGAAGTGATTTAAACGATTTCCTTGTGGAGGACTCCAAGGAAGCTTTGATGAGAGATGAAAACATGATTGGGATTGTAGAAAATGACATCATTGTTGGAGACGTGGAGACATGCAGATGTTGACTAGAACAAAGAGTACTTTAAGAATATTATAAATATATTAAGATACTCCACAAGTCTATCATACCCAAACCTTGTGTTTTAATTGAATATGCCAAGTTTGAACCTATTTATTATTGGAATACTTGCTGACTTGCATGCTTTATTATAAATCTTGAAGGAACATACTGAGAATTAGATCATAACTCAGATTTATATGCAATTTACTCTCATATTTATGTATAACGTGATATATTAATGTCAGTTAGTTAGTATTTTTGAAGTAACTAATTATTTTACAGTAAATCTTCATTTTTTAGTTGCTTAAGTGTTCATTATTGCTGATGAGATGTTTTGTTATTTGATATGGTTGTTGATATTAACAAGTTTTTAAGCAAACATACTGCATAATTTATCTCTTTCTAAATCTAATCTACATTATTGAATAAATTAATACACTTAAGTTGGATTAAGTCTAGCTTAGGAGTGTGAGGCACTACCAAATGACACTTAGGCTTAGCATTGGAATTTATTGCTTTCTTATTGACGTGCTTTAATTGTTTATGGAAATTAGATTATAGTTTTGGCCATAATGATATTTGAATTTCTAGTTTGCTCTTTATTTTGCCCTCTTATGAATTTTTTGCTTTTACTTGACCTTCAGGCATGAACTTCCCTCTTTAACCAAGCATTAATATACATCTATAGTTAAATAATTACTTTTGGTTGGCCAGCTTTAGATGGATCAAGCATAGTGCTTGTTTTTGGCAAATTCGTTTTGGCACTTTGCATATCTAGTTAGAGTTGTTCCGAATTTTGTTTTATTTGAAATACTTCTATTTAATTATTGTCTAAATTTCTACGAATATTCTACAGAGTTTTATATTTCACTTGACCTTTATCTTGAGTACCACTTTCTAGATGACACTATGCTTTTTTTAACAGCTTTAACTCATTTTTCAATGATTTTGTAATTTCTTCATAAAGCATGATCATATTATTCAAAAGGAGGGATAATAGAACAAGGAATAAAACTAGATAATTTTAAGGGAAAAAAGATGCATAGAAAGAAGGAAGATTCAATATTGGAAATCTCTCATGCATAATAGATAAAAATGCATGGACTTAAACCTTTATGGTTTTGTTTAACTTTTAGATTGTTTATTTCAGTTACATAAAATCATTATTTACAAGCACTTGTTATTGCCACCTTGATTGGATGTTGTTGATTGCAGGCTTGTGTTGAGTTTGATGCTACGGAGAATGAATATCAATATCAGAAAGCAGCAGAGTCATAAAAGAATCTTTAGACTATTATAAGGTCTATTTAAGCACTTCTTATTACCAAACATATGATAAAAATATTTTGTTGCATTGAGTTTTTTTTCTTGAAGATTCCAAATTCAATGTTATATGGCAAAAATTAAATACTGTTTAGGGCATGCTTTACTCATTATTCACGTTAAGTTTTTTTGTGACTTTGAAGTTGAGTTCAATTCATTAACCCTATGTTATGTAGGGTAATGTGTGCTTAAAACAGCTTCTTCCTATATTAAATTTTTTTGGAGCCTATATTATGCCATTCTATTTGGTATTTTTCTATTGAAATGTGGCAAGATGAGTCATCCTATGTCCTCTTGAGCATATATTTGGTTTGTTGCATTGTGGCATTTCAAGCATTTAATCACTAAAGTGGTGTTAATTTTAGTGAAACTTGGAAGTGCCAATTTATGTTTGTAATTGGTATATAGTGACATGCATTTGGTACCTTAATGTATTTGTATTAGTACTTCCATGTTTATTGTGATATGCATTACCATGATCTGAATTTTTTTAGTCAGGCAACTCTTTTAACGAACTGATTATGATATTGACCAGAAAGTGCTAAGAGCTTATTCTCGTTTTCCTGGAGCTGCGACGCTTGGTATAGGTTACTATACATAAAAACTTAGTCAATTTGACAGGGCTCGGCAAGCCTTTCATCGAGTGCTTGATGTAAGTTAGTTTTAATTTATAGTACAAAATTCATGACATGACCTGTATGTTCTTATATTCCCCTTTTATTTGTTTCCATTGTGTAGTTAGATCTAGAAAATATTGATGCTCTTATGGCTCTTGGAATTATGGAATTGCAAACAAGTGAAAGTGAGATTGTACTTGACAATCTAGGAGGTAGCGTAGGCAGTTCATTTTTTGTTTGTTCATAATGGGGTGGGTTTGGTTCGCTGAAATTTTGTTTTTATTGATGGCTAATTCATCTTAGTGTTATTTTTTTGTAGTTTATGGTATTCAAAAAGGAATGTTGAAGATGCAAAGAGCTTTTGAAATATATTCATATTGTTCAATGGCATTAACTTATTTCTCAAATTATTTCCTCTTTGCTGGTCAGCATTTTCTTGTTGAACAGTTAATCGAGACAGCACTTTCTGTAATAAATCATGGGTTGATGAGAGCTCATTCCTACTATAATTTGGCAAGGTCATAGCACAGCAAGGTATGAACAGTCCCTTATCCGTTATGTTTATATTATCAACCATTCTTTTTTATACTCTTAACACGATGCTTGATCAATGGTCCAAATGATTGAGTCTTTCTATACTTTAGTATACAATATGCTTGGTTTCTTTTTGTTTGCCTTAAATCTTGTTGTATTTCATTTCTTATTAGGGTAATTTTGAGAAAGGGAGAGCCAACCCAAAATGGCTCGAGAGACAAATGAATTGAAAGTGTTATAGAGAGCAATGACAATGAAATTTAGACGATGTGGGACTAAACTTCCATTTGATTGTCAAATAAGGCAGAAGGGCAGGCACGATCGGAGCCAACCCCAAACGGGTCGAGAGACTAATGAACCAAAAGTGTTATAAAGAGCAATGGTGAAGACATTTGTACGATGTGGGACTAAACTTCTATTTGATTGTGAAAGAAGGCGGAAGGGCAAGCATGATCAGACGACTTAGATTAATCAAGGTAAATTGTGATGATAACAGTAAAACACCGAGCAGAAGATTTGAAACTGAGCTAGATCTACAAGAGGATGTTGAACCACTATAATAAGTTTCTATTTTTGTTGAATTTTGGACACTTTATTTTAATACATGCAGGACAACCAACGCGCGATCCAATAGCCTAGAACAAGGCCTCCTAGATCCAACGACCAGGATTGATCTCAAACGATAAATTCGAGATTCAATCAGAAACATCCATTGTAAGCACCAAATCAAACGATGACTATCTTGTGTCCGTTACCCGAATGACTAGTTCATTTTAGAATCGTTGGGAGTGGATTTAAAGCTCAAATTAAGCTTTATAAATAGAGAATGATGAAGAACTCCTAGATGTTACTTTTTCTAAGATTTCAAAGCTTTAAAATCACAATATCGAGCAATTTTAAGTGCATAAGGTGCTTCCAAAGTCAAAGTAAAAGCTACAAGAAGGAACCTGAAATTGGCAGTTTTTACTTCAACTATTATTCAATCTCTATTCCTCCCACTTTTTGGTATTGTGTGTGCCTCATTTTTCACTTAAAATTGTCTTTAAGTTTTGCCAATTTTTTGTATTTCTTTCTTTGGGGTAAGAGCATCCCGACAATTGTGCAAAAGCTTGGGGTTTGAGTTGAGCTCGGAAAAACTCAACTAGGTTCGGGATTAGTAGTCAGTAAAATCCCAAGTAGGTTTGAGGTGAACCGTACGAAAAACCTCTCTTATAATTTGGTGATTTTAGTGTTCTTTTCGCAACACCAGTTGGGAATGGATGTAGGCTCAATTTTGAGTCGAACCGCCTTAAAAATCTTGTGCAGTATTCTCTCTTATTCTTGCTTAAAAGATTTAAGTTTTAATAGAAACTGAAAATCGAAATAAAATTTTATTTACCACAATTCACCCCCCCTCTTATGGGATTGTCTTAAGCACAAAGGACTTCATTTTCTTGAAACATTATCCTCATGTTATATGAATATATACTTCCATTAGAATGTGGAGGGTGTTCAAGATACTTATTGGATATTAGCTCATCACATAATTCAGCGACATTAATACTTTGTGTTTGGTGGGTTAGGTATTAGTTTAAGGCCTTGTACTTAAATGGATAATTTGGATAATATTATAAGTATTTTTTTAGGAAAATAAAAGTATTATTTTATAGTAAAGATTATGTCGACTAAGCTTGGTTTTCTTGGGAACAGGTGTCACGTCCTCTATTTTTTTATTTTTCTTAATACTTTAATTATCAAATGTACTTTTTATAAAAAAATTTAAATAAATACATTATTTTCCAAAACATTTCGTATGCTCACATATCCAAAAAAAATGAAAAAATATGCCTAACCTTCGAAATAAATTTTATGTAAAGCCAAATATATGAAACAACATAATGATCGTATTATAATAGGCAATTAACATGTCCAATAAAACCAAGTAGATGTCAAAATTATTGTAAAAAAAAATTCATTTCCAAAAATTAGTTCTACATCTTCATGTTTTTTGACTTCTTTTTCTTCTTCTTCTTCTTCTTCTTCTCCTTCTCCTTCTCCTCCTTTTCCTTCTCCATCTTTTTCTTCTCTTTTTCTTCATCTTCTTCTTCTTCTTCTTCTTCTTCCTTCTCCTCCTCCTTCTCCTTCTCCTTCACCTTCTCCTCCTTCTATCTCTCCTCCTCCTTCTCCATCTCCTTCTTCTTCTTCTTCAACTTATTCTTTTTCTTCCATTACTTTGTGTCCTTATTTTTCCTTTACTTCTTCCAACTCTTCTTCTTCCTCCTCTTCTTTCTCATCTTTCACTTCTTTTTCTTCTTCTTTCTATTCTTATTCTTGTTCTTCTTCTACTTCCTCCTCTTCTTCTTCTTCTTCTTCTTCTTCTTCTTCTTGTTCTTCTAATTCCTCTTCTTCTTCTTCTTCTTCTTCTTTTTCTTCTTTCTCATCTTCTTCTTCTTCCTCTTCTACTTTTCATCTTCTTCTTCTTCTTCTTCTTCTTTTCCTCCTCTTTTTCTTTTCATTCTTCTTCTTCTTGTGGTTCTTGTTCTTGTTCTTGTTCTTGTTCTTGTTCTTCTTCTTCTTCTTCTACTTCTACTTCTTTTTCATCTACTTCTTCTTCTTCTTCTTCTTATTCTTCTACGATTTCTTCTTCCTCTAATTCTTCTTCTTCTTCTTCTTCTTCGTCTTTTTTTTGTTCTTCCACTTCTTCTCCTTCTTCTTCAACTTTTTCCTCTTCTTTTTCCTCCTCTTCTTATTCTTCTTCTTCTTTTGCTTCTTTTTTTTCTTCTTCTTCTTCTACATTTTCTTCTTCCACTCTCTCACCCTAATTTCTCTTCTATTTTTTCTTCTTCATCTTCTATTTTTTTCCTCTTCTTCTTCTTCTTCTTCTTCTTCTTCTTCTTCCTCCTCATCTACTTCTCGTTCTCGTTCTCGTTCTCCTTCTGCTTCTCCTTCTCCATCTCTTTCTCCTTCTCATTCTCCTTCTCCTTCTCCCTTTTCTCCCTCTCCTTCTCTTTTCCCTTCTCCTTTCCCTTCTCCTTCTCCTTCTCCCTCTCCTTCTCGTTTTCCTTCATCTCCTCCTTCTCCTTCTTTATTTATTTCTTCTTCTTCTTCTTCTTCTCCCACCTGCTCCTCCTCCTCTTCTTCCTCTTCTTCATCTTCTTCTTCATTCTCTTTTTCTTCATCTTCTTCTTTTTCTTCTTCTTCTTCTTCTTCTTCTTCTTCTTCTTCTTCTTCCTTTTCCCTTCTTTTTCATCTTCCATTTTCCTTCTTACTTCTTCCTTTTTTGCTTCTTCCTTCTTCCTTCTTCCATCTCCCTTCTTGCCTCTTCTTCCATTTTCTTTATCCTTCTTCCCCTTTTCCTTCCTCTTAATCTTCCTATTCTTTTTCTTCTTCTACTTCTTCATCTTCTTCATCATCATCATCATCTTCTTCTCATGCTCCTTCTCCTTCTTCTTATTTTTATTCTTCTTCTTCTTCCTCCTCCACCTCTTCTTCTTCTTTTTTTGCTTCTTCTTCTTCTTCTTCTTTTTCTTCTTCTTCTTCTATTTCTTCTTCTTGTTCATCATCTTTTTCTTCTTCTTCTTCTTCCACTTCTTCTTCTTATTCTACGACTTTTGCTTTTCCATCATCATCTTCTTCTTCTACTTCTTCTACATCTTCATCAACTCCTTGTTTTTATTCCTCTTCTTCTTCTTCTTCCTCCTCTTCTTCATTTTCTTCTTCTTTTTCTTCTTCTTCCACTTCTTCTTTTTCTTCTTCTTCTTCTTCTTCTTCATCTACTACTTCATCTTCTTCTTCTTCTTCTTCTTCTTCTTCCTCTTCATCTTTTTTCTTGTCTTCTTCTTCTTCTTCTTCTTCTTCTTCTACTCCTTTTTCTTCTTCTTCTTCTTCTACTTCTACCATTTCTTCTTCTTCTACTGCTTCTTCTTTTTCTTCTTCTACTTATTCTTCTTCTTTTAATTCTTCTTCTTTTTCATCTTTTTCTTCTTGTTCTTCTACTAATTCTACTTTTTTTTCATCAACATCAACACTATCTTCTTCTTCTTCTTCTTCTTTTTCTTATACAACTTCTTCTCCTTCTTGTACTTGTTCTTATTCTTGTTCTTCCTCTCCTACATCCTCTTCCACTTTCTCTTTCTCTTCTTCTTCTTCTTCTTCTTCTTCTCATTTTCCTTATCCTTCTCCTTCTCCTTCTCCTTCTCCGTCACCTCTACTTCTCCATCTACTTCTCCATTTCCTCCTAGTTCTTCTCCTTCTCTTGCTCTTTCTTCTTCTTCTTCTTCTTCTTCTTCTTCTTTTTCTTCTGATTTTTTGTTTCTTTTTTTCTTTTTTCTTCTTTCTCCTTTCTTATTTCTTCTTCCTTCTTTGTTCTTCCTTCTTGCTTCTTCCTTCTTGCTTCCTTCTTCCTTCTTCCTTCTACCTTCTTCCATCTCTCTTTTTCTTCTTCCTCTTCCTCTTCCTCTTCCCCTTCTTACACTTCTTCTTTCTCTTTTTCTTCACCTTCTGCCTCTTCTTCCTCATTCATCCCTCTTTCTTCTTCCTTCTTCCTTCTTTCTCCTTCCTTCTTCCTTCTTCTTTCATACTCCTTAATTTTTCGATATTTGCCTTCCTCTTCTTCTTCCAATTCTTTTTCTTCTTCTTCTTCTTCTCCTTCTTCTTCTTCTTCTTCTTCTTCTTCTTCTTCTCCTACTACTACTACTACTTTTTAATCTACTTGTTCTTCTTGTTCTTCTTCTTCTCCTTCCTCCTCCACTTCTTCTTCTTTTGCTTCTTTTTGTTCTTCCACATCTTTTTCTTCAAATTTTTCCTCTCCCTCTTCCTCTTCCTCGTCTTCTTATTCTTTTTCTTCTCCTTCTTCTTCTTCTTCTTCTTCTTCTTCTTCTCCTCCTTTTTCTTCTTCCACTCGCCCACCCTAATTTTTCTTCTTATATTTTTTCTTCTTCCCTTTCTTCTTCTTCTTCTTCTTCTTTCCCTTCTACTTCTCCTTGTTGTTCTCCTTCCTATTCTCCTTCTCCTTCTCCATCACTTTCTCGTTCTCTTTCTCCTTCTCCTTCTCCTTGTCCTTCTCCTTCTCCCTTTTCTCCTTCTCCTTCTCTTTTCCCTTCTCCTTCTCCTTTTCCTTCATCTCCTTCTCCTTCTCCTTCTCCTTCTTCATGTTCTTCTAATTCTTCCAACTCCTCCTCCTGCTCTTCTTCTTCATCTTCTTCTTTTTCTTCTACTTCTTCTTCCTTTTCCCTTTTTTTTCTTCTTCCTTCTTCCTTCTTCCTTCTCACTTCTTCCTTCTTCCTTCTTCCTTCTTCCTTCTTCCTTCTCCCTTCATATTTCTTCTTCCTTTTTCTTTATTCTTATTCACCTTTTTCTTCCTCTTCTTCTTACTGCACTTCTTCCTTTTCTTTTTCTTCTTCTACTTCTTCATCTTCATCATCACCATCTTCTTCTTCTCCAGCTCCTTTCTCTTCTTCTTTTTCTTATTCTTCATCTTCTTCTTCTTCCTCCACCTCTTCTTCTTCAACATCATCATCTTCTTCTTCTTCCACTTATTATTCTTCTTCTTCGACTTTTGCTTCTTCAACATCATATTCATCTTCTTCTACTACTTCTACATCTTTATCTACTACTTCTTCTTTTTATTATTCTTCTTCTTCTTCTTACTCCACCTCTTCATTTTCTGCATCTTTTTCTTCTTCTTCCATTTCTTCTTGTTCTTTTTCTTTTTCTTCTTTTTCTTCTACTTCTTCTGCTTCTACTTCATCATCATCTTCTTCTTCTTCCTCCTCTTCTTCTTCTTATTATTATTCTTATTCTTCTTCTTCTTCTTCTTCTTCTTCTCTTTCTTCTTCTTTCTCTTCAAATTTTTTCTCGTGTTATTCTTCTTCTTCTTCTTCTTCTTCTTCTTCTTCTTCTTCTTCTTCTTCTTCTTCTGCTACTTTTTCTTCTTCTACTTCTTCTTATTCTTCTAATTCTTTTTTTTTCATCTATTTCATTTGCTTCTTCTGCTAATTCTTCCTCTTTTTCATCATCATCAACATCATCATCTTCTTCTTCTCCTTCTTCTTGTACTTGTTATTATTATTGTTCTTCCTCTTCTTCCACTTCTTCCTCTTCTTCTTCTTCTTTTCTTCTTATTCTCCTTCTACTTCTCCTTCTCATTCTCCTTCTACTTCTCCTTCAACTCCTCTCCATTTCCTTATTGTCCTTCACCTTCTCCAACTCTTTCTTGTTCTTCTTCTTCTTCTTCTTTTTCTTCTTCTTATTTTTTATTTCTTCCTTTTTGTTTCTTCTTTCTCCTTTCTTATTTCTTCTTCCTTCTTCGTTCTTCCTTCTTGCATCCTTCTTCATTCTTCCTTCTACCTTCTTCCATCTCCCTCTTTCCTCTTCCCTTCCTCCACTTCTTTTTCTTTCTCTTTTTCTTCATCTTCTTCCTTTTCTTCTTCTTCTTCTTCTTCATTCATCCTTCGGACTTCTTCTGCATTCC